>CM056502.1:10163291-10638930 GCA_029783415.1 Anisodus acutangulus
AATCAATTAGAAAAAGACATTCCATGTGGAATAGAATAACCCGGTTGAAGCGTAATGCTAATACACGACCAATTAATGTTTGGCTTTCGACCTATGGGACCGGAGGCAACCGAGAATGTTATGTAAAAAGGATCAAGGAGGATCCTATTCTAAAGGAAAATGAGGAGGAGTAGGAGCTAGCTTTAGGGGCGGAATCGAAGCAAAGAAATCTGTTCATGCCACGACGATCTATATGGAAGGGCAGTTTTGTTGATGCATTCCTCTTGAGAATGAAGAAGAAGAAAGATCTTCTTTTTAATAGGAAAATTTGGTCACGAACCTATTGCAGTCAATACTCCTGGCCAACCTAAGATCCCGCCTCCAGGGCACCATCTCATATATGCAAATGGCATACTGAATATAGAAAGTTATATTCTTTTGAAGACAGACTAAACGAAAAAAAAGATAACACATAAATTAAAATGGATAGTGTAGTATTTTTATCTTATAAACAAAGAAAACTTAAAACATTCATTATTTGGCCGACTACTTAAATTAGTATAATTTGTCCTTTCTAGTTTGTCTCAATCTAAAGTAACGGGATTCTGAGTCGGATTAATCTTTAAAATCGAATATCTTATTAAGAGAATAATTAGATAATAATGTATTTTTCTGATAATTTACAATTGCATATGCAGAAAAAGAAGGATCATAGAAGTTTTTTTTATATTCTTTTTTTATTTCTCATTGAATGACTATAATTTTCCTTTAAAATTTTGATCTACTCTTCGCATAATATTCATATCGATCAATAATGACATTTCAATCTCAAAAATCAATATCTTAGCAATAGCAAAGAGTAACTAAGATATGCACTCAATGTTCCTTCAAGACCAGTTTAGTTATTAAAGTATTATAATTCAATTTGTAGTAACATAAGTTTTGATTCAACAAGTTTCTATTATTAAACTTTGCAAATTGCAATAGAAAAGACATAAATTATTGGATAATTTATTCTAAAATAAACATGATCAGGTTATGATTGCAGCTAACAAGCTTAGAAAGAAAATCTTAATTTAATTTGGAAACGAGTACATATCCTACAGCAAATCATTCACCATTACTTGGTAATTATGTTGGATATATAACACGGGAATAATAAATAACTATTCCAAGTGTTCGAAAGGATAAACAATAAAGATTACAATAGCAACAAACTTGTAGTAAATAAGAATTGTGACAACAACAAGTTTGTTGAGTTATTGAATCAGTCTTGAATCTTTATACCAATTGCAGAAAGCTCTTTGAATCTTGATAACCTGAAATCAAGAGACACTAAATCTGGAAGTGTTACAATTGTGCTGAGTCGAGTGATGACACTCTGTCTTTAAGACAAGATTGCCCCGTATATATGCTTTTACGTTAGCGGGCAATAGTCTCCCAAGATAAAACAACAGACTATCATTTGTGCAAAGCAAACACAAGTTATTCTAGCGAAGAAAACAAATAACAAAAGATTGCAAAGAGGAGAGGATTTGCAACTAGAATATCAGAATTGTTGTTCTTGAAAAGTGTGTGTAGAATTGAGCCAAATGCCTCAATTTATAGTAGTGTAAGAATAGCCTCTTCAAGTGCCCATGTCATGGTCATTTAAATGTCATGTAATGGCCCTTTAATTCACCAATTAATGCAGCCAAATAATGGTTGATTTATGGAGGAAAAACTGTCATTTTAATGCTTCAAAACCTCTCCATAATCAGCCAAACTTTTGGAATTTCGTCTGGGTGGTGCCGCGGCCCTTTCCGGCCCGTACCATCTTACACTTTACACAATCCTTCCTTCGTTTACCGACGTGGAACACTTGTTATTTAGCCAATAACCGTCCATTATTCTATGTCTCAAACATTTACTTACGTTTCAATATCTCTTTCACTAACGAAATTTACGATACTTGGCATTATGAGTGCACGTGTGTGGAAACGATGTTTCCGACGTGCGGGCCCAAATTGTTCGAGTCATAAATAATGAGATAAACTTAATTCCACATTAGCAAATTTTCAACAAATTATTTGTAATTGTTAATTGAATAATAAAGTTTCAGTCAAATTGGCCCTTCAAGGCTCCAAAAGGTCAAATTGCACTATTTACTATTTTGGTAGCATAGTGAAGGAACAAGACTGGCAGAAGAAGTCAATAACCAAACACTGAAGATATCAGAATTGATTGAAAGTCTATATTCTTTGCTATAATTCTCGTCCTAATTCATTTATCCTATTTGGAAAAAAATACTACTATGTCAAGGTCTTGTTAGTGTTGACTGTTGACTTGGAATGTAACTATAGGCTTCAAGAAGGTAGAAATAAAGGATTGAAAGAATAAGTCAATTAACTAACCAATAATTCGAGGGGAAAAGATCAATAGTCTGAAAGTTGAAATAAGATGCTCCATAAAGTCACCCACTATGCAATCAGCTTACTTTCATCTCCCAAAACTATTTAGCTCGATGCCCCCTAAAATTATGATACTAACATGGTATCGCTCTATCTTTTATATACCATGATGGTATCATAGAAGACTTCTTTCATTTTTTCATACACTTATCAATCCTTCATGATATATTGAGATTGTATCATGGAGAATTATTAAATTTTTCAATGAGACACTCTCTCATTCCTCCATAATACAATCATGGTATATAAATATACTGAGATAAAATCATAGAGAAAGAATTTTGAGAGAAGGATACTCAGGTAAATATTTTCGGCCTGAGTGGGTAAAAGCGAAATTAGTTATGAGGGGGAATGGCAGAAAAAATATTTTGCCTTTTATGGATATTTTGTGTTGTTTTTCCAAAAAGATGGTGAAGATAAAACGGCCCAATAACAAAATTCGAGCAGAAGTCCAGTCCATCACTAGTTCAGATGAATTGCTGAGTCCAGAGAAGAGTAATTGCGATTTCAAAGAAAAAATGGAACTTGTTACCAAGACAAAAAAATGCGTGGATTTCCGTCATACGGGCTGGTATTTAATTTTTGCCCCTCAATTCGTTTGTCTTTAATGTTTACCTCTACTTCTCATTTTAATGAAAATTTATAGGTCAAAGTACTTTTTATTCGCGGATCTACTAAATCAGAGATTATGAGTTCAAATCTCAATAGAGGAAAAAAATCGCAAGGCATAATTTTATGTCTATTCGGCCAAAGTTATATAGAGATTGTGCCCCTTGAGGCATAGTTTCTATATAACTAGCTGGACAAGGCATAATCTTCATTTTTCAATTAAAATTTTGCCTTCAGTCATAATTACAATGAAACTATATCTCTTAAGGCATAATCTCTATACAACTTTGACCAAATAGGCATAAATTCTATGAAATCTTGTCTTGCGTTTTTTTTTCTTTTTGGCTTTGCTGGGATTCGAACTCACAACCTCACGGGTATTTTTGAAGGCATAATTACATAGAAACTATACCTCTTAAGGCATAAATTTTATATAACTTTGGTCAAATAGACATATTTTCTAATGAAATATTATCTTGCGATTTTTATTTTTTTTACTCCGCTGAGATTCGAACCCACAACCTCAAGAATATTTTCGGCCAATTTTTTTTTACGAACGGCAAAAATTAAAGACTACCCTAAAATAGGGACAATCGTGCGAATTGCCCTTACCAAGATAAGGTAGTGTGTAAGGCCATTTTTTATTTTTTTTTAAAACATCATTAAGTACCCTTGTTCCCTGTATTCGTTTTTAATAGTTGTACTTATTTGCTCTAAATAAATTTTACTTACCCGAGTTATCAAGACGTTGTTCACTTAATATTCCTGTGAATGTCACCTTCTACCGTGAGTTTACTCCACTATTAATTGCACAACCATTACCACCAACCTCTACCGCAAGCAACAAAGCACAGGTGCTACTGCAGCTAGCTGTTAAAGTATATTTAAGCACTACTTTATGTTTATTAATTTTCAAATAATCATAAATGGAAATATCTATATCATCTACGACAGAATGGCTGGTGGACGGGAGCCGTAGTCATTACTACTCCCTCCGTCCCAATTTACATGACGTCATTTCTTTTTTAATTTGTCCCAAAAAAATATTATCTTTCTATATTTAAAAACTTTTACTTTTAATAAAATGACTAACAACCCCACAAATATCTAAGACTTGTTTTGTATCACAAATTTAAAGTCTTTCCTTTTTATATTCCGTACCTAGTAAAATGGTATCACACATTGTATTCCGTACCTAGTCAAATGGTATCACACATTGAGACGGAGGGAGTATAACACAAGACACAACATCATTAAAAACTTTTACTTTTAATAAAATGACTAACAACCCCACAAATTTCTAAGACTTGTTTTGTATCACAAATTTAAAAAGTCTTTCCTTCTTATATTCCGTACCTAGTAAAATGGTATCACACATTGTATTCCGTACCTAGTCAAATGGTATCACACATTACGGAGGGAGTATAACACAAGACACAACATCATTATAAATCCAAGACACTCCCCTCTCAGATGAAGTAAACCCAAGATAATCCACCCCACTTGCAGCATATTTCCCATGTTTCAAACTTACCAAGCCTTTCACTGCCACAGACGTAGTGATAACAGTCCATATACACTAACAAAGCAATTACGATGGAAATGAACATACTAATTCATTAAAGTTGGACATGATCAAACTAACGAAGTGACTAAGTAAGTAATGATCAAACATAAAGTTCACAAACGCTACAGTTCGAGGATATATTGTTCAAGAAAGATTTTGAAGATTCGAAAGGCAACTAGCAAATAGATTTAGAAAAAAGAAGGCAATAACAAACCAATCAATCCACCAGCGAAACTATGTCTAATCAGGACAAGGCCTCAAAACTTTTGCTATCAGATATTATAATCAGACAGCAACAATGCAACGAAAGAATGACACACGATAGTAAACAACCGAGCTCATGTTATCTATAAATAACCTTAGGACGCAGCATAAATTCAGTATCATCGGCTATTACCTAATAGTCGTTTGTTAAGCATATTGATTACTTTTCACAACCACCTAATACTACACATTCAATTAACATCAGAAATACAACCTGCCATTTGCGAAGCAAGAAGCAGGATAAAAGTCAGAATTAGGAATTAACACACACATAAAGCTACCATTAAAGGTTAGTGATTACTGATTACAAGCCATATAAGAAGAAATTTAGATTGGGTCATCATATCAGTTGTCACCAGATCGTGTTATGTCTATCGGTAGTAAGCTTGCTGGTAAGCTGGGGCCATTCCATTGCCGTAGCCTCCATACGGAGAGTAGTTCACTGGGGTACCTGGATATGGGGCAGCTTCTGGGGAGTAAGGATAAGGCGGGCTCCTGTTACCGTAGATGGCTGGTGGTGCAGCATATGCTGGAACTGCAGCAGGGTATTGGGCGTGTGGTGGAGACCTTACAAATGTTGGAACTGCAGCAGGGTATTGGGTGTGTGGAGGAGACCTAACTGGGAAAGACGAGACATAGGCGTTTGTTGAACGGCCTGCCTTAGCAGGAGGCATAGGACCATTATTACCGGCTCTCGTTCTTTTATTTGCTGGTACAGCAGCTGGTGACCTCTTCTTCTCGTTCCTGGGCTTCTCCAACTGCTCAAGCTGCTTCTTAAGATTGTCTGGTGGAAATTCAGCTTCAAGCTTGTATTCTTCAATGCACTTGAGAACAGAACGAATTGCTGATTGCTCCTTTTTGGCAGCAAAATGCTGTTAAACATGCAAAATCAATAAGTAATTTAGAACAACAAATAGTGTCTTATCATCCATAAATAACCCCCATGTTTCTTTGTCGCAATAAACTTAATGTACTGGAAGGCATACACCACAACAGCATTGAAGTTTCATAAGAACCTTTGAGCCTTTGAGCTTAGAGCTCGATGGCATCAAACGTATCGCATATCAGGAAAGACATGGTGCCAGAGGAGCTAAGATCTCTTCCATTATTACCAGTTAGGCAACACATCACTGACTATGTCTAGACCCTCTAGTCTCAACAAGCACAAACAGAAGTACGCAAAACTAGGCAAAGCTGAGCACCGAATAGTTTTTCAAAAATAGGTAAATGGAAAAAAACCATGACTGAACCTAATGGCATTGTTGGCAGGGAGAAAATAGCAGAAAAAGACAGAGCCAAACATACACCTGCCACTATTGTAGAACAAGACAATCAAGACAGTCTGGGAAATAGGTTTAAACAAGATATAGAAAAGCTCAATTTGATTTAAAGAACAGGAGAAAAGGAATTGGATGATACCGCAGCCCGGCCAGAATTGTTTGGATCTTCCAGGATTGCAGCAGCAGCCTTTTTCGCATCTTTTAGGAAATCTTTCAGAAGGGGTACAGGAGGGAACTTATCTGCAAGTCCAACTTCATGAGTGAAATGTACGGCATCAACTTGCTGTCCCCGGCTGATTAATTCTTCAATCATTTCTGCAGACAAAATAACATAAGCTTCCATACCAAGAATATTTTTTTTTTGATTGGTACCAAGAATAATTTCTTGGAGTAACATAGACGAAAACGAAACTGTAAACATATATAAGGTACAGTGACAATCCTTAAACCTATTGCATCACCACATACCTACAGCCAAACAAAACCATAAGATGACATATAAATATGAAAGCATATAGATCGGAGAAAAGAGAGATGCACTGGATATCCCAAAAGCAGGTTTCGAGCACATAAGCAACAAATTATTCGCCCAGAAAGGTTAGATATAGATCCTGCTGTCAACATGTTCTCATTGTGTTCCTTTCACAGTCAAATACAAAAATGGAGGACTACAGAATAATATTTCATGCACCATACTATACAAATAGAACTGCCGAAAGAGCCTTAAGGCATGAGTCTGGTGCCTCTTTGCTTCGCCTTATTTCACAGTTCATTTTCATCACCTACGCCTCAATCCAAAAGATATAATTTTTTTCTAAAGCATCCAAAATAAGAAACCAAGCCAAATTCAAATAACTAAAAAGCATTTTTAATATGGTGAAGCAAACTAAAGCATTTAACTCAAGTAGCATACTGTTCTAGGACACGACAGCTGCAACCCGATATCAGAAAAAGCAATCAATGTTGTAACTAATCTAGTAGATCAACTGGTCCAAAGAACGATTGGTTACTTAACATTTCCAGCTTATAGTCGGATAGTCCTATCCTACCAATTTTCAAAAGAATAGACACTGTGCTTCCACAGAAGAAGTAAAGGAATGCATGTTTTTACAATGCAAAGAAGATCAAAGGAGAAGAAGCTGGATGTGTAGGCTTTGAAGTCTTTCCATCAGAACAGAAGACCAATGACAACAAAAACTACGCCTAAATCCCAAGCTAGTTCCCCACTATTCACTTCACTTAATTAAAACCCATTTGATCAAAACATAAGACCATGGAAGACAAATTACTTCTACTTGTCAAGCCAAAACAACAATATAAACAAGATGGTACAACATAACACATTAAATTACCAGGCATTTTATCACCAAGGCCAAGAGAGATAGCCAGTTTAGGCATCTGTTTCCTCCAAGCAGACCCAACAACAAGTTTTCTATACAAATCAAAATCCTCATCTTTCACAACTCCAAAAGTCACCAAATGTTGCAAGAAAGTATGCACATCAGGTGTCTTCACATTCTCAATCCCTCCTCTTTCATCCAAACTCTTCTTCCATATCTCCGCGATCTCATTCGCCTTATCCTTCACACTTGGCGTCACCAATTTCCTCTCATTCCCCAAAACAGGATCCATCATCACTGGAATCAAAGATTCCAACATCAATACACAAGCCCAGCCCAAATCATTGTTCCTTTCATTATTCCCTTTTCTTTTATCCTCAGGAAACACCGATGATATCGATTCCAACACAAACCTCGGCGGATCCACGCATTCTCCTAACGCTTTCGGAATTTCAACCCTTAGTGAATCCAAGTCTTTCTTTTTCATTATCAGAAAGTTCCAGAAACTTCTAGAATCCATCTTAACACAAAAGCTCTTCAATTTAAGCAATAATCCAGTACTATCATCCACTTCTGGTTGTTCTACGCCCTCATTTAGTGCAAAAATTGCCGCTTTTTTGTTCTCAACAACTTTCTGTAAAGCAATTGAGAGTGTTTCATTCATTGAAGTCTCACGATGTTCGAGAACATCGAGGGATTGTTTGGTTTGGGAATCTAGGGTTTGGATTTTAGCTTTTAAAGCTTCGGATTTTTTAAGGATGTCTTGTTCGAGTGAAGTGAAGTGATCGGAGAGTTCTTTCCAGAGAAGTGTACAGCTTGTCATTAAGGATGTTTGTCGTTGGAACTCGTCGAAACTCGGTGGTGGATACACCGCGTCCAGTTCGCCGGGATCGGCGAGGGAACCCATCGGATTGGAAACCCTAGAAATGTAATTGGACATAGTCTTTTTTGGTAACTTAAGGTTATACCACATGATGACGTGGACCGGGAGATTGTTGCCACGTGTGTTTTGTCTGCTGGAGATGGGTTTCTATTTTATAGATAATTTTTTTTAAAATGTATTCATAATTTTTAAAATAAAATAATTACATGTTATAACAATTAAAATAATCTAATAATATAAAAATATTTATATTAACGATATACATAATTCTTTTTTCTTTTTTTTAAATTTACTAACATGTGCTTGGGGAATGTAGGGTGGAGTGTTGCTTAAGTTAAGGATTATGATTTATGGGGTCCTGCTTGTTTCGTTATTTTATTTGGTTATTTGTCCGTTTCATTAAGATTGAAAAATTAATTGTATATTAGGTTTATGTGTATTTCCATCAAGGATTTGACAAATGTCAGTATATCTATCGTCAACCATAAGTCATATAGTCAAGAGTACCCAATTTACCCGCAAAGGTAGCCAAGTTGGTGTAGCAGTAGAGCGCGGAACTGCAAGGTCACGAGTTCGATCCCCTGCATAAACCTTCTTGGTTGAGTCTGTCACACATGACTTGCCAAGTGTGGTTAATCGGCTGACATGGTTTACAGGCTATTGCGTCAGTCCGGGGTTTATCCTGTGCGCACTCGAGAGAGTAGCGGCTGCGGGTTCCTTCGTCAACAAAAAAAAAAGAGTACCCAATTTCAACGTTTATTTGTCTAATAACTAAATTTTAACATTGTGATAGAAATTTAAAATTTTTGCTAACATTGTGATAGAAATTTAAAACTTCTGCTAACTGTAAGTGCAGCTCTATTATAAACTCTATCAGGCACTAACAAAATTCCAATATATATTACAAGAAATGCCGTCAACATGATGGGAATTCTTATTATAATGATAAAAGCAGTTAAAAGAATTTAAATCATATATTTGAATTCTAAGTGTGATTTTTTTGTACTTCTTCAAATCTCTTTATTAGAATATCTCATACCATTAAGGGGCGATTGGTTTGGGTGTTAAGCATATAATCTTCACACATATAAATTAGCATAATCGTAAAGAATAGATCTTTGACCTAACTTAACCCTAAAAGTTTGATGATTGTTCAAGTCCATATAAGGAGTCTATGTTCACATTTCATATCCGATGTGGGACTCCTAACACTCCCCCGCACGCTCAGATCTTGTTAACTGAAGCGTGGATAATATAATTCCGGGCCCAACACCGGTGAACAAAGAATTGTAACGGGTCTGGCTCTGATACAATGTAAATAATGGATCTTGGGCTTATGTTAAGAGTCTCACATCGGCGAACACATAATTAGAATGGGCCTAACTCTGATACCATGTAAAGAATGGATCTTGGGCCTAACTCAACCCGAAAAGCTAGCTTGTAGGGTGAGGATTGTCCAAGTCCACATAAAGAGTCCATGTTCCCATTCCATATCTGATATGAGACTCTTAACAATAATAAGTTTATACCTCCTGCACGTGTATTTTCTTTTTTGGGTATTATAATATATCAGGTAGGGGTTGATTCTAATCCCCACTAGAAAGCTGGCTTTGAAATAAAAAGGAGTCCATAATTTCATATAATGTTTCGTTGGAATTTAAGGAGATTAGCATTAAGTAATACAATATTTAGTTGTTCCTCGTTTTTCTAAATGCAGGATGAAATACAACAACAACATATCCAGTGAAATTCCACAACGTGAGGTTTGGTGAGGGTAGAGTGTACACAAACATTACCTCTACTTTGGTAGGTATAGTGGTTGTTTCTGAGAGACCTCGGCTCAAGACAGAGCATAAGCACAAGCAAAGCAAAAACAAAAACAAAAGCAAAGCAAGAGAAACGGTCAGACCCGATCAAAAAAATTTAAAGCAGTATGAAAATGCTGGTATCAAAAGCGAATAAGTCATGATAACGCATTCTGAAAAAGTAAGCAGTAACTAGTGCAAATAAATAAGCTAAATAAAGTACACTAAATGACACGTAACAGTTATGCGGGATGAAATGTGGAATAAAAACATAAATATTTGTAACATATGGATTAAAAATTTCAAAATTACCAATTAACCCTCATAATAGTGAAAAAATAATATAATATTTTAATAAAATTGTCAATTGACTCTCATGGGTAGCTCTGTCTACTATCAACATAAAATAGTCTTGTATCACTAATTTTTCATATTAAAAGTTTTGCATTATTATTTACTACTAATCGTGCATAACTTGCTTGTAAACCAAACGACCCCGACATATATTGACTATTCAGTATTCACTAGATTGGTATATTGTGTTCGGTGGTAAATTAGTTTTGAAAATATAATCCGACCAATATATTTAAATTTAAGTGAGTTAACTATCCAACTATTTATTAATTCAACTCATATTAATTTATCCGAATTCAATTGAATCAATTTTTTATCGCTATGTGTCATTTAGTGTACTTTGTTGAGCTTATCTACCTAAGCTAATTACTGCTTACTTTTTCAGAATGCGCTAGCATGACGTATTCGCTTTTGTTACAAGCATTTTCATACTGTTTTAACTTTTTTCGATCGGATCTGATCGTTTCTCTTGGTTTGCTCTTGCCTTGCTTGTGCTTATGCTTTGTCTTGAGCCGAGAGTCTCTCAGAAATAGCCGCTCTACCTATCAAGGTTGAGATAAGGTCTGCGTACACTCTACCCTCCCCAGACCCCACGTTGTGAGATTTCACGCACTGGGTGGTTGTTGTCAATCGAATCAGTCCATTTGACACTCATATTAGTGCTAAGACACCAAAAAGAGCAGTCCGATGCACTAAACTCTCGCTATGTGCGGGGTCCGATGAAGGACCGGACCACAAGGATCTATTATACGCAGTCTTACCTTACATTTTTGTAAGAGATTGTTTACATGGCTTGAAAGAATGAACAAGAAAATGACTACTGGATATCAATCACATAAGCATAAACAAAAAATGCCATAGTGTTGTAGGACTAACAGTAGTAGTAGATAGGATAAGACACTGATATTTGTTTTTTGATAATCAGTTTCCCCGCTTAAGTCAGACTATTCCTGAAGATAATAGTCCCGGTCGCTCAGCACTATTACCAGTAAATCGCGGGATATGTATGAATGACCAGGGTTTGAGAAGCAACTGATATCACCTAAAAGGTCCTACCTCAAAATAGAGCAAATTGCTCCCATCAGAATTCAAATCCACGCTGCAGACCTCCAGCTGAATTTTAAGTTCTCCTTCTTTGTCATTCATCTATGACCCATAGGACTAAGATACTGATATTTTGTATGATGAGCCGTGGAAGCAAAGATAATAAAGATATTTTACTGGTAGAGCATGTGAGGAGGGGGTCGTAAAGGAAGAGTGACGACGCATGGAGACACCACCATCAAGCCTTGGTACAGTGGATAAGATTATTTCTTCTTTAATTAAAAATTTTAGGTTCAAGCTTTTTATATGAAAAAAATTATTGTAGGAAAATGTTCTATTTGACATGAATTCAAATATAATCTAATTTTAATATCGATACCGGACGAGAAATAAATAAAAAAGACGTATGGAGTCACCTGTTTAGAATTGGATAGTGGGCAGAAATAAGAAAGGAAGGAAGAATTTCCCCGGAAATCTAAGAAAAGAGGGACGAAAAAAGCAAAAGCACAGAAGAAAAAGAAAAAAAAGAAAGCCTGAGAAAGTGGCATGTGGGTGGGACGGTGGGTGAAAGTGGGACCCAATTAAAGCTGTGCCATCTCACATGGGTAAGAGATAGCAGTCAGGATAAGGTAAAGTTATTTGCCGGCCTTCAAACATAGGGTACCTACCTTCTCTATTTCTACAGTTTTTTTTTGTGGGTCTGATATCCGTTTTACTGTGAAGCTCCACTAATTTAAATTAACGTTAAAAAATTATATTTAGATATAAATGCTTTTTATCATTTATAAATTTATTTTCAAGAATAAATGGAAAGCATTTAATAACTAGGCGTTTGGCCATAGAAACAAAAAAAAATCACTTTTTTTGAAACTTTTGAAGTTGGAGTTAGAGTTGTGTTTGATCATAGTTTTTGTAAATAACATTTTGTCGTTGAAATGTATTTTTTCAACAAGGTTTTGATTGAGAAAAAAGTGAAAAATAAGATTTTTATTGTTTTTCAAGAAATTTTATGGCCAAACACTGATCTTTAAAAAAAAGTGAAAAAATGACTAATTTTATGGCCAAACGGGTTGAAGTGTTTGAATATGTATTTTACTTTTTGAGATTTAAAAATTTATCTTCAAAAAATTACTAAATATATATATATACAACAAATATATACTTATAATAATCCAACAAATGGGTTGGGAGGGTAGGATGTACGCATACATTTCCGCTGCTTTTATTGATAGAGAAGTTATTTATGATACACTCTTAGTTAAAAAAAATATTTTCAAAGCAGAATTGTAAGAAAAATATAACGGTAAAATAGCAAGATACAAAACAAATGAAGCAACATATAATTATACACATTAAAAAATAAGAAAATACATAATTACTAAATAATACTACTAAAGAATATATATATTTTAGATTTTTTTATTTATGTCCAAACACTTTCTTAATATCACAATCATAGTCTTTGGTGGTTGTATTTGTACCATTCATTCCAGTCAGATTCTAACTTTAGGTATCCCAACTTGTTTACGCAGAAATTTATTTCAAAATGTAAAGATAAGTTATTAAAAATAAAAACAATCATTTCACGCATTAAATGAGTGGTACTATTCCCATTTTTATAATAAGAAAAAAGGAGGAGGAGAAGATACGAAGTTTTACGGTTGTTGTTAATATGTTTCAGAATATTTAAATATTTTTGCATTCATTTGGACAACATTTAAGTTAGAAGTTTTTATTTGACAAGTACTTCGAGTGTATACCAATGCTTTCACTCAAAAATCTTTAATTCATTTATCCCAATAAAAATCATAAACTACTTTTAGATATTCTTTTTCAGTTAGAATTTTAAATACTCAAATATTATCCAAACTGCGTAAAAAGCCCTCACTTAAATACTGCTTAAAACTTTCCCATTCAAGTTCCAAAAACAAACTCCATGCAATGGAAAGTTGAAACCACTTTCTCCAAAATGGCCCCATAGAGGAAAAAGTTTAGTTATTTGAATTTTAAACTTTGATATTATACGTTTTCATCAGATTAACTTATCTGTAGTTATTTTACTAGTATGATATACAAAACAAATTAACTTATAAACATGATATAAGCAATTAAGCAAACATTGTTATATAAAATATATTAATTACTGCAAATACAGTAATTTTATTTCACTACAATACATTAAAAACGTTTTTAACAATTAAAAGCTCGTCATTCTGGGATAAAGGCAGTAAAATATTTTATACTTTTTTTTCCTTAGGCGTTTAACATGTAGTTCTATCGTGTACTTGCTCACATTACGGGTCTCAGATCTTGATAAAGGAAAGGAATTACAATAAACTAATGATCAGATTAAAACTAGTCAATCCATGGTCGATGAATTTTCATAATACAAGAGTGAGAATGTGTGTGGCTGACTCGACTTATTTGGATATGAGGCATTGTTATTGTTACTATTATGATAAGCATTTCCTAGTCAAAATTTATTGGTATGATCAAATCGAATTCACGCTGGTCAGATGTATATATATATATACCAAAAGGTATAAGAAAAAGGGGCAAAACCTCCTTGAACTATTCGAAATAGGTTAATTTACCTCTGTTGCTCATTTGATTCAAAAACACCCTTGCTATTATGTTTTTGGCTCGAAAATGACCTCCAACTAGTTAAATAGCTCAAAAATACACTTCTTACCGTCAGTTACTTCAAAACAAGTAAAATGATTCAATTTTGTCCTTAAACTATTTGAAATAAGATAGTTCTACCGACTAGTTTAGGAGGTATTTTAGAGCCAAAAACTCTTCTCAATCATTCTTCGCCTCAGATCCTAAATTAACTAAATGAGAAGAATTTCCAATCATCTTATCACACACTCTGTACATTAATTCAATCTTATTGGTGTATGACGTGGAGTGGAATGATATGAAAAGAAAAAAGCAGAATGGAACAGGCATGCGCACTGCCTACTGTCCTCTCTGTCGACTCAAATAGTATAAAGTTGATGGAATCTTAGGAATAAATGAAACCATAATGTTCTAATTTGAATATGTGGGTATTATTATTATTATTATTTTTTATTATTATTATTATTATTAAAGTGTGTGACATCTAATCTAAAAGTTTAAGCTGTCCCTCATCTGATCTAAAAGTTTAAGTTGTTCCTCACGTGCTGACCTGATTTTTTTCATGGTCCAAGGCTCCAAGCACATGAAAATTCTTTTTGAGAATGAGTGGCGGTGAGGTTCGATCCCAGAACCTTTGATCTGCTCTGATAACATATTGAAGTGTGTGATAATTATGAGTGCATGTGATTAACCTTAATTAATTATGCTTGTTTGCCTCGACTCTGTTGTTTTTGATAATTCTCATGGACAATAATGATATCCACTGCTCATCTACATTTAGTTGCCTAACCTATTTGTCAAATTTCAGAAAGTATGTGTTTCTACTATCTTTATAACTGTATGACCAGATAAATTTAAGCACCTCTCGACTAATTTTATGAGACTATTTGTTACTACCCACCAATATAAATACCGTATATCCATTAGAGCTTGAACAAATAATTTTAAAAAAAAATATTTTTCCTCCGCTAAAATTTGAATTTGAGATTTCATTATTCTAAACCAATATGCTATGTTATTCATTTCTTTGAAAATGGCATTTTGACCCTATGGCTTGTAAACTTGAGCATTTTGCCAAACATTATTTCCTTCTTTTTTCTCCCTTTTGTCGTCATTGTTGGATTGCTAATCTTAAATTATTTAAAAGAATTGCCCAGAAGTAGAAAATTATATTTATCAGTATTTCTGTTTAAAATATTAAATGCTTTTTTTTACTAAAGTAAATAGCTTTGGGACAGTATTCTGAATATTCTTCTTTTTTCCGGTATTGACATTTTGATCCATGGATTGTGATTTAGTGGAATTATTTTGGCCCGTCGCTTTGTGATTTAATGGTGTTATTTTAAGGTTTGCAATTTAGTGGCAATATTTCTTGCCTGACAACACAGATGAGGAACCCTTTTAGATGACAGTTTAATCCCAATGAGAGAAGATAAAATGCAAGATGAATTTTAGTATAAACTTTAATCAAGGTGATATATATGCTACTGTTAATTAACGAGTCTTAAAAATAATTATTGATTTGACGACGCTGACGCTAGTTAATTTTCCCATCGTGAACAATAAGTTTAGTCCACAGAACTTTTAAAAAAGACGAGATAAAATAAATAGAGATCTGCAAAACTACACCACAGAATTGATTCCTTCTTGACCACTAAGGCACTCGAGTCTACTTTTGACTGAAAAATATTCCCCTCAGGAGGGAAAGAGAGTCTTACAACTTCAAAATGACATCAAATACATACTAACATTACATTTTACAAAGTTCACACAAGATCAATGAAAAAGACTTGCACAGCTACCTTTGAAAAGAAGCTCTACTCAATACACATACTTTAAGGTGTTAGATTTGATTCAAGGCAGTAATAAATACTATGTATAGATATTGGATCTACTCTGCGCGATAACCATATGAAACATGAATAAGTGCTCATTGCCTGGTTTTGTAATACTTATTTCGTATATTTCTCATAATAACTTTCAAGCATAAAGAAAGTGAGTTTAACTAACTTATCAGTAAAAGAACACCATCAAAAGGAAAAGAGCAATGTTAATGTTGCTGAACCTAAAGAGGAAAAAGCACACAACCACTTGCTCACATATGATACCATTGTCTAAACTGCAACAGAATTTGATGCTTCTCATTTCATTCTAGTGACTAGTGCTTAAGAAATTAACCTGCAATAATGAATTCCTCATTTTCAGGTCGATATTTTGAGGAAAGATTTGTACTAATATCTGCAAGGGAACCAAAAGGTAGAACATTCATTCTTGACTTCTCAGGAAACTCATCCTAAATTTAACCTTCGAAACAAATTTTTGAACCATGATCATATCCACACCCAAATGGTACACCCCACCTCAAACCAAGGAAGTGGGACAAAGACAACAACAATCAGTGAGTCCATTGGACTTCAAAACCGCTAACCTTGTGCCAGAATTATTCACTACAGGCGATTGGGTTCTTTGGGATAACGGTAGAGCCAAGTTATAAATGCAATGCATGGCTCACGAAACCACAATATATAGAGCATGGAATTGAGTAAAATTCTCAACTCTAAGCACAGCTTAATGCAAAGCTATTGAAGAGGTCCTAACCAGATGGCTTGTAATCCAATCGACTAGCAATGGTAATCTTCTTTCGAAAGTCGAAATCAACGTTCTCTAAGTCGTTAACAGTACCCAGATAACCATAGAAGACTCTCTTCTTCTCTCCAGTCCTATGATCAAACTTGCAAAGATCAGGATTGTTCTCATCATCATTGCCTAGAGTCGAGGGCTGCAGTCGAGCCCAACCATTTTTCCCGCGGTTATCTTTCTCAAAATATTCAGCTAACCACATGGCTTCCATGAAACCTGATTGGTCGCTTGCAAATTTAACCAGAGTAACTCCTAGATGACCGTCTCTGCTATACAAGGCCTTTGCCTTGCCACCTTGAAATCCAATACCTGAAAGCAAAATAAGAAATTGCAGTACAGAAACGTTAAGCGATCTGTGACGTAGAGCTAAAAACATGCCTGGAGAAAGCATGACAATTGTGCCTTATAACCAGTTCCACATACAAATTGGTGGCAATACACTATCTAAAAGCTAAATAGGAAAATGAGCATAGGAGGTGCCAAGAAAGATATAATCCTAAAAGCAATAAGCACTATAGAACAGCACTAATTTGTGATCAGTTCCACACACAAACACTGATGATAACAAATGGACAGGAAGTTCCAATCTGAAGTTATCCTCTCAGCTTTTCCTTTCAGAGAAGGTGAAAAGGACAAATGGAAATAATGAAGCCAAGAATGAAACCATTGACAAAGCCATTAATGGCAACGAACCCTCCAACAGAAAAACCCATAGTTGACAAGAATCAATGACCAGTAAAAGCAGTATGATAATAGTAATAATAATAATAATAATAATATAATCCCTAGAAAACCAAAAGGTTCTCAAGCTTGTAAAGAAATGGCAACATCAATAAGACAAACTGCCTTCTCACTGAAGCATCTTCAGAAAACAGATTCAAACTTAAGTTATTGTAATGATGCCACTGAAAAACTAGGCACTGCACCAGTCCTATCAATAAACATTCCTCAATAGGGACAAGATAAGAAAAATCCTCAATACTCTAAAAGTATGTAGATATTCTTCACGAATTTGATGGCAAAACCATCAACTCTCTCTTTAGCATCCTAAAAAGAGCACATCAGTGAGACCGGGTTTAAGTAATTAGAAAAGGAACACTAAACTACCTCACACAATGTATCCAAAACCAAGTTCAGCATGGCCCAGGAGAAGATACTCCCCTGCGGAAAAGATGGCTTATTGAAAACCCAGACCAGATGCACCTTAACAGTAGAAGTCTTTAGAAGAACTTCAGGAACCTGAGGTCCAAGCTATTGAGGAGAGATAAATCAAGTTGCAATCTCATATATATTGACGACCATGTAGAAACAGATAATTAAAATATAAACATATTACTGAGTTTCTCTGAGAGAATTCTACTGGTTACTTCTGGGAATATATTGATTATAGTAGCCCTCCAAAGAGGTTCATGTCACGTGCCCAAAGTCGCACAACAAATTCACTATACTGAACAATAGCAAAGATTTAAGCTCTTGGTCATTACAATGCATGGAGAACAGATATATCGGCTACCAAAATTCATGAACAGAATTAGTCTAAGAGAACGAATTTCCGGCTCAAATACAACAAGTTAGCAACACAAATGGCATGCTGTGCCTGCCCCATGCAATCCACATAACAACAAAAAATGAATTGGCTGCTGAACTAAAGATCCAGTATAGTGACATGACTGAAGATACACATTCTCTGTCATCAAAATGCATGAGCATACCAGCCTATAGGGAATGCATTTGGCTACTTCTGATTCTAGTTAGCACTACAACTGGAACGGAGGTTATCCCATGCAATCCACCAAACTCAAGTTTTTTTTAAAGGTAACAGAATTCAAACAAGGCACATCTTAAGAATCGCCAAGGGGCTTTTCTAAAATAAAAAGTCAACAGTATCAACTAAAGAATGTTCTGATAAGACAGACTACTCAATTCGATTGAAGGGCACCATGAAAGTGCTGGAATATTTTCCCTCCATAAATGTAGGGAACTTAGGAAACCAATGAGGAAATCTATTTCTTTTACATTTGAACTTTACCGCAGAAATACAAAATCTAAAGAACGTTTAAAGCGCTTTTTCATAAAATAGGAAGTTAATTACAATGCCATTGAATATTATCTCTAACATCATTAGCAGGATGTGACAAAATGACACCCTAAACATGGTAGGATGATCACTCCCTCCCTCTCTGTAAAGCCTTTCTCATCAATTTCCTCTACAAATCCTCCAATCAACAAAAAAACACAAATTCTGGTCTAAACTCCAGTAACCTAATTATACAAACCACCAAGTTTGCTTTTCAGTCCATTGCAAGACCTGATTAACAGATTTAAGATTCTAAACTGCCTCAGATCCTTGGCCTAAGAGGCACCCTTGCATAACACTATCAGAGATCACACTTGAAAGTAGATTTACAAATCATCAGAGACCGCTAGTGTGCAAAACAGTGGTGATCAAGTGTCCACTGACAATGCTGACACACATATCAGCAGCAAAAACGGCATGGTAAAATAATCAAATGGGTCAGACAAATTAAGCAAGTAAAAGTAATAGTCCTCAGAAAAGGATCATTGAAATTGGGTGGAGAACTTTAACATGTGGCAAGTAGCTAAGACTGGTATACGCCTGCAAAAAGATGGTGCAAAAGCAGGAAAGTCTCTATGATGAAACGATGGAAATGATAAGAAACAGAGATGGATGTTTTACCTCTAAGGTAACTATCCATTGCCTTGTTTCCCAAACCCTCCATGCGCCCATCATCACGTTTTCCTGTGACAGTGTTATGGATTATAACCAAAGGCGGCCACAAAATTAGATCATCTCGATTTGCAATTGCTTCATCAGCAGATAACATCAGATATGACTTCGAGTTATCAGGAGGTGTCAAATAGTTCCATCCCATTAGAACACATAATGCTTTGTGAAAGGCCAAATGTTCCACAAGTGAATCAGCACCATCTGAGTTGTAGGAGTGCATAATAAGAGTGTGCATATCAGGAAAATCTTTTGAACTCCTGTGTTGTTTTCATGCCAAAGTTACGAAGTACTTCAGAATTATTCCTCAAAACTCCAAGATAAACTAAGTCTACGCAAAGTAAAGCATTGAGCAATACAACGGAAGTTGGGTAGAATTATATCAGGATGTGAAACTCAAGAAGGTGCAATGAAACTATTTTGGCAGGTTGCACATCACAGACAAAATACACCCAGACATGAGATGTAATTTGCCATCAACCAACGAATTATCTTTACACCTACTTTGATGGGAAAGAAACTCTTCAAAGGTTGGAAAGAGAAGTTAAACAAGTCGGTCTCAATTGAATGGAACATTGAGAAATTTAACACCTTCAGATTTTCTCCATGGTGCAGTAGGATAAAAGAACATCTGTACAACTACCATCATGAACATTCCACCTATAGCAAAACTTAATGTGAACGATATTTACCAATCTAATGAGCAACAAGTAGAAACTAAAGCATAGAGCGGCATATGAACCGTACGCAGAACTACTTTTCTGTACCATACCATGATGGGGAAAATACTACAGCTCAATAAATTAACCAGGACAACAACATACCCAGTGAAATCCCACAACGTGGAGTCTGGGGAGGGTAAAGTGTATGCAGACCTTACCTCTATCTAAGCAAAACAGAGAAACAGTCAGATCCAGAGGACAACAACAACAACATACCCAGTGAAATCCCACAACGTGGGGTCTGGGGAGGGTAAAGTGTACGCAGACAATACCTCTACCTAAGCAAAACAAGAGAAACGGTAAGATCCGGACACGAAATTTGAAGCAGTATGAAAATGCTGGTAACAAAAGCGAATAAGCCATGATAGCGCCTTCTGAAAAAAAAACAGTAACTAACGCAGGTAAATAAGATAAACAAAGTACACTAAAGAACACATAGCAGCATAAATCAAACGACATGGGACTATAAAGCAATATTGCGCCTACTAGTATGATAGGCTATGCATACCTACAATAATAACACTACAACTACCAGTTAATATTGCGCCTACTAGTATGATAGGCTAAGCAGACCTACAATAATAACACTACAACTACCAGTTTGTAGGCAGACATACAATAATAATACTACAACTATCAGTTTGTAAGCAGAACTACGCTCGAATACCTACTACCCTAATCTGTATCCTCCACAACCCCCTATCTAAGGTCATGTCCTCAGTAAGTTGCACCTGTGACATATCCCGTCTAATCAACTCTCCCCAATACTTCTTCGGCCTACCTCTACCCCGAACTCGTCCATAGCAAACCTCTCACACCTCCGCACTGGGCATTTACCTCTGCACATGCCTGAACCATCTCAACCTCGCTTCCCACATCTTATCCTCCACCGAGGTCACTCCCACTCTGTCCCGGATATCATCATTTCTAATCTTATCCCTCCTTGTATGCCACACATCCATCTCAGCATCCTCATCTCCGCAACTTTCATCTTTTGGATGTGCAAAGTCTTAACTGGCCAACACTCCGCCACATACAACATAGTCGGTCTAACCACCGCCCTATAAAACTTTTAAGTTTTGGTGGCACATTTTTATCGCATAAGACTCCAGATGCGAGCCTCCATTTCATCAACTCTGCCACAATACGATGTGTGATATCAACATCAATCTCTCCATTTCTTTGAATAATAGACCAGAGGTACTTGAAGCTTCCTTTCTTTAGAATGACCTGAGCACCAAGCCTCACCTCCATGCAAGTCTCGTGGTCACACCCGTTACTGAACTTGCACTCCAAGTATTCTGTCTTGGTCCTACTTGGCCTGAATCCTTTAGAACATGATGCACCTCACGTGATTCAACCAGGACTATGTCGTCTGCGAATAACATACACCATGACACCTCCCTTTGATTTGTCGCGTTAGTCCATCCATCACCAAAGCAAATAGGAATAGGCTAAGAGTTGATCCCTGGTGCAGCCCCATCATCACTGAGAAGTTCTCCGAGCCTCTTCCAATTGTCTGTACCCTGATCTTGGCTCCATCATACATATCCTTAATCGTCATAGTGTACGACACAAGTACACCTCTAACCTCCAAACATCTCCATAGAACCTCAATATGGACTTTGTCGTATGCCTTCTCGAGGTCGATGAACATCATATGTAAGTCTCTCTTCCTCTCCCTATACTGCTCCACCAACCTCCTAATAAGATGAATGGCTTTTGTAGTCGAACGCCCCGACATGAATCCAAACTGATTCTCAAAAATAGACACGCCTCTTCTTATCCTCGTCTCCATGACCATTTCCTAAACTTTCATAGTGTGGCTTCCCCTATAGTTGTTGCAACTCTGGATATCACTTTTATTCTTATACAAAGGAATCATTGTATTCCACCGCCATTCTTCTGGCATTCTACACGTCTTAAAAATTACATTAAACAACTCAACCGGCCACTCCAAACCCAAAATTCAACTGGACTCTCATCAGGTGTGATCGCTCGTCCCATGCGCATCCTGCGAACATCACTCTTAACCTCCTCAACCTTAATGCTTCTACGATACCCGAGATCCCGATACCTTCCGAATCTCCCAGCATCTTTTTTTTTGTTTAAAAGTTAATGAAAGTAATACTGCCACCTCCATCTAATATGCGCATCCTCCACTAGTACATTGCCGTCCTCGTCCTTGATGCACCTCACGTGATTCAAGTCACGGGCCCCCTCTCACTCGCCTTGGCTAGTATGTACAACTTCTTGTCCCTGCTTTTTTACTCTATTTCCACATACATGCGTTCAAAAGCCGTCGTTTTCGCCGCAAGGTTTGCCTATTTCCTCGCTATCTTATACAATTTCCTATTCGTCCACTTGTCCACATCATCCTTGCTTTCTACCAATTTCGAATACGCCATTTTTTTTGCTTCCACCTTCTCTTAAACCTTACCATTCCACCAACAGTCCCCTCGATGCCCACCACAGCTACCCCGCTAGACCCCTAGCACTTATCTAACTATCTTCCCGATGCAACTGGTCGTCCTATCCCACATACCGATCGCATATCCACTACTCCCCCAAGCCCTCTTGGCCATATTTATATTAACGATATACGTAATCTTATTTATTTTTTTAAAGTTACTAACATGTGCTTGGGGAATGTAGGGTGGAGTGTTGCTTAAGTCAAGGATTATGATTTATGGGGTCCTGCTTGTTTCGTTATTGTATTTGGTTATTTGTCCGTTTCATTAAGATTGAAAAATTAATTGTATATTAGGTTTGTGTATTTCCATCAAGGATTTGACAAATGTCGGTATATCTATCATCAACCATAAGTCATATAGTCAAGAGTACCTAATTTCAACGTTTATTTGTCTAATAACTAAATTTTAACATTGTGATGGAAATTTAAAACTTTTGCTAACATTGTGATAGAAATTTAAAACTTCTGCTAACTGTAAGTGCAGCTCTATTATAAACTCTATCAGGCACTAAAAAATTCCAATATATATTACAAGAAATGCCGTCAACATGATGGGAATTCTTATTATAGTGATAAAAGCAGTTAAAAGAATTTAAATCATACATTTGAATTCTAAGTGTGATTTTTTTGTACTTCTTCAAATCTCTTTATTAGAATATCTCATACCATTAAGGGGCGATTGGTTTGGGAGTTAAGCATATAATCTTCACACATATAAATTAGCATAATCGTAAAGAATGGATCTTTGACCTAACTTAACCCTAAAAGTTTGATGATTGTTCAAGTCCATATAAGGAGTCTATGTTCACATTTCATATCCGATGTGGGACTCCTAACACTCCCCCGCACGCTCAGATCTTGTTAACTGAAGCGTGGATAATATAATTTTGGGCCCAACATCGGTGAACAAAGAATTGTAATGGGTCTGGCTCTGATACAATGTAAATAATGGATCTTGGGCTTATGTTAAGAGTCTCACATCGGCGAACACATAATTAGAATGGGCCTAACTCTGATACCATGTAAAGAATGGATCTTGGGTCTAACTCAACCCGAAAAGCTAGCTTGTAGGGTGAGGATTGTTCAAGTCCACATAAAGAGTCCATGTTCCAATTCCATATCTGATATGAGACTCTTAACAATAATAAGTTTATACCTCCTGCACGTGTATTTTCTTTTTTTGGGTATTATAATATATCAGGTAGGGGTTGATTCTAATCCCCACTAAAAAACTGGCTTTGAAATAAAAAGGAGTCCATAATTTCATATAATGTTTCGTTGGAATTTAAGGAGATTAGCATTAAGTAATACAATATTTAGTTGTTCCTCGTTGTTCTAAATGCAGGATGAAATATAACAACATATCCAGTGAAATCCCACAACGTGGGGTCTGGGGAGTGTAGAGTGTACGCAAACCTTACCTCTACTTTGGTAGGTATAGCGGTTGTTTCTGAGAGACCTCGGCTCAAGACAGAGCATAAGCACAAGCAAAGCAAAAACAAAAGCAAAAGCAAAGCAAGAGAAACGGTCAGACCCGGTCAAAAAAATTTAAAGCAGTATGAAAATGCTGGTATCAAAAGCGAATAAGTCATGATAACGCATCTTGGCCATCAACCTCTCCCCCACCTCCTTTGCACTAGCCATGGTCAAACTCCGCCCATTTGATTCTTAGTATGTCATCCGCAACCCTCCTCTTCTTCTCCATCTTGATCTCCAAATCCATCACCAAAAACTTATGTCGAGTTGTAAGACACTCCCTTGAAATAACCTTGCAGTCTTTACAAAGACAGTTGTCAATCTTTCTAAGGAGCATAAAGTCTATCTAAGTCTTGGCCACCGAGCTACGAAAAGTCACCAAGTGATCCTCATTTTTCATAAACCTCGAATTGGCTATCACCATCCCAAAAGCTTTAGTGAACTCCAAGAGTGAGACGTCTTCCCCGTTCCTGTCCCCGAGGCCAAAGCCTCCATGCACATCGTCCTAACCCCCTGGAAGTGACCCATTATGTCTATTGAAATTCCCTCCTACGAATAACTTCTCAGTGGGTGGTATACCTCCCACCACCTCGTCCAAATCCTCCCAAAAGCGCCTATTCTCCTCGTCCAAGCCCGCATGCAACACGTAAGCACTAATAATGTTCATAGTGGACCCTCCAACTACCAACTTAATCGACATCATCCTGTCATTGACCCGCATAACCTCTACCACCTGATCCCTTTTCTCGCGGTCTACCAAAATGCCTACACCATTCCTATATCTTGACCTACCCGAGAATCATAACTTGTACCCGTCCACATCCTTAGCCTTAGGTCCTACCCATTTGAACTCCTGGACACATGCTATATTAATCCTCATCTTCTTGAGATTCTTAACTAGCTCTATGGATTTTCCCGTGAAAGTCTCAATGTTCCAACCTATTCTCAGCCTAGCATCACCACTTACCCCCTAACCCTCGCCCCCGTTCACGACCGAGAACATGACCCTAGTCTACCATCCGTCACCAAAGCCACCCAGAATCTAGAAGCAAGTGGAGCCAGTACAACAAGAATGATATAATTAAAGAGAAGACAAGTAAAGGCAAGAATGTAGAGTCAATAGACAATACAGCAAAGCAGCCAAAATTTAACTACGCAAAATAAGAACAAAGAATGAATGAGGGCACCTGGAGGTACAACTCCAGGTGAATCGAACATGTTCGCCGCCCAAAAATCGATGTTCAACGACGGAAATTATTGTTCACCACCGGAAGCTACTGTTCCTAGCCAGAACTATGCCGAAAAATTGTGTAACTATGCAAACCTTGGGAGCCACTGATGTGCGGTAATTCCTCGAACCTAATTCTGATTTCGCAAATTAGTCATAATTTTCCCAGACTTTGATTTTTCGACTTCCCTTCTGGCTAGCTCGATGCCGAGAGTTCCTCGTTGGTGCGCTACTAGTCAGACCTTTGATGTGGGTAGAGGTCGCCTGAAAATATCTTTTCCGGCCCGCTCTAGTCTTATCCGGCCAAATTCCGGTTAGATCGAGGGTTTTTGGTTAGAAGAAAGTTGTTGACAACGGCTAGACTCGTTGTTTCCTCCTTCATTGGTTTTCTACAACTAGCCATTGGCATACTGCCAACTACCACATCCAAGACACTTCATCAAAAATAACTACTACGGCCAAGATAAAGGAGAAGTTCAGCAATCACACAATGAGAATTTATAACAAAAGGTCCATGATTTGGTTGCAAGTATTGACATGTTGATCCTCAAAAGGGAGGCCACACTGAAAAATGGTAAATATATCAAAAATTGCACTGATTTTCCACACAATCATCAACCATTTTCATCTATCATTGGATGCATGATACAACATTGTGAAAGTAGCAAGCTACTCCTCCACCAAAGGGAACGTTTTTGGTTCAAAACGCGATCAAAATAGAATTCTTGATAAACTTTAGAACAAGGTAAAAAAAAAGCTTTTCTATGGCTTAGTGATCTATAAAATAAAAATATTTAAATGACAAGCTTCAGAAGAGTTATGATGCATAATAAGAACACGTTGGTCAGATTCTACCTAGGTTGACTACCTTCAAGTCATTTAGCCGATACTTGCATAATATTTACTATAACGAAAATAAATGACTAATTTTCCATATGTTAAATAGCCAACTCATGATCATCAATCTACATACTTCCAAGAGAGGAAGATAGAAGGATTACTTTCTCAAAAAAAAAAGATAAAAGGTAAACTTAAGTCAAAAACAATTGTATATTGTATAAAAAGGACCACTAGTCAAGCATTTAAGCAAAGTAAGGAGCTAGAATCTTCACTTGGTGTTCTACCTTAGAATCAAAAAGGCAACTCAACTCATCTTAATCTAATGTGATAAAGCGTCTAATTCATCGATATCGATAGAATAAAGCTCTTGAAATTCTTTGAGAGATTCATGGTAATGGTCAACACATGACAAGTAGGGTAGAGCTATAGCTCAAGAAACCAATCAATGATGGAGTAGCTTCCAAGGCACAAAACAGCCTCACCTCAAAGAAGATCGAATGAACAACACAATAAGCTCTGTTTAGCTAAAGTTATATCAAGAAACTACTGACTTACATCCAACACGCAACCAATCAACTACAACTGTCAATCAAATATGCAAGTGTAGAGAAGCATATAGAAACCCTACCCCCTTCCCCTCTCTCCGCGCACGTATTTGGACCATGCCTCCCTTGCTTCATTATATCAGTGACTATACCACTAATTTATACTTTTTGAAAGCAGTCACAGATTTAAGTAAAATCTGTGAACTTGCACAGGGACCATGATA
This sequence comes from Anisodus acutangulus, assembly GCA_029783415.1. Classification (NCBI taxonomy): domain Eukaryota; kingdom Viridiplantae; phylum Streptophyta; class Magnoliopsida; order Solanales; family Solanaceae; genus Anisodus; species Anisodus acutangulus. The sequence continues at coordinate 10,190,383 of CM056502.1, forward strand.
GAATATGAAAACAAAAAATAAATGAGGCTATCGTGATAATAGCCTCAATTGTATTTTGAATCAAACAAAATACCCACTTATAGTTTAAAGTCCCTCGTTAAATTACCCCCGTTACCCTGATCTTAGTTTGAAAGATGACAATAAACACCATACAAAATATTTGGACGATAACAGACCTATTAAAATCTTTGGACAGCCTTAAGCAACTATCTAGATGTTTCGCAAAAGTTGAATGCCCTACGGTTCTCACTAATAACCGGTAGATCTCACTAAACACTTATGTTACTTCACATCTTCAGATCAACAAATATTTCAAGTTTCGAGATATTTTTGTTGTAAGTTGTTACTGTTATTATTGTTATAAGTTCTCCGGCAATCCAGAATTAGAACAGGATATTCAAATTGCACAATTTCCTCTACACTAAACATCCTTTAACTCCCTCTGAGCTATGGCACCTGCAACACCAATAACAGTTCCCACCTCCACTTTTCATATGAGTATTCCTTTGGTTATTCCACTTAGCAACTATTGTTCTTGAGCATTTGTCCACTATGATCCTTCACAATAACCTGCTAAGCAGATACTAAACATACTTTAATTTCATCAGTATTTTTGTTTCTCTAAATAATTATTTTAGAACAGATTCCTACCTCAACAAATGCACTTGATCTTATGAACTACACATGAGATACATGGCGTGTTTGGTATGGAGCAATTTTTCCATGTTTGGTTGGTCAAAACATTTTCTCCAAGAAAACAAGTTTCTCAAAAATGAGAAAAATGACTTTCCTAATGGAAGTAGAAAAAACAAGTTTCCTCCCCACCCACCCAACTCCCCCAACCCCTACTCCCACCACGCGTGAACCCTCACTCCCCAACCAATCCTACCTCCATAGTCTTTTGGTAGACTACATATAATGATCTTGGGATAATATCTTTTTTGTTTACCTACCAAATACAAGAAAATAAGTAAAAAAAAATACTTGTTTTCCAAGAAAATATTTTCTAGGAAAATATTTTCCATTCATACCAAACACACCCACAGAGATTACTTGTTATGGTATGTGTAGTATAACACCCCTAAACCCTATAATGTGGTTTCTCAGTGATATAATCCTATATTGATATCAGTTCTCACTTTTAGAGAGGAACTAGAGTTATCATTAGCAGCAAAATCAATGTATCAGCAGGATGCTCGCTACTAATACCCACAAACTTCTAAGTCAACTTAGTTCTATATTTAACCCGGTTAGAACTTATTCCAACACTTCATTCAAATACCAAACATAGATCATATGATGAAATAAAGCATTACGTGTGCAAATAGAACGGAAAAATTTTCTCCGAAAAAAGTATATAATCTACTCACAACACATCAGCTAAAGCAAAAAGACCACCAAATCAAGGAAATAAAGATGTAAGTTGCTAATGAATTTCAATAGCAATAAAGAATGACAACTCAGATTAAGCAACGAAAGCAAGAGAACACTTGGGACGATTGAATTAGAAACGATGTCTGGATGGCTAAGACCAATCCAGAAGAATGTAAAGATACCTAATTAGACAACAAACTCTTGGAAATATTTTAAGACCAAGAATAAAGAGTTGGGGGCATGTCCATCTCAATGGAAAGGATGCCACACCCTTGGGTGTTTTTAGGTGCTTTTACGGCTTACAAGTGCCTTTTAGGGCACTCTGTACTTGATGTCAATAGGAAGCCTTCTCGCCCCATGCTCTATCCTTTCTTAATAAATTTGTTTTATCCAACCAAAATGTGTGGGGGGGGGGGCTCAAAACAAGCACCCCTAAAAAAGAAGGCAAAAATTTCATGGGTTCTTAAGACAAATTTTACTTGCTCAAGTAAAAAGGTAGGCACAATCACATGTTATATAGGAGATTAAAAGAAAACTGATATCCCAAGCTATTGATGTGAAACCAATTAGTGTACACACAATTAACTCTTTCTATTTTGGCCACAGCCAAAAGAAAAGTTTTTACCCTATTGTGGATTTCCTGATGGTTCTAGACAAGCCCAATTAAGTTAGTACGGGGACATTGTTTCTTCCAATTCTCACATCCAAACAAGCAAAAAGCAGGAATTGAATAATCAACAGTGCAAGAACTCCAACTCAACAAAAGTCATTGCAAATCAGAGAATAAGAAGAAGGATTAAAACGAACTTGAGAGGAGTCCTACTAATCATATAACAAACGAAATGATCTTTTCTTATTTTTTACGCTTTAGTTTCATCTCTTAAAATTAAAATAATAAAGAGAGATCATTTCTCCCTTGGATTGCATCCTAAGCACATGCTTCCTAAATTGCATTGCTTCATCCACCCCTTACTTCACTTCGCTGTGACAGAGCCGATTGCTTTTTAATAACACAGGTCGCCATGGAGAAAACTTACCATAGAACTACAACCACTATCATTAGCTTGAGACTTAGATATGATTAGTAAGAAAGGTAGCTTATCTAGCAAATGATATGGCTTCAAGAATGCCATCTCAGTCACAGAAACAAGAAACAACAACTCATAATGATACCTACACAAATGAATAATGGACCAGCAACTACATCTCAATCCAAAACTAACTGGGAAAAACATTTAGTATATACTAGAGCTAATAAATGACCTTTTGAAATATCACATAAGGTAACAACATATCTTTGCTTAGTGATATTGCAGTAACGCCTTCAAAGATATGAGAGAGAAAGAGTGTGTGTGCGCATGAGAGAGAGAGAGAGTTCTAGCACATTTTCCAACATTCAAGGGCAAAGGCAAACTAAATTCGATCAGCATATCAAAACCTTGTTTTTAAAAAAAGAGCAGACCAGAAAACAGGCATCCGTTCTCTGCCCCAAGCAAAGGTTTGAGCAGAAGACCTCAAAAGTACTATTGGTAAAGTGTTGCACTACAAAGCTTAATGTACAATGCAAAGCAGACTCGTTCTTTTTCTTAATTGAAGTCACCTAGTTCTATGCTGAGTGTGTGTGCGCATGAGAGAGAGAGAGAGAGTTCTAGCACATTTTCCAACATTCAAGGGCAAAGGCAAACTAAATTCGATCAGCATATCAAAACCTTGTTTTTAAAAAAAGAGCAGACCAGAAAACAGGCATCCGTTCTCTGCCCCAAGCAAAGGTTTGAGCAGAAGACCTCAAAAGTACTATTGGTAAAGTGTTGCACTAGAAAGCTTAATGTACAATGCAAAGCAGACTCGTTCTTTTTCTTAATTGAAGTCACCTAGTTCTATGCTGATAGGTCAATAATTGAGCTAAACCATTATTTGCCATATGTTTGCAAATTAAACTTGATCATGGCAACATCCTGATGTCAGCATCTCTAACAACTAATGTTAGTTATATCAGTACTCTATAAAAATCAGCAATTTCTCCTATTAACTTGGAGCTAACTTGTTCTTTATCTACCTGCCAAAGACCCTTAATGTCACTATACCTTCTACTACAATAGTCCAAAGTTGACCGAATAGTCTGAAACCAAGCCCTGAAATACACATTACTGACATCTGCAACTCTATATTGAATAAAAGGTTTTAATTCAAGAGCTTAGAGGACATCAACAAATAACACTAATTAGCTTGGGCATCTAGGACAAAGCACTTCAGGAGTAGATTTAAGACAGAGGCGGGTGTAGCCCCAAAAGCATAGAAATTAACTTTTCTTTAGAAGATGCTTTTATTAAGTGCATGAAAATCAGCATCTACTGAAGAAAAGCTGAACTAAAGGTCATTTTACTACGTATCCAAAGAGTCCTATCTCAAAACTGAATCAATGCAAACAAGCATTCAATCTACACATCAACAAAACATTAGAAACGCAATACAACCAGATTATATTCCCACACCTGTTACAAGCAAGACACTGCAAACGCCCCTTCTTTCCATCGGCCAGATAACTCCTTTTGAGATTAGCATTGTCATAAATTAACTTTACCATAAGCAAAAAAGACTTCTTTAATGCACTTTGATCCACCTCATTATGCTTATTAATCCTACTACTCATACCCCCTTCAAACCCTCCACCACTTCTCATATATTTCCCAGGCCTAATCATTTCTTCTCCTCCTCCTCCTCTACCCATATACAAACTACTCGTCCCACCTGGGACCGGGCTCGGGCCCACGTTTCCATGTTCCAACACTTGTTGCCTTAACCTCTCCAGCCCATCTTTTCCCTCATCACCAAACTTCCTCTTCATTGCATTGCCCCCCTCTATCCCTATTGGATTCCAATGATCAGGAAACTCGGGCCGGGGAAACTCCGGGTTGGGAAAAGCAAAGCCCATCCCGCGGAAATAGGGCCGGGAAAAACCCGGGAAATCTTGATAATCATGGGGTAATGCGAAGTATGAACGTACGGAACCATCAGCGAGAACTATGGTTCTACGTTCGAGCATGTGAAAACCATATGAAGGGGGTGGTGGTGGGTCACGAAAAAGGAAAGGGGATAGGCCTAAATGGGTATTCGGGTCGGGTCTTGGTGATGAGTTGTTAATGGGTTTCGGATTAGGGTTTGTGGGCTTTGATTTGGGGTCGCCGGAACCGGATGCGGCGGCAGCGGTGGGGGTTTTGGTGTCGGAGGAAGGTTTTTTACCGGTGGATTCCCATCGGGATTTACGTTGTGAAGCGGAGGCGGCGGAAGAAGGAGGTGTTGGCTTATTGGAGGAAGGTTTTGGAGGGTTACCTCCGGCCATCCTCTTTGGTGAAATTAGGGCTTTTGATTTCTTGAAACCATTTGAAGAGTTAGCTTTAAAGTATGGCTGTCAGTGGCCGGATCGGCCCGGTCACACATTCTTTTAAAAAATAAAAAATTGCGGTATCGGAATTGAAACCGGGAAGCGACATGGTCTCATCTCAATCCACCCCCGTCCCGCCCTAAACCTCTCTTTCCACAAATAACCGTTGCACCAATGATTATTTTACATTTTAATCGTTGTGCAACGATCATTTTTGACCTCTCCCTCCCTCAATCCCCTCTACCCCTTAATAGTTATTTTTAACATATAAGTTATTATATTTACACTTTAATCTAACTTTTCAACTATAAATATTTTATTTTATCTTCATCTTTCTCACAAATCTTCCTACAATCTCTCTAATTTCTAGGGCTGGCCAGTGGGCCGGGACAGCCCGACCCCGACCCGAGCCCGTCCCGAGCCCGCCCCGATCCGGCCCCGACCCCACCAAAAAAAAAATACGGGGGCGGGACTCGAACTCGGGACGGGACGATGTCTCGTCCCGCGAGACCCGAGCCCGCCCCGACCCCGACCCGACCCCGCCCCTTTGCAAAAATGAATGTTGCACCAACGGCCATAATCTAAAATGGTCGTTGGCCAACTGCCATTTTAGCCCCCCCCCCCTCCCCCAACCCCCTACCCCTTAATATTTATTTTTAACTCATAAGTTATTATATTTACACTTTAACCCAATTTTTCAACTATAAATAACTCATTTTCTCTTCATCTTTCTCACAATCTTCCTACAATCTCTCTAATTTCTCAATATATATCTCTACAAGTCTACATTGTTTGCTAAATATTCAATTTTATTTATTCATTTGGGAATTGGTAATGAAGTTGGCAACTAGCTTGAGGATCTTCCATCGAGCAAAGTTTCAATTTTCAACCTCTCGATTACACATCGACGTTACGTCGGCGTTTGGTACGTTCGTTCCTTCATTAAATTATTATTGTCTGTTTATTTTATTTAGAATTTTAGATCACTTAATTTTATTGTCTTTAATTATTTATTTATTTATTATCATAATTAAAATGAAAGGATTAAAATGTATGTTTAAGGGTAAGGGTAAGGGTGCTTCTTCTAGTAGAGGCAACCAAGGCAAGGGTACTTCTTCTAGTCATCTTATTCCTACACAGGATGATTTTGTTGATACTCAACATTTTCCTACAATACCATTAGATTTAGACCAGGAGCTATTTTCTGGAACTCAAGAAGACTTTAATTTAGACGATGATCTAGATGATATACCCACTAATGTTGATGACAACACACCCACTAGTGCACCTTCAACTGAAATACCTCCTATTCCCCCTAGTATGAGACGAGGTCCAAAGAAACGATAATTAAAATCGGATGCATGGACATTTTTTATAGGGACGTAGAGAATCAAGTAGCCATATGTAAAATTTGTAAAAATGTTTTAAAATTTAAAAGCGAAAAGGTCACGGTGGGGCGGGGTTTAATTAGACACGTAGTAAGTGCTCATCCAAATAGGTATGCCCAATACCAGGCTTCAAAACCGGTAAACGCCGCTCCATCGGGACAAGGTTCACATCTGATATTGTCCCGACCAAGTACTGATGTCAAATTAACCCTATGACGGGGAATTGTAGGCTCTAAATACAATAAACATAGAGATAGGGAAGCAATATCAAAATTAGTTCTTGTGGAGGGTTTGTCTTTTTCATTTCCTTTATCTCCGGTTTTATTCATTACATTAGAGATATATATAATCCTCGCTTTTAACGGTTTTCCTAGATCAACTGTTAAGAGAGATGTATTTAAATTAGCGCATGAATATCAACAATATTTACGTTTTTCATTATATCATTTTAATGGCAAAGTATCCATCACGTCTGATATAGGTCGTAGTACTAACGGCCATGATTATTTAATCAGAACTTGTCATTGGATAGATTATAAATGGTCTATGCAAAAACGTATTTTAGCGTATAGATATATAGATGATAGGCACACCGGTACTTTTATTGCAGAAAATATTTATCAAGTGTGCGATTATTACTGAATTACCGATAAAATTATGACTATTACATTAGATAACGCTTCTAATAACAATTACGCAATTACAATTTTAAAAATAGTTTAACTCCGTCTTTTCCGGACCATTTTCATATAAAATGTGTGTGCCATATATATAACTTAATTGTAAATGATGGTCTATCACTTTTTAAAGACATTCTTAGTAAAATACAATTTGCTATAAACTTTATTTTTAAAAGTAATAAAGTACAACGTAGAAAAGAATATAAAAAATTTGTCATGATTGTGGACTACCTTTTAGAAAAATTCCACAAGAAGTATCCACTAGGTGGAATTCTTTATACGAGCAACTACTTGTTGCTTATGACTATAAATTACCTATAACTTTATTTTTAACTCTCATAATAAAAGCCAACTGATATGATTTTAGATAGTGATTGGGAAAAAATTTCGAACTTATTGTATTTTTAGAGAAATTTTTCAAGCAATAAAAGAATTTTCCGGATATATTATCCTACTATTTCAACTATGTTATTTTATATAACTCTAATATTTTTATTACTTAGTGAATATATGGAAAAACCAAATTATAAGGCAGCTATTAAAAATGTTTCTCAAAATAAAAAAATATTTTATTCCTATTCCCTCTATTTATATTATTAGTTCTGTATTAAATCCTACTATTAAAATAGACGGTACTAAAACCCTAATTGAAACTATTTACGATTGTATAGAAGTACTACTACCTCCAAGTCCCAAAAATCTAAATCACCCACCACCTATTGAACAAACTAAAGAAGAAGTATTGTCTAGCGTAGAACACCAATGCAAAAATATATATAGATTTTATCAACAAGAAAATGCTAGTAACTTACCAGCTTCCATACCATCTTCTTCATCTTCAATACAACCTCACAAAACACATGCTGGTTCTCCGTGTAGGATTGAAAGCCTCGTAAATAGAATGTGCGGTCGCATTCTACTACTAACCAAATTAGCGAAGTTGGATATTTTTGTTTTACAAGGTTCTGCATCAGTATCAAGAAGTTATCAATGAAGATGGACATGAAGACTTCTTTGAACTACTTGGAGGGGAATGAGAAGACCTTTCCGACACTTTCATTGATGGCTCGAGATATTTTGAACATTCAAGCGTCGTCAACTGCGTCAAAGCGCTTTTTCTGACGGATATCAAATAGGAGACCACAAACACTCATTAGCCGGAGACGGCTTGGAAATTGCGGTATTATTCAGAGATTGGATACGAGCGGAGCGGAGAAAGGTGCGGTCAACCTGAGATCAACGAAGAAGATGATGAAAACTACAACAAAATCTTAACCGAAGGTAGTGGAAGCGACGTGGATCAATTTGACCAACAAATACCAATTCCAACCGAAGAACCACATGAAATCATCAAGCAATTAGAACAGGTTTTTTTGAGAATGTAATTTTTTTAATTGTAATTTTATTATGTAATTTGTAACTTTTGGACAACACCACAAAGTTGCAATTTAGATTTTAGACAATTGTATTTATATTACAAAAAAATCACATGTCTATTAAATAATATAAGAGGCACAAAAAAGCCTTGGGATGTTTTTATTACACTATCTTATTTTGTTTATTGAGTTTTTTTTATACATATGTTATTTAAAAAAAAATGAAAACCCGCCAGATCTCCGCCTTGAGCCCGCTTCGACCCGAGCTCGCCCGACGGAATCGACGGATCGATCGACGACTTGCCCGCCAGAGCCCTGCACTCGACCGCCCCTTCTCCCCGAGTCCTGACCCGACCAGACCCCGCCAGACTGAGCCCACCACCGCCACTCCTACTAATTTCTCAATCTATTTCTCTACAAGTCTACATTGTCTACTAAATATTGAATTTTATTTACTCATTTGAGAGTGAAGTTGACAACTAGCTTGAGGATCTTCCATCGAGCAAAGTTTCAATTTTCAACCTTTCGATTACACATCGACGTTTGGTACATTCGTTCCTTCATTAAATTATTATTGTCTGTTTATTTTATTTAGCGCACTTAATTTCATTTACTTTAATTATTTATTAGTATAATTTTAAATTATAATGGAAGGATTTAAACGTGTGCTTACGGGTAGGGTTCAGGCTTCTTCTAGTAAGGGCAACAATGACAAGGATACTTCTTCTAGTCATCCTATTTCTAGACAGAATCATATTCCTACACGTGATGATTTTGTTGATACCGAACATTTTGCTACAATACCATTAGATTTAGACGATGAGCTATTTTCTGAAACTCAAGAAGACTTTAATTTAGACGATGATCTAGATGATACACCCACTAATGTAGATGACAACACACCCACTAGTGCACCTTCAACTGAAATGCCTCTTATTTCCTCTAATATGAAACGAGGTCCAGCAAAACGACCATTAAAATCATATGCATGGACATTTTTTGATAGGGACATGGAGAATCAAGTAGCTAGATGTAAAAATTGTAAAGATGTTTTAAAATTTAAAACTGAAAAAGGTCACGGTGGGACGGTGGGTTTAATGAGACACGTAGCAATGGCTCATCCAGCTAGGTATGCCCAATACGAGGCTTCAAAACCGGGTGCGCAAACGCCCGCTCCATCGGGACAAGGTTCACATACTGTCCATGACCAAGTACAGGGTCAAATTAACCCCACGACGGGGGAAAATGTAGGCCCTAATTACAATAAACATTGAGATAGAGAAGCAATAACAAAGTTAGTTGCTGTGGAGGGTTTGCCTTTTTTATTTCCTTCATCTCCTGATTTTATTCATTACATTAGAGAAATGTATAATCTTGTTTTAAACGATTTTTCTAGATCAACTGTTAAGAGAGATGTATTTAAATTTGCACATGAATATCAACAGTATTTACGTTATTCATTATATCATTTTAATGGCAAAATGGCTATCACTTCTGATATAAGCCGTAGTACTAACGGTCATGATTATTTAACAGTAACCTGTCATTGAATAGATTATAAATGGTCTATACAAAAACGTATCTTAGCGTATAGATATATAGATGATTGGCACACTGGTACTTTTATTGTAGAAAATATTTATCAAGTGTGCGATTATTACGGAATAACTGATAAAATTATGACTATTACATTAGATAACGCTTCTTCTAACAATTATGCTATTATAATTTTTAAAAATAGTTAACTACATCTTTTCCATATCATTTTCATATAAAATGTGTGTGTCATATATATAACTTAGTTGTAAAGGATGGTCTATCACTTTTTGAAGACATTCTTAGTAAAATACAATTTGCTATAAAATTTATTTTTAAAAATAATAGAATACAACGAAAAAAAAAGAATATAAAAAAACTTGTCACGATTGCCAACTACCTTATTGACAAATTTCAGAAGAAGTACCACTAGGTGAAATTTTTTGTACTAGCAACTACTTGTTGCTTATAACTATAGAAAACCTATAACTTTATTTTTTAACTCTCATAATCAAAATCCAGCTGATATGGTTGTAGATAGCGATTGAGAATTTTTTTTGAACTTATTGTATTTCTAGAGAATTTTTTTCAAGCAACAAAAGAATTTTTCGGTATATATTATCCTACTATTTCAACTATGTTGTTTTATATAGTTCTAATATTTTTTACTGCTTAATGAATATATGGATAACCCAACTTATAAGACATTTATTAAAAAAATATTTATTTCTATTCCCACTATTTATATTATTGGTGTTGTATTAAATCTGACTATTAGAATAGACTATACTAAATCCCTTATTGAAACTATTTATAATTGTATAGCAGTACTACCACCTCCAAGTCCCAAAAATCCAAATCACCCACCACCTATTGAACAAACTAAAGAAGAGTGTTGTCTAGCGTAGAAGACGAATGCAAAAAAGTATATAGGTTTTACCAACAAGAAATTGCTAGCAACCTACCGGCTTCCATACCATCTTCTTCTTCAAAACAACCTCACAAAAGACATGTTATTTCTGCGGCTAGTATTGAAAGCCTCATATAGAATGTGCGGTCGTATCGCTACTAACCAAATTACAGGGGTCTGTATCGTACCAAGCAGTTCTCAATGAAGAAGGACATGAAGACTTGCTGAAATACTGGAGGGGAATGAGAAGACCTTTCCGACACTTTCAATGATGGCCCGAGATGTTTTGGACATTCAAGCGTCATCAGCGGCGTCTGAAAGCATTTTTTCTGCCGGCAGATATCAAATAGGAGAGCACATACACTCATTAGCCGGAGACAGCTTGGAGATTGCAGCATTATTCAGAGATTGGATACAAGCGGAGAGGAGAAGGTGTGGTTAACTGGAGATCAACGAAGAAAAAGACGAAAACTACAACGAAATCTTATCCGAAGGTGGTGGAAGCGACGTGGAGCAATTTGACCAACAAATATCAATTCCAATCGAAGAACCACATGAAATTATCAAGAAACCATAACATATGTTTTTTCAAAATGTAATTTTTTGAATTGCAATTTTACTATGTAATTTGCAACTTTTGAACAACACCACAAAGTTGCAATTTTGACAATTGTATTTGTATTACAAAAAAAAATCATATGTCTATTAAATAATATAAGAGGCAAAAAAATAGCCTTGAGATATTTTTATTACACTATCTTATTCAATTATTGAGTTGTTTATATATGTTATTTTTTAAATTAAGTGCAAAAAAAAAATTTTAAAAATGCTACGACCCGATCCCGCCCCGATTCCGACGGATCGGGACGGGACTTCGGCGAATCCCGCCTGTCCCGATCTCGCCTTTCCCGACCCAATTCTACTAAACCCACCCCGACCGTCCCGAACCCGGCCCACTGACCACCCCTAGCTCAAAGGGAGTAGTTATTTATATGTGCACAAGAAGGAATAATAAAGTAAAGGAAAGAAGTTCTACATGCTCTCGTTTGGCTATAAGATTTTTTTTTTCAAAAATTAATATTTGACCATAAATTTTTTAAATATAATTTAAAGTTATATTTAGAATTTGAAAAATAACTAAAATCTTATTTTTCATTTTCCCAACTTTTTTCACAATATAAACCTTGTTGAATAAGTACATTTCAACAACAAAATATTATTTGTAAAAATTATGACCAAATACAACTCCAACTTCAAAAAAAATTTTAAAAAAAATTTAAAAAATTTCTATGGACAAACGCCTACTTAATTTCCTTTAAGAGAGATTTGCATGAGAATATTAGGGCATCTCTCTGTATACATATATTAGGGCAATTAACAAGAGGATGTTATACCAAAAGACTTGCAATTAGGGGTCATGGATTGGTTTTTTATCATAATTAAAACCAAATTAATTTAATCGATTTTAAAAAATTTAAAATCAAACCAAGCCAAATAATGATACATATCCATAAGTTTGGTTATTGTCAATTTGGTTCAATTTTCGATTTTTAAGAAACCTAATGATATTCCTCTCTTTCGTTTTTATCATAAACACATCATTTTTCAATTTATAATCCGTTAACATCCTTTCATTGTGAGAACTATAATTTTTTAGGATTATGGATACAATATCATAAGATCTTATAAGCTCTAATCAAGTTAATAAAGTTTATAAGAAATACAACTTTTTCTAAGTAAATCTCATAGTTGTTTCTTGCAATAAATGAGAGTAGATTCGTGGATTTCTTTTTCATTAGCCTAATAGAGATAAAGAGAATTTTGGTGAAAAAGTAAACAAAGTATTTAAAATTATTTATAAAAAGTAATATATTGCATATATATAATTGGAGTATAAAAGTTGTGTATATTATTTTATCGGTTTGGTTCCATTTTTTCCGGTTTGTTTTTAATAAAATCAAAACTAAATCAAATTTCTTCGGTTTAAAAAAAAATTAAACTAAATCAAACCAAATAACTATCAATTTATTTAATCATTTTGGATCAACTTTTAACCAAACCGTGAACACCCCTCCTTGCAATCTTCTCCAAATTTAAAATTTTTGGGTCTCCCAATTGCTGGAAATAAAGTTCTTGCTGTGAGCTATCAAATAAGTATTTCATTAACTACGATTTGGCTAAATATTTAAGTGTTCTGCTTTTTATTTCTAAAGTTATTTTTTTTACTTTTAGTTACATTATTGAAAAGTTTCAGAAAAGATTATCGGATGAAAAGACGATTTTTTTTATTGAAAATAGAATTACTCTTATCAATTCAATGATCAATGTTTTATCAACATGTGCAATGTTTACTAATGCTCTCCTGTTTAAGTATGTACATAAATCAATAGAATCGACATAATTTTTTTCATCAAGTGATTGTTACAGTAGAGAAAAGAAAGTGTACCATCCAAAGTGTTTGGCCCAGTGGCCAATACATTAGGGTATTCTTTGCCTGAGGTTAAGGTGTTCAGTCACTCTCGATCGGCGAGAGCGTGTTCCCAAAAAATCCTCCATACGCCGTGAGGCCCAAGCGGTGTATACTAATCAGTAGGGCCAGGTAGGAGGTGGGGTTTCTGGGGTTTAGAGCGTAATGCGGTGGGACAGTCACTTTAAAAAGTTTACCCTACCTTAGTTTGTCCTCCAGGGGCATAGTCCAGCGTGGCAAAGCCAGGCGCTTATAAAGCGCCTGGCATGGGACAATGGGTTCGATTCCCGCACGAAAAATTACGCATGTTGGGGAATTTGACCTTGTCTCATTGATCGGTTATGCGCTCCCGAGCGGCCGGAGCACATCCCGCGATTTACAGTGATAGTTGTTGAAGGGCCTGCTATTACCTCAGACGCCGTCAGGTAATACCAAGGTGAAGTAGTCGGCCAAGCACAGATCTGATTATCAAAAAAAAAAAAAAAAAAAAAAAAAAAAAGAAGAAAAGAAAAGAAAGTGTACCTTATCAATTGCGAGAGAGAGATATTTTATTATTATTAATAATAATAATAAAAAATCCAAAAGAGAGCAAACAAATGTCAGATATTATCCGACACACCACAAAGCTCTCGACATACAGTCATCGAGGAAACTAATATTGTGATGCTTACAAAATATGATTTCAAATTGACTTCAAACGCCAATGATTTTTAGACTCAACTGGTTTGGACTAAGTATGTTCAAAATCAAAATATATTGAATTAGCTGTCTAAGCAGATTACATTCTACTTATGAAAAAGTATTATTAGAATACAAGATCTTTTTCTTAAGTGGACTCTGTTCCATTTAAACATTTTTCGCTTAATTGGTAAGTTGTGTGATTTTCACACAAAACAAACGTGTGTGAAGGCTATTTTTTTTTAAAAAATCTTTTTATTTCCTCATCCTTCTTCTTCTTTGTTCTTTTGCTCTTTCTTCTCCACTTAATATTCTATTATTAACGAACATTCCACCATTACTATCTTGCTCAACGGAAAAATGAAGATCGTCACTATTTTATGAAAACATGTGTTTTGTATAAAATCAAAAATGATTTTTTTTAAAAAAAAATTCAGCCAAAAAATAAAAAAATCACCCCACAGGGCGTTAATGATATCTAATAATAATTTTTTTGGGTAAACATGTCGTCTTTCTCTTTCATAGACATATAGCTTTAGTTAAATTACAAAAAAATTGACAGACGGGCCCAATAAATCAGCCTAAATAACAAAATAGATCTGAATTTTTTTTAAAAAGTTCACCGAAAAAAATTTCCGGCAAAAGCTATCCATTTTCCAGTGAAACATATGTGCAATTTTATTTATTTTTTTAGTTTTCCGATGAAAAATATGTGGAGGTTGTTTAGAAAAATATTTTTTTAAAATTTTTAGTTTTTGCTGAAAAACTCTTTTTTCTCATAATTCATTTAACTATTATTTCAGACCCAAAATGTCAAATGTAATAAGTTAGTTGACTGCTTTGTCACATCATTGACGAGTATGTTACACTCTCTTTACATATTTTATTGAGTCCGCGAAAAGTGTCTAAATGAAACAGTAAGAGCCCACCTGATGTGTCTAAATGGAACAAAGCTTAATTAAAGTGTTTAAGTGAAAAATTTTGCCGACCACAAGAAGCCCGCGATGGGTTCAACCTAATAATAAAAATAAAGTATTCACACAAACGATATCAATTAGTTGAAATTAAATTAAATTATTATTACTATCTTAATTTCACACAAAAGTTTATATTTGTCAAACAATACACACACATATGACAAGGATACTATTTAAACTATAAAATAGTAAATGAGATAGAAGATGGTAAGGGCAAAATAAACATTGTGTAAAATAGGAGGGAGAGAAGATTTATTATTCAAAACTTGGGAAGTATTTCATTTTTAAAGAAAATTAAAGGGAATAAATAATATTCAATAAATAATATTCATCCTTTAAATTATATACACGAAAAATAATTATAATTTTTATCATATTATAATAGGCTGACTTATTATTTATTACAAATTAGCATTAAACTATATAAATTTTTTAAACCGCCAATGCATATAACTTAAATTTTTATAATAATACAACTGTACGTTGAAAAGAGCGAAAGGAGTGTAACAAAAACTATTGAAGGTACCCAAGTGCAACTGAACAATAATACGAGGGTGTCTATAGTAACTTGGCGATACTTTTGTCCCTTCAACGGTTCAACCAGTGAACCAAACTGAAAGCTATCTCATACAGTTCACTAAGAGATACTGCCACTGCCAAACTGAATTTTTCAAGCCTCTTCGGTATTCCGTGTGTCTATTTGGTGGCTGTTCTATATTTTTGCTTTCTTGGAACTAATTTATCCTAAGAAAGCTAATTTAAGACTTTCGGGTCTATCCCAATTTCCCTTTTCTATGGTTAAGAAGTGATAGAGAGTAAATAAATATTTTTCATATATTTTATAATTATTATTCTAGTGTAATTAGGTAAAGTAGAGATCCTTATATAATTAGGTTTGTAATTGTAAATACTTATATATATTGCATAAATGAGAAGCCTCAAACCAAGAAAAATTACGCTATTCTACGTGGTATCAGAAGCCAAACCCTCCATGCCCTAAAATTATACTCGTCCGCCACCCCCCATATCTTTTCTTATTTTCCGGCGGCAACCCCCCCCCCCCCCCAAACCCTAAAAATATTCCGCCGCCACCCACTTCTCCTTCATTACTTCCGGCGACCACATGGCTTCTCCCGCTTCCTCCTTCTCCACCCACGACGTCACACATCCTTCTCCTCCTCCTCCCCTTACTAACACATTTCATCTGGCCTTTGCCGTAACGAATATCAAAAACTTTATCCATCTAGTTCTTGATCAAGAGGATGGACAATACTCATCGTGGGTCGAATTATTTCAAATACATGTTTGTGCCTACAACGTCCTTGATCACATCGATTCTACCAACCCCCGTCCACCCGATGTCGACAATCCGACGTGAAAGCGGCTCGATGCTATCGTCAAACAATGGATATATGGCACCATATCCAAAGATATACTTCATACTATTATGAAGACAGGTGCCTCGGCTCACAAATTATGGACACGACTAGAGGAAATCTTTCAAGACAACAAACATACACATGTCGTCTATTTGGAGGAACAATTCACCAACACTCGTCTTAAGAACTTTGCCAACATATCAGACTATTGTAAATAACTAAAATTGATTGCCGATCAATTGTCTAATGTTGGCACTCCGATTTTCGAAACAAAGATGGTTTTACAACTTATCAATGGTTTTCCAAAATGTGAGTACGATATACTTGCGACTATAATCCAACAAGCCGATCCCTCTTTAGCTTCAACAAGGCCCGATCACAATTACTATTGAGGAGACTAGACGAGCCAAACAGGACAAACACACTCAACATGCATTGGCGGTTGTCGTAACACCAACCGCCAACACACCCGCCAGTCCTCCGCAACCTACGGATCACCAATATCAACGTGTTGGCCGATGAGGCAGAAGGGGACGCTACCGCGGAAAGTGAGGCGGCAGCAAAGCCCACTTCTCCACGTCCGAGCAGCAAGCTTACGGCCCATGACCCCTACCGATCTGAGTCAGGCTTACAACACTATGAATCACCAACAACCCGACGATGCGTGGTACATAGATACATGTGCCACATCCCACCTCACTCGCGACTCTGGTAATCTCCCACACCTATTCAATTTGAACAATCCTCAATTTATTTTGGTTAGCAATGACAATCACTTCTAATTCAAGGCTATGACACCACTCAAACACAACACCTCACCCACCATTTACTCTAAAAACAGTCATATATGTTCCTAACATCATTAAAAACTTAATCTCCTTTAGGAAGTTTGCTAGTGACAACTCCGTATCTATTGAGTTTGATTCTTTTGATTCTTTTGATTTTTCTGTAAAGGACATACGTACGGGGACAACTCTTACGAGATGCAATAGTGTGGGGAACCTATATCCTTTCTCATCCAATTCCGCTGCAAGTGTAAATCCACCAACCTTTCTAGCTGATATCTCTCCATCCACTTAGCACAATAGACACGGACACCCGGGAGCACCAATTTTTAATTTTCTTAGAAGTCAGAATTTCATTCAATGTACTAACGACAAATTTACCCCCGCTTGCTACTCTTGTCCTTTAGGAAAGCATGTTAGACTTCCTTTTCAATCTTGATTTAGTGTAACGTTTTCTCCTTTTGATATTATTCATGCGAATTTATGGACATCTCCCATTACTAACAAACTAGGTCACCAATATTATTTGGTGTTTTTGAATGATTTCTCTCACTTTATTTGAGTTTATCCTCTAAAATATAAGTCTCACGTTTACACAATCTTTCTTGAATTTCAAGCATATGTTAAAACTCAATTTGAAAAGGCCATTAAAATGTTTCAATGTGATAACGATCGTGAGTTTGACAACCTTCCCTGTCATAAATTTTGTGCGGACCACGGCATGGTGTTTCGATTGTCTTGCCCCCATACCTCTCCTCAAAATGGTAAAGCCAAAAGAATCCTACGCACCATCAACAATAAGATCCGCACTATGCTCTTCCATACTTCCATCTCCCCTTCTTTTTGGGTGTACGCCTTACACATAGAGGCATATCTCCTTAATATATTACCAACACGAACACTTCAAAATAAAACTCCAACCGGAATTCTCTTCCGTCGAATCCCCTCTTATGATCACCTTCGGATTTTTGGTTGTCTATGCTACCCAAATCTCGCCTCCACGGCCCCTCACAAATTAGCACCTAGAACTACCCTTTCTATTTTCTAAGCTTTCCCGTCAAACCATAGGGGTATGCTATGATTTATCCACAAATAAAATCTTGGTCTCTCGTCATGTCACATTTGAGGAGAACGTTTTCCCATTTGCAAACATTCAAAAATTTCAAGTCCCTGATTACAGCTTCATTGATGATCCAGACACGTTCCCTCTCATTATAAATGTAATACATCGTGCCACCCATCCCGTCCCGTCACTACCCCAACCCACTTCCCCACCATTGACTACCCCCATCCCGTCATCGCCCACCATCGCCCACCGTCGACAACCCCCCATCCCATTGACCACCCACCATAATCAGTCACTACCCCACCCTCAATCAGTCACGGAAAATACTGTGTCCCTAACCACCCCACTGCCCGTAACCCAAACAATCCCACTTCTGACCTACCGTATGGAAACCCGTGCCCAACACAAGTTTTTCAAACCAAAAGTCCACTTTAACCTCTCCACTCAGACTATCTCACCTATACCTAAAAACCAAAAATAAGCCAAGCTTGACCCGGATTGGAATGTGGTCATGCGTGAGAAATTTAATGCGCTCACTACACATCACACTTGGGATCTTGTCCCGAGACCAGAGGGGGTGAATCTAATTTGTTGCATGTGGCTATATTGTCACAAATTTAGAGAAAATGGTGAGCTTGAACGCCATAAGGCGAGACTTGTGGCAAATGGCACGGGGCAACAGGAGGGAGTTGATTGTGGTGAGACCTTCAATCAAATGGTTAAACCAGCCACCATTCACACTGTTTTGAACATAGCTATGGGAAAAAACTGGCCGATTCATCAACTTGATGTGAAAACTGCGTTCTTACATGGAGATTTGAAAGAAGCCGTATATATGCATCAACCGCCTGACTTTGTGCATCCAGAGGCTCCAAAGTATGTATGCCGCCTTTGAAAGTCACTTTATGGCTTGAAACAAGCCCTCAGGGCTTGGTATGAGCGTTTTCCCACTTTCATCATGCATATCGGGTTCGTGTGCAGCAAAAGTGATAATTCACTTTTTATTTTTCATTGAGGTAATGACACTTCATACCTTTTGCTCTATGTGGACTATATTGTTCTGACTGCCTCATCTGATGTGCTGAAATACGAGATCATTACCTTGCTCAAATTCGAATTTGCTATGACAGACTTGGGTAAATTGAGTTATTTTTTGAGGATTTCAGTGACCAGATCCGAAAATGCAATGTTTCTGTGTCGGTGTAAGTATGCCGAAGAAATTGTTTACAGGGCTAAAATGGAAAACTGCAAGATCATGCCCACTCCAGTCGACTCGAAGTCGAAACTCAATGCCGATGACGGGAATCCGGTGCTCGATCCTTCTATTTATAGGAGTCTTGCTGGTGCACTTCAGTATCTTACCTTCACTAGGCCCGATATTGCCTATGCCGTTCAGCATGTGTTTTTGTTCATGCATGATCCCAGGGAGCCTCAATATACCGCTCTTAAACATATCATTCGGTACGTTAAGGGTATTCTTGACTACAGAATACATCTTTATCCATATGCACCGACCATGCTGATATCGTATACGGATGCCGATTGGGGCGGTTGTCCGGACACACGTCGATCTACATCCGGCTATTGTGTATTTTTGGGTGATAATTTCATCTTGTGGTATGCCAAACGGCAAGCCACACTTTCCCGTTCGAGTATATAATCAGAATATAGAGGCATTGCAAAAGTTGTTGTCGAGATCTGCTAGCTCCGAAACCTTTTTCTAGAGCTTCATTGTCCCTTACGTAAGACATCTCTTGTCTACTGTGATAACATATCTGCTGTTTACTTGTCTCATAACACAGTTCATCATCAGCGAACCAAACATATTGAGATGAATATTCATTTTGTTCGTGAGAAGATTACCATGGGCCATGTTCGGGTGCTACATGTTCATTCTTCTTATCAGTACACAAATATATATACTAAGAGACTTTCTCGACAGCTGTTCCTTGACTTCAAATCCAGTCTGAGCGTCCGACCTCCTCCCGCTCCAACTGAGGGGGTGTGATAGAGAATAAATAAATATTCTCCATATACAACAACAACAACATAGCCAGTGCAATCCCACAACGTGGGGTCTGGGGAGGGTAGAATGTACACAGACCTTACCTCTACCTTGGTAGGTAGAGCGGTTGTTTCTGAGAGACCCTCGGCTCAGGACAAGCAAAGCAAAAAACAGTCAGACCCGGTCAAAAACTTAAAGTAGTAAGCAGTAAGAAAATGCTGATAGCAAACGCGAATACGTCATGATATCGCATCCTGAAAGAGAAGCAGTAACTAACACAGATAAATGAGATAAACCAAGTACATTAAAGAACGCATAACAGAAGAAATAAAACTAGGGAAGACTATAAAGCAATACTACGTCTATTCGTATGATATGCTAAGCATGTCTACAGTAATACCACCACAACAACCAATTTGTAAGTGTAAGTAGGACTACGCTCGACTACCTACTACCCTTCTACCCTAATTTGTGTCCTCCACAACCCCCTATCTAAGGTCATGTCCTCAGTAAGTTGCGCCTACTCCATATCCCGTCTAACCAAGAAGAATTACACTATTCTACAAGAAGAATCTCTGTGTGACCTAGATGTCACAGATTAGAGCCGTGGAAGTAGCCACTATTGCTTGTAATAGGTTAGGCTGTCTACATTGATCACACCCTTTGGGGTGAGACCCTTCTCTGGACCCTGCTAACGCAGGATGCTTTGTGCACTGGACTTTTTTTTTTTTTTAAATGGTTAAGAAGAATTATATTTTGGAAGTGTCATTTGTACATTCTTGATTTTTAGTAGTCCAATTTATATAGGAGCCTATTGGTGGTCCTGTTAACATTAATGGATTGAGTTTTGGGCTTATGAACCTATAGGGGCAGTGTGGTTCAAATCAGTTTATTGAATTAGTTTGGATTAATTAGCTAATGATTTTATTTTCTTTCTTTGTAATGAGGTAATTAGCTAATGATTCTGATTTGTTTCTTATTTTGTGAAGGTTGCTTCTGATGTTTATGGGGTAGCTTGAGTTAGGATGACTTTCTTCATTCCGATGAATGTATGTCCAATTGCCATTTCCTGCTGTACTAACAAGATTCAAGGCACTGATGAATGTAAGATTTATTGCATGTTTTGATGACTTTGTACAAATAAGAAGGGCGTTGTGAAGATGAGAAGTTAGTATACAATTATTGAATTGTCTTAGTTCACCAAATTCTTATTATGTAATGCATGTCTTACTTGTGACTACATAACTAGGATCCTATTTATACATATTCTCAGTACATGGTCTTGTTAGTTTGACCATAATATTGTATATATCACCAAGATACACACATTTTCTTCTAGTCCTAAAGAAACTATGTTCTATAATATGAACTGAGATGGGCTTACATCGAGCTGCATGGATAGTGAGGAATGAGGATTCATATAGCCGTAGACAGTTGTTGTTGTATACACACATTTTCTTGGATTGCAACAGTTCAATTGTTGTTAGCCTACAATTGGCTGAAGAGTGGGTACCTTACCTAGAGAGACACAATGTTATGTTTGTTTGTGAGTGAAGGACTGGAGAAATAAGTTGACTTTGAGAGATATAGGATAAGGAAAACTAAGAAAACTTTTGATAAGATTACCGGACTTCTGTTCTGTGAACATGATGAGAAGCTTTATATATACCACCTTGATTATCATGAGAAAATGCTTTGTGAGGTGACCTGACTGTTCAAAACATTAGCTAGTTATTGCCTACAACTAGTTATTGCTCCTTATTCTTATGTATCCAGAGGCGAAGGCCTAACTGAGACTGAGCTTCCTTTATAAGTTTACTTTGATCGTCATGAGGTTGTTTCAGTGTCTAGCTAATCAGATTACTTTTTTTTTTCTTATGTCGTGTTGGGTCATTGAAGACCATAGACCTCACATGAGTACTTTATCCACATAATATCGTGATTGAATTGTTCCTGGTTCTTGACAAAATTTCCTTTTAACGTAACAGATAAACTACAATCAAGGAGTTCAGGTATTTTGTCATCTGAAGAAGAATCAACTCATCGCCAGCTTCTTGCAATAGGTGTTGGCAGTCCTTTGGTTACACTTATAACATTCAACTGTGGCTCAACGGTGCTTCCAGCTTGGGCAGAGGTTCAAGAGATTCAAGACAAGGATGAAAGTGTAGTTGGGGCTATTAAGTCCTTGTTGAAGGGATTTTGGGTTCAAAACACATAAGTAAGGCACAACGGAAGTTTAAAATTTTGTTCTTACTTACCCCAACAATTACTTCTGGTATGGTTATATGACAATCAAAACATGTAACATAAAGAATAAACACTTACATGTTGTATTATCTGGAGTCTTTACTAAAGGGTGAACACGTGACATCCCTTTCGATTGCAAGCTTCAATGTACTTCTCATTCGGAAAGCTAGGAAATCCGGCAGAGGTTCGAGAGAGTGTTTAGATTCTAAGTCTCTAAGACTTAGAATGATAATCTGAAATTAAGTATGTTGAATAATGAAATGAATGTCTGTATTTATAGGTGAAAATTAGGTCAAACCGGATTAGGGTTTGACCTTGGGCCTGACCCATAAATCGAGACAGATTAGGTCATTAGCGTCGCAACCCTATGGTGTGGGCGCCGCGGCGCTTGACGTGACCTTACCCCGTCTCGATTTATTTTCCGCACATTCTTAATTAAATCCAAAATCCAATTTTGACTTAATTAAAACAATCATTATTCATTTAAATATCTCGATTCTAAATCGAATATTTAATACTCTCTCAATACATCCTTAGATCGAAAAGACAATCGACATAGTGTGACCCTACATGCCTACACATATCGACATTAATCATATTAAGGTCTACGTGGAACTCCTAGACGGCGCCGCAAGACGAACTCAATATGTGAAGTACGTTTACACGAATCCAGTAAACTTAACCTCTATGTGGTAAGATAAAATCCTTTCATTCACGACACACCCGCTCAAGCTTAGGATTTGTCAAGTGTCTATCCAGATGGCTTAATCACTGTATCTCATCTATATTAGTTGACAACTAGACCATATTCTAAATATGTCTATTGCGTTAGCCAACGACTTAGTCAACCTAATATCACTGAGAATCTGAGCGTTCTCTCGAATATACATTCGAGGAATGAATCCTAATCTTGGCTCAACTACCACCTTTAATCCACATTGTAATATACCCAATACAAGTCGTATCTCAACCTATAAGGCATTTGAGCTTAGGATAAGATCAAAGTACATTTCTTTGTAGACAAAGTGCGTATTGACCTCAAGTCTAAGGACTTTTATCTCCACACGTTGATCATACTTTAGACAAGTATAACAAACAGTATATCAGCAGGGTATACCAATACTTCCAAAGTATTCATGTGTCCATCACGAGTAGCAATTACTCGTAGCAGGTGAGACATACTACATCCTCTAAGGATGTGATGCAGACCACATGTCGACTTATCACATATCATCGATATCCCATTCTCGATGATCATTAGTCGAGACTATTTTAAGAGTTACATTATAATATTAATATCTCACATTATCAATAACATCGTAACCTCCAGGGATGCATATTATAGAATATTATAAACAATCAATTAATAATTCAATAATTGCAAATGCCAAAATATTAATCTCCATTAATAATAATACGAATATGTGTAAAGTACAAATCCTAATATAGATTGTCTCTAAGACATAAATATACTTTCACTTGTTTGATCCAAATGAGACAATAATAAAGTCAGGAAAAGTCTTACCAAAGGCTTACGTACAATCTGCAAGAGAGGTGGTGAAGACATTGTGCGAATCACTAAAAGGAAGACCCAAACGACATGTCTAAGTTCAGACGAACGGCTGATGCATCAAAGGAATCCATCAGGGAATACCTGGGTGGATGGAGAGGACAAAAATCAGTAGTTGAAAGAAAAAATCCCCTTTATTATTTTAATTGATTGAATAGATATATATACAAGGTACAAATCTTCTTCTACCATAATTCTAACTATACAATATGGTAAGTGTATATCCTAATTATGGTAAGTGTATAACCTAATCTAGGTAACAAATATCCTACAATATACACACAATATACTTTTCTTAATATATAAAACTTGTCCCTTTGTTTCTTTGCCTAACGTCTTTGACCCTTTCTTCTTTGGGCTTTGAGAGATTGGCCCAGACCCTTCTTCTTGGGCTGCTTTAACTTCTTGCTTGCTTGATCCACTAATATACATGTGATATACCTGCTGTATATCACATGTATATTGCTCTGTTTAACACACCGCAGTCAGCGGACGGTTTTGAACTCACGAGACTATCCTAAAATCTTCTTCAAAGAGAACGCGGGTAGACCACTTTGTAAAGATGTCTACAATTTGATACGAGGCGGGACATGGCATACTGCGAACTTGACCACTGCTGACCTTTTCACGGACAAAGTGAATGTCTATTTCGATATGCTTGGTGCGTTGGTGTTGAAGCTGGGTTACGGCTGGTAGATATGTAATGTTATGCCGCAATATACCAAGGTTGCCTTACAGATTGGACAATGAAGTTCCAAAAGCAAAGTTCGTGACATGATTCGGAGACCGATTCGCTACCGCCGATATTACGCCTGCGGCACTTGATCGTGATAGAGTTGCTTGGCGTTTGCCGACCATGAGACCAAGTTGTTGCCAAGGAACATCTGATGGCAGTCGGCCGATGCGGTGTCGGGACAACCCGATCGGCTTGTCAGGTGTAAGAGACAAGTGTGGATGTAGATGAATGATACAAGTGCGACCCGGCTTGAGTCCGGTGTCCCATGGATATACGAATGGTGCGTTTATTGCATTCATGTGCTCCAACTATGGGATCATGCGTGAATAAACACACCTCTTGAACGCGTACGTAATATCCGTCTGGTAAAGGTAAGATCTTGGAGAGTGCAAGGCTGCGATCTGGGTCGGGTCCTCGTATAGTGCCAGGCGCTTAGCTTTGGGTTTGCATCAAGCCAGGCGTGGAAGTGGACTTACAAGATGACATCCTAGCCCTGCCGATGATCTCGTGGCGTATACTTGCTGAGGCAGGAAATAACCCACGAATGGCGTTTGGCGGCAATTCCCAAAAAATAACTCAAGACTGAGTCTTTCGTAAATTGACGAGCATGGCCATGATAGTGGCGCCAAAGCATCGGAGGAGCGATCAAGATGATATCATCCACACATGTGAATATAAGGCAATAACGAACCACGGTAGATGAACAAGGAATTATCGACTGCTGTATGAGTGAACCCAATAGTTGAAACAAAGTCGGACAAACCCTCGTGTACCAGGCCTTGAAGATGCTTAAGCCCATATAAGGACTTAACGACAAACATACATGATGGGGGCGGTTTGGATCCACTGAAACTCAGCGGTGATGCATATATTGTTTCCTTGAGATCCCCCGTGTAGGAAAGCATTCTTGACATCCAACCGATGAATTAGGCCAAGTCTTTGAAAGAGCCAAGCTTAACCGCAATCACGAATGGTAGCGATTTGACACCGGACTAAGCGTCTCACCACAATCTATCGACTTTCTTGAGTCTTACCATCACCAACGGATCGCGCCTTATGTCGGGCAAATGACCCATCTCAGATTCTCGCTTGTGAGCAAAAATCACATAGACCTGATAACATTAATACCATATGGACGGGGCACAACTCCACGTCTTATTATCGATAAAAACATTATATTCGCCAGTCATAGCAATTTTCCAATTAGGGTCATTTAATGCGAACCACGATTGCGGTGCAAGAGGATTTAGAGACATCGGAATGTAAATTAAAATGTCTTTTAGGTGTAAAATACCCGTGACTACAGTGGCCAGTCGATGACTCGAGGAAGAATTGAGAGAATTTTGGGAATTTTTTGGGCTCAAGGACGGACTGGGCGTGATGGGCTCTTGGCCCAAATCGGTAAAGGGTGGACTCGTCGGCGGACCAGTTCAGTGGCTGACTGCCCAATTCTTTGGAAGCTATTCGATTGGCTGGAGTCTTGGGTGTGGCGATGCGTGGGTCCAGTGAGCGGTGGAGCAGCCGGAGGATTTAGATGCGGGAGGCGTTAGAAAAATTCGAGAATAATATCTGAGGATATTTGGTCATCCAAAAAATTATCGACTTAGGTTGGGAGTATGAACTTTTGTAAATGGGAATTGAGTTTCATAAAAATGACATAGCGATTGATTATGATTTTCTTTGAGGATAAATCAAAACACTTATAACCACGATGATTCGACAGATAACCCAAAAACACACCAGGCGTGGGCCGAGCCTGAAGTTTGTTAATTGTGGTGGATGTGAATAACGGATAACCACAAGCACCCAAAAATCGAGAGGTGAGAATAAGAAGGGTTCTATTATATAAGATTTTGAGGGGAAGAATATGTCGGACCTTTAGGCGGAATTATGTTAAGAAGATATGTGGCCATTTGTAGAGCATGATGCCAAAAATATGGAGGTATGGAGGCATGAATTAGAGGGAGTTAGGACAATGTTATTGATGGAGCGAATTTTGCGTTCGCCTTCCCATTTTGTGAAGATGTATGAGGACACGAAAATCGAAAATTGATCCCATTTTTATACAGAATTCAGGAACTCCCTATTGTCATACTTTTTCCATTATCACATTGAATATTCTTTATTTCTCTTTCGAATTGAGTCAGAATGAATGCTCTAAATTGGATGAAGACGGAAAACACTTGTGATTTATTCAATTGGAAGCGATCCACAAAAATCTAGAATAATCATCTAAAAAGAGAACATAATATCTATGACCCGATGAGCTGAGAAACAGAGGCGTCCATAAGTCACTATGAATAATATCAAATGGCATCAGTATGAGAATTGGAGTTACAAATGGCTGACAACAATTTTCCCTAATGAACAAGACTGACAAAGTGGAGTACGACTCGTACCCTTACAGGAAATAAAGCTATTTTTATCTAAAACTGATAAAATAGAAGATCCCGGATGACCCAGACGAGCATGCCACATGGAAGGAGAGATGGCTGCAAAGGTTGATGGCATGGTTTGACTCGATGAACTGAAACCAGGCATGATAGGATAATCCCCTTTATTATTTTCATTGATTGAATAGATATATATACAAGGTACAAACCTTCTTCTACCATAATTCTAACTATACAATATGATAAGTGTATATCCTAATTATGTTAAGTGTATAACCTAATCTAGGTAACAAATATCCTGCAATATACACACAATATACTTTCCTTAATATATAAAACTTGTCCACTGTTTTGCTGCCCTAACGTGCTGGGCCACTGCTGCTGGACTGTTATTGCAGTGTAGCTCATTGAAAAGTTTATTACTTGCACAGTACTATAGATTCGTTGTTTTCAAATATACACAACAATTTCGGAAAATAATTGGCTAAAGAAGAGGCTCACATGACATACGGATTTCAAATTTCAATTTTCGAGAACCTCGACTTCTCGGTTGGTTATTATAATTCGATGACCTTGCAAAGATCCTTTCTGGTTTCTCGAGCGCCTTTTAGGTGCCAAGACTCAACAAATTGAAGTCAGAGAAACCCTCTATATAGTTACCTTGTCTAATCTCAGTATAAGTGAGGTTTTATTCTCAAACATGTACCTGTACAATTTTAAAATTTGTGTTGTTTGGTGAATGGTTCTTGGACTTCTCGATCTAGAGAACTAGATAGATGTCTAGTAGCCGTTTCCTTATTTTAGAGTCATATGTTTAAGGTGTCGAAAAAAAATCAAGTTGTACGATGAGCAGTCTCTGCCAGTCCAATTATGCATTTGTGTTTTGCGTTGCTAGAGCAGACTGCAGAAAAGAAAATAGAAGAAATCACGTTGCTTATGCATCTCTACAATAATTACTGCCTTCTTCTCCATCACTGACTCATCACTTGTAATGGCTTTAGAGTTTGTGCAAATCAACTATCTGAAAGAAGTTTTAGAAACCTTGTGCAAATCAACATTTACTGCCTTCTTTCATTGGGTCATTGTTTCGAGTCTTTGACTAGTGCTTTACTTGCAGGAGTTGTAGATTATGATACAACAACAACAACATACCCAGTGAAATTCCTCAATGTGGGGTCTAAGGAGGGTAGAATGTTCGCAGACCTTACCTCTACCTTGGTAGGTAGAGCGGTTGTTTCCGAGAGACCCTCGGCTCAAGACAAACCACAAGCCTAAGCAAAGTAAGATCTCTATATTATGATAGAGAAAGCTATTAGATCTTTGGCCAGCTTTTATTCAAAGGCAGGCCCATCTGCTGCAATTCCAGAGGAGATAAAGTCAGAGATCTTAGATGATCTGAATAAAGCAGAAGAATGATTGTAACGTGGGCTGTAAAGTCACAGTTACACAGTGGAATAATCAAGGTGCACTGAAGTTGTGCATGGAAGTTGCCTCGGACACAACCGTTATGAAAAAGAAAATAGAAGAATTAAACATGTTTCTTGATATACATTCTAAAAGATGCCAATGCAGCATTATCTTCTGTTGCACGATTCTCATGAGTGAACACTTTTTTTTTGGGTCAAATGAGAGCACATGCTCAATTAGATCCAGTCTACTTGATAAAGATATTATCAAAGATACTGATAGAATTAACTCCAGGTAACGGACAACGTGGAAGTGGTGAAGAATTAAGTGGGCCAGAAATTAGACCCAGACCGGAAGCAGAAGCTGGGCTGCTAGGGGCACTGGGCCGTGACTCGGGAATAGTCCTGAGACTAGGACTAGGCCGAGACACGGGAACAGTGCCACTACCTGGGCCAGCAGAATATGGGCCAGGGATGGGATCGGTCGTATTTGGGCCTGCTGGCGGATTTTGTTCACGGGATAGCTCGAATAAATGATGGATAATATACGGTGATAGCCCATCATCCAAAACATTGTACGGATTAGACACGAAACTATGCAATTTAGCAAACGAAAATTGAATTTAATAAAAAATAACATGGAGACTAATTATGTATGATTTTGTTAAAGGATAAATCAAAACATTTGTAACCACGATGGTTTGATGGATAACCCAAAAATACACAAGCGGTAGAACGGGCTTGAAGTTTGTTAATTGTAGTAGACGGGAAAAGTGGATAGCACAAACATCCAAACACCCTAAGATGAGAATACGAGGGATCCTCAGCGAAGGCCTGCTGAGGCCGAGGCCCAAGCAGGCCAGCCTGCTGCCAGGGCCTAACCGACTGCTTGGGCTGATACTGGGAATTGGGCCTCTGGCTGGCCCAATTCACTGGAACGCCTGGGTATCCTGGAAAGGCCATGTTGAGACACTAGCCATCGCCCAGAAATTTCACGATCATTGTGCGGTGGCCCAAGGTCAGCTGGTGCCGCGCTGACCGCCCATCGCCGCCACTGCTCCGATCACCGCCGCCGTTGTTCTTGCCACCATTTTTCTGATTTTAACCCTTTTTGCCGCTACCATTGTTATGGTTTTGGCTAGAATTGGCCGAGAATGAGTAAGGGTCATCGGACGTAGCCATCATCATAACAGAATTAACTCCAATAGCCGCCTTTTTAGCCAAACCAACATCTTCTAATGTGAGCATGGAACGAACCTGGTAGAACGGTAAAAGAGGATTACTTTGACGAAGAAGCATCCCAACGCCATTATAAGCCTCGGATAGGCCTGCAACCATCTGAAGAACGAGACGATCATTAGTGACGGGCGCACCAACGTTCTTGAGTTGATCCGCCAATTCCTTCAGCCTTTTACAATAGGCTGACATTCGAAAATTCCTCTATATTGACATGGGAATATTCCTGCTCAAGAGTGACGACACGGGAATTTTTGTTATCTTGGAATATATCACGCACCCGATTCCAAGTTTCCATCACCGTGGCGTCGGGTTCAATAATCGCCTGCAACAGGTCAGTAAAGATAGTGGAATAAATTCACTGGAGTATTGTAGCATCAAGAGTCGTCCATAACATAGGGTTATCATCGGCGATAGGCACCTTCTCCTTGCCTTCTTTCGCGGGGATGATGTGACGAAGGACTTGATGCGAGCGTGCGTGAACTTTAAATAATTCCGCCCACATCGTGTATTGGACGTTTTCCATCTCAAGAACGATAGAGATATGGTTCTTGATGTTGGACACAGTAAGGGCATGATGAAACGTGTTCTTTGAGGTAGACATTATGAAAGAACAAGAGGAGAATGAGGGATTTGGAAGAAAATGAAGAGGGCAGCGGAAGGTTTTGGGAGAATGTATTTTTGCCCTAGACTTCTGATACCATGAAAGAAATAATTTCTTGATTATTTTCATTAATGAAGAGGTCTATATATACAATATACAATCTCTAAATATGGAAAATTCTATTCCTACAATAATACTAATATCTTAATTACACTTGTACAAGAATTCTACAAAATATGGTAAAAAACCTAAATATCCTAAATATACACTTTGTCCGTGTGGATACACGGTGGTTTCTATCACCAACCATACATAAAACGTACCTTATGGAGGAAAAAATCTTATAATTAACATGTCAACTGTTTGTGATGTATTATGTTTTCCACTCCTCAATTATACACCTAAAGAAAAAAGATAGTGGAATAACACTTTATAAAAACAAAAACAGTAGGAGTAACTTTTAGAAAGGAAGAAAAAATGCGAACCTGGGACTAAAAATCTCCAAGGGAAATAAGAAACCAGCAGCCCTCGAAATGGCTCATTCTCCTATTACCAATAAAGAAGTAGTAACCACTTACTGGTGAAAACTTTCAAGCTTCTTCCAACATTTTTGTAACAGTTAATCGTGGGTTCATATTTTAGGGGAAGAGGCTGCAGAGGATTAAATGTCCTCATCATTTAATAATGCAATTATTTCCTCCTCGTTTAATAATGTAATTATTTAGCCATTTGTAGATATTTAAAAAATAGAAAAATTAGGAGAAAAAGGCAAAAAAAGGCAAAAAAACCACAAAAAAGATAAATAGCAATGCTGGTCATAGAGGTGTGTCACATCACCTTGTCTATACCTAACTTTATATTATATATAGATTAGCCGTGCCTGTCGCAATGATATTTTGATTGATATAGGGTGACCAAATCTTCTATTCCGAGGTAGACTGATGCAGTGATTCGGAGAAGGCCCGAACCAAATTGGATCTATTGTACACAGTTGTTCCCGTGACTTAGACTCTTAACCTCTTGATCACATGGTAATAACTTTTACCGTTACGTCTAGGCTCCCTCCATGAAGTGCCCGTTCTATTATACTACAATTACTATGTCCAAGCATCCGAGACTAACACAATCCACACCCCTTCATCCATCGCGTTGGTGACTGCACTTTGTCACATGCTGCAGAGATTGTTTAGAAAGTTCTAATTTCCACATTAGCAGCATCCGCTATGGCGTACTCACATATTGGTCAAAGCCAAATGAAATGCAGAACATATGAAGCTCAAAGCTGGCTGTAAACACAAAATACAGAAAAACTTGCTTGGACTTAGCAGTGTCAACTTACATCTCATGTTTTGCTGGAACAGATTGCTCCAGACATTCCAAAGGCATCATCTAAACCGAGAGAGAGCATCTCATGTTTTGCTGGAACAGATTGCTCCAGACATTCCAAAGGCATCATCTAAACCGAGAGAGAGAGAGAGACTCCATTGCACTTATTCATATATCCTCTTTAAATATCATCGTTGTAATAGGTAACTTAAAAGAACAGAGGTCACAAAACATACAAATGACCACTGGTTATTAAGAAAAAAAGTTTACAACCAAATCAAAAACCAAATGCCTCCATCGCCAGTAAAACTTCCAACATTTCAAACATAAAACTGAAATACTGAAAGTAGCTGGTTGCATTCCATTCATCTTGTAGCATTCGTGGATATCAAAATAATTTCTTCAAAGAGCTAGAAAAGCAATTGATGTATTTTGATCCACCTTCTTCAACTACAGAGCTTCAATAATCATAATATACCTTGTAGAATAACAGTGCAGTAAACTACTGCAATGGACATACAGAAATAAGCAGAAATCATTCCCAACTGATATTTTCAGAAGGATTATCCATAAAAACAACTCACTTGTATATGTCGAAATACTAAAGAACGGACCTTTGCTCAAAGAATCTCAATCTTTGCGGTATTAGGTATTTCAAGATCGAGACAAAACCCCTTTTGAGCTGCACCAATAAAAAGGAAGAAAACTGAGTTTCAGGAACTCTACCTTTTCATTAAAAAAAATTTGAGTATCAGAAAGGAAAATTCCCACTCTTGCTCACACACGCCAGTTCCTATCATGGTGTGTGTCTTTCGACATGTATGTCTACTGGGTTCATGTTTGAATATAATATCATGTCTGGGTGATGCAGAAACTGCTGGTGTATTGCTGTAACAAAAGGAGTTCTAGTGAATCTAAGTGGTAGAGAAATGGTAACATGAAGAAGGGAAGAATATATTCACACACAAGTAGTACAAACTTACAGGGAAGACCAAACCTAGGTACCCCTAAACAATAACCTCCATGATTCAGACACATTCTAAGCTGTTTTAAGAACTTAAAGGAATAGAAAAATAACCAAACCTGGGGACAGTTCCACCACGACGCAAGTCATATTCAGTTGCTTGTCGAAGAGCTCTAGCAAATGCCTTGAAAGTTGCCTCAATGATGTGATGAGAA
The DNA here is from genome assembly GCA_029783415.1 of Anisodus acutangulus. Lineage (NCBI taxonomy): Eukaryota > Viridiplantae > Streptophyta > Magnoliopsida > Solanales > Solanaceae > Anisodus > Anisodus acutangulus. The sequence goes on from CM056502.1 coordinate 10,223,083, forward strand.
TTTTTTCCAGCGAGCTGTGACCAGAAAAACTTAAACATCTTAGTATGCAACCGCATAAAAATTGGCAAGTGACCAGAAAACAAAAAGCCCCCTCTCCACCACCTCCACAACCCCCTAAAAGGTCATATAAGCATTTACCTGTCGAATATGGAGTGTCATTCCAGAAGTGTTGGCCAAAGACTGAAAGAAGTGTTCCACCAACTAAACATAACAATGTGATCCAATTTAGAGGGATCCAAATAGTAGATATAGAAATGAGCAAAAACTTAGATACAACTTAAACAATTGATATTTTATGGCCACGAGAACGTTAAATTTCTTTATTTTTCTTAATTATAGTAACAATTAGTTGTAAAAGTACTTGGCATGTACACCTGATGTTGACACATATCTTTAAAAAAATTAAATTGGCACGCTTTAATAATTGAAAATTGTTAGTTAATTTTTATATCATCCCAAAGATCAAATTTCATACATTAAACAATCTGAATCAAAACCACGGTATGATGGTAATCCTCTGATAAACCTAGTACACAAATTAAATTTTCTTAAATACATTAATAGAGAGATGAAAAGGTTCTATGCAGCAGATTTTTTCACTTTGCAGTTACCAACGACTTTCCGGAGAAAAGAATTCCAGCACGGCATCTTTTTGGTGATTGTGCAGAATTCCATCGAGATTTTGGCGTCAACTATGTTTTCGAAATAAACAAACTCAAGTTGGTTTCCCCACAGAGTTTGAGGCGGTATGTAAGAATATCAAGTGAATGTGTCTAGACTCATACACATCTAGAGTTTTTTTTTATGATGTATATTAATAACAAAGCATCCAGAGGTTGCAAAGGTTACAAAAGTAGGAAGAGTCAGTTCCACTAGAAGGCAAAATAAGACCTATCAAAGTACAAAGGAGCTGACAAAATCCATAAAGCTATCAGGGTTATACACAGGAGTATGATTAACCCAACAAAAAAGGGGAACTAAGCATCTGGCCTTGAATTTAGATCTTGCGGTTGAGATACCATCAGAGCATCTTTGGTTCCTCTCTGTCCATAAGCACCACAGGATAGTAGCTGGACCCATAGACCAGACCTTTTTTGATGGATTTCTTAACTTTCCAAGAATTCCAACTGACAAAAATTCTCTGAGACTGGTTGGTAAGACCCATTGGAGTCCAAAAAGGGCGAAGAACATAGACCAAATATCTGATGCCACAGGGCAATGTATGGATTGGTGATTGACAGATTCTAGGCTGTTCAGGCACATATAACACCTATTAGCTAGATGGAATTTTCTTCTGTTGAGATTGTCTTGAGTTAGGCAAGCATTATTAAGTGCTAACCAGGAAAAAACACTGATTTTGGAGGGCAGTTTAATCTTCCAGATAAGCTTCCGTGGCATACACGTCTAGAGTTATTGTACTTGAATAAGGAAAATCACCTAGAATATTTTATAGGATACCTAAGGATATTTTGTGTTTAATTATAGAAAATTTAGTTACCTTTAATAGTATAGGGATTGATTACCTATCATATTATACATAGCTAAAGACTCCTATGTAAATTGAACATTGTTAATCAAGTTAATGAGAAGCTTCTACATCTTCAACCACTAATATTTGATGACCAAATTCAAAGAGAAGATAGCAACGGACAAAACCTATCTAATAATGGGGATATAGAAAATCTTCCATCTACTATACAAGAAACAAATGCTCACTCACAACCAAAGCCAAATGATGAAGAAAGTAGGAGCTTGGAGATACTGACTGTGTTCATATTAGAATGAGAAGATTAGACAAACCTGAGTGTCATATGTTCCAACTCTCTTGAGTAGGTATTTGTAGATCATAACCCAAATATGGCCTTCCTGATAAATCCTACAATAATTAAATATCACATAATTAATCTAAGTGCAGATTATGATCATAAATATATCAATATGATTTAATATCATGGCATTTTATTAATATCTCACAAGGTTGGTGAGACTGTTACAAAATCATACAATATAGATATGCATTTATATCCCCAAAATTTTAATCAACAATTTACACAGAGGAATTTCCTCTTTACACCATAAGTACAACTAGAACAACATAGAGAATTCAACTTTCGTATAAATTCAAAGTTCTGTAATTTCTTTCCCTCCACAAGAACCAAAACACGACTTCTTATTCCCATACCACTATCTAAAACCAAAGAAACTATTTGTACCTGTACCAGAAGAAGTATTCTTCTTGTCTAAGCAGTGAATAGTCGTATTACAATAAGGAAAATGTAGAAGATTTTGTGAGGTAGTTTTGTGGTTTCAAGAAACCACGTTCCAAGTGAAAGAAAGAAGAAATAGACCTTGCTTAATTCCTTTATGGAAGCTCAATCTCAAAAAATTCCTTTATGGAAGTATGTAGAAATTCTGTCACAGTGGAGACTTGAGATGTTATCTTATCTATAGTTGTAATTGTGCAAAAGGCTGATCGAGCAATACCCTTCAGAAAGAGAATATCTAACAAAATAGTGACTGCACTGAAACAATTTCAAGTTCCCAAAAAGTTATCCCTTACCAGTGAAACATGAATCAGCGCTTCATCTAATGGAGCTGAGAAGTCACCAAAACGATTGATTCCCTTTCTATCGCCAAGTGCTTGCAACAATGCCTGGATAGACAAAAAATAGAAAAACAGAAGTCAAGGCTCTCAAGAGAAAAGAAATAACGAATGCAGTACACAATGAGGAGTGTCTCAAGCAAGTCAAAGAGCCTCTCCATCAAAACGGGAGTTGTACCCACTTTTATAGATAAAATGAGTAAATAGACCAACACATGGAAAGAACACAAGGAATTCTGAATATAATTCTGAATTACTGATTTTAAGCTCGCTGAGAACTCACAGTTCCAATGGCAAGTGCAACATCTTCATTAGTGTGGTGATCATCAATGTGAATGTCCCCAGTAGCTTTTACATGTACGTCGAACAACCCATGTGAAGCGAGTTGCTAAGAAAATATAAACAAGTTTCAGTACTAGCACAATACCAGAAGCAATGCAGATGTACTCAGCAACTAAGCAGAGAAGTAGAAACCAAATAGCTACTCATCCACATCTAGCAATATAAATTAGGTTGTAAAATCCATAAAAAACTATATCATAAAAAGTAGAAAATTAACATGTAATTGAAGGAGAGAACAAAGATAGAATTTGCAACTGTTGAATTATGTCAGCTTTTTTCTTCTAGAGAATGAAGAAGAAAAAGGATAAGATCTTGCCATACAAATGCAATCCTTTTCCTATTATTTTGCAGTTTTGTTATTTCTTACTGGTCTACCCAAACACTAACTCTTGAAACCAAAGGATAGATGAGCCTTTTTTCTTTTTTCCTTCGAGGTAAATCTCTACAATTACTATTTCTAAAGTGTCTTCATATAGAATAGGGAAACAAGACTTCAACAAAGTTCATATTTTTACCCAAAAGAGGAGGATATAATACAGTAGCAGTCCAACAATTTTTAATTGTTCAGATTGTTTAACCTTTAGCTAGGGATATGTTTGAGTATAACACATCAGGATAGGATATTCAAGAAATTTAGCATGTTTTACCGTCTAGAAGCTTAAACTGTTAGATACATGACATTATATTTTAAGTCTGCAACACACTCTCAAGTGTGGACCTGATTCTTTTTCCTAAGTCAAGTTCGTGGAGTTTTTTCTACTGAGACTTCAACCTGATACTGTGTTAAATAGTGTGCCCCACCATGGAGCACTTCTGTTACTTCTTTATTAACTAACAGGTGAAAAAAAAAGTCTCTTTTCAGCAGAAGAAATAGCACTTACATCCAACATGTGATCAAGAAATGGGATCCCAGTATTATTCTCCGCAACACCTGTTCTATCCAAGTTTATCTTCACATGCACATTCATCTCTTTCGTAGCCCTCTTCACTTCCCCAATTCGACCTATCAAAAACCCAATAAATACATCAATCAACTTTGTCCTTATCCCTAACAAGTTAAATTCAGCAGTATGAATTCCATTCACCACATTTCATTACAATACTATCAAAATCCATTTCAGGAAGAAAAAAAAAGTAAACCCAATTTCCAAAATCAGAAACCCAATAAGTACATCAATCAACTTTGTCCCAATCTGATATGATACTGAGGGCCACAACGAACTCAAGACCTTTCACACGAAGTCAAGCAAGGAACTCCAAGCGTTACAAGCTATGTTTATGCGAAGAGGGACTTTGGAGGCCCTTGAGGAGTAGCACACAAGAGTGTACAACGTTTGGATGATCGCTTGGAATGAAGACGAAGTCGAGGAAAAAGCCGGCGCAACATGTAGCACCACTCATTTTGGAACTTCTAATCAGACCTGGCTGCGAGTTGCAGGTGATGTATGGGACACAACCTGCGAGTCGCAGGGCTAGACAGAGAAGCTGGAGAGCGGATTTCGGCTACATTTGCAATTTGTGCTATGGTCACTTTTGGACCTAGTTTGTAATAAAAGCCTAACACTATATATAGTGGTTCTCAGGGCTTAGAAGGGTAGATTGAATTTGGATGATAAACATATCTCTTAGTTTCTACCTTAGTTGATAGATTTAGTTAATTCATAGTTTCTAGAGTGTAATTCCTTGGTTGCTTGAAGAACCATGTCCATGATTCTCACATGAGATTGCTCACTTGTCGAATCAGTCTTATAGTATAGGTGCCTTTGATTGAATCTATTGGAGGGTTTGGTAACCAATCCAAGTCATTGTGTCTTGCTTCTTAATTCCTTGCATTTTAATTTCTTGTTGATTTCCTAGAGTTCCCCTTTAGGAATCTTATCACAATCCCAACTAGTTAAAGTTAGCTATATGAACTCTGTTCAGCACATTTCATTACAATACGATCAAAATCCATCTCAGATAATTAAAAATGTACACCCAGTTTCCAAAATCAGGAACCCAATAAATACATCAATCAACTTTGTCTCAATCCTTAACTAGTTAAAGACAGCTATATGAACTATGTTCATCACATTTCTTTAAAATACTATTTTTTTAATCAAGCATTTCTTTAAAATACTATTAAAATCCATTTCAGGAAAAACAAATGTAAACCCATTTTCCAAAATCAAAAACCCAATAAATATATCAATCCACAAAGCCTCAATCCAAACAATTCAAGAATCGGATATATGAATTCAATGTATCCATTATGCTCAATTATTGTCAATTTCATTATCAAGAAACCCAATTGAGAAATAAAATGAAAACACATTATTGGGTAGGGAAAATGGACTTACCTGATTCATATAAAGTTATTGAAGACCCATTATCAAAAGCATGAGGAATAGTTGTTTGAGCTTCCATTGAAGTAGATAGTTTGTGGTGTAGTCTAGTGAAAAGTTGTAACTATTTTTTGGTGATGATGAAGGCTTGTGGAGAAGAGAGGGGTTTGTGAAACTTTACTTCTTGAATTGAATAGCGAAGAAGAGTTGAAGAGATGATGAGAAAGTGATAGCTCCATATGTGAGCAGAGAGTGAAATACGATTGTGAGCTATTCGAGAGATGTTTGACCATGGTACAAATGAGAAAGGGTGAAAATATAGGGAAACGACATCGTTTAAATTGTTTTTTCCTTTTCTGTTTTAGTTTAACTTTTAATCCCTCTGTCCATTTTTACTAAAAATAGTTGTCCAGTTTTACTTGTCTAGTTTACAAAACCAATAGATAGTTTATCATTTTATACCTATTTTACCCTTATTATTAATTATTAGTGGTTGCACAACTTTTTAAGACGGTGAGAATGCCCGAAGAATGGAGGGGAGTACAATGATTCATTTGTACAAGAACAAAGGTGATATCCAGAGTTGCAACAACTATAGGGTATCAAGTTGTTAAGGCATACTATGAAAGTTTGGGAAAGAGTCGTGGAGATGAGGGTGAGAAGAGGCGTGTACCAGTTTGGATTCATGCCGGGGCGTTCGATTACATAAGTCATTCATCTTATTAGGAGGTTGGTGGAGCAGTATAGGGAGAGGAAGAGAGACTTACATATGGTTTTTATCGACCTCGAGAAGGCATACGATAAAGTCCCTAGGGAGGTTCTATCGAGATGTTTGAAGGTTAGAGGTGTACCTGTGGCGTACACTAGGGCAATCAATGATATGTATGATGGAGCCAAGACCTGGGTACGGACAGTAGGAGGAGACTCTGAGCACTTTCCAATGATGATGGGGCTGCACCAGGGATCAGTTGTTAGCCCATTCCTATTTGTCTTGGTGATGGATGGATTGATGCGACAAATTTGATGTGAGGTGCCATGGTGTATGTTATTCGCAGACGACATAGTCCTGACTGATGAGGCTCGCAGCAGAGTGAATGCTAAGCTGGAGGTTTGGAGACATACTTTGGAGTCTAAAGGGTTCAGGCTGAGTAGGACCAAGACAGAATACGTGGAGTGCAAGTTCAGTAATGAGAGCGACCTTGAGACTCAAGTCATTCCAAAGAAAGGAAGCTTCAAGTACCTCAGGTCTATTATCCAAGGGAATTGAGAGATTGATGATGATTTCACACATCGTATTGGGGCAGGGTGGATGAAATTGAGGCTCGCATCTGGAGTCTTGTGCGATAAAAAATGCCATCAAAACTTAAAGATGCCATGAAAGTTACCGAGATGAGGATGCTAAGATGGATGTGTGGGCATACAAGGAGGGATATAATTAGAAATGATGATGTCCGGGACATAGTGGGAGTGGCCTCGGTGGAGGATAAGATGCGTGAAGCGAGGTTGATATGGTTCGGGCACGTGCAAAAGAGAGACACAAATGACCTAGTGCGGAGGTGTGAGAGGTTGGCTATAGACGGGTACAAGAGGGGTAGAGGTAGGCCAAAGAAGTATTGGGGAGAGGTGATTAGACGGGATATGGCGCATGTGCAACTTACTGAGGACATGACCTTAGATAGGGGGTTATGGAGGACACGAATTATGGTAGAAGGGTAGTAGTAGTCCAGCGTAGTCCTACCTACGCTTACAAACTGGTAGTTGTAGTGTTATTATTGTAGGCTCGCTTAGCCTATCATACTAGTGGGCACATTATTGCTTTATAGTCCACTGTCGTTTGATTTATGCTGCTATGTGTATTTTGTTTGTCTTATTTACATGCATTAGTTATTGCTTCTCTTTCAGAAGTCGCTATCATGGCTTAGTCGCTTTGTTTGTCTTACTTTTCTTGTGCTTGTGCTTGTGCTTGTGCTTTGTCTTGAGCCGAGGGTCTCTCGAAAACAGCCGCTCTACCTACCAAGGTAGAGGTAAGGTCTGCGTACGCTCTACCCTCCTCAGACCCCACGTTGTAGGATTTCACTAGGTATGTTGTTGTTGTAGTGGTTGCACAACTTTTCAAATATATTACTTAGTAATAATTAAGGGTAATATGATAAAATTATCATTCTATTTTTGGCTCCTTAATAGGCATACCAAGTCAATACTCCCTTCGTCTCAAATTTTTGCCATTTTAGAAGTTCAAGACATAATTAATCATGTTTTCTCTATTTTACCCCTAGTAGAATTTTCTCATTAATGGAGATGACTCGGAAATAGAGTAAATCTTTAATGGAGAGAAATTATAATTTAGACATAAATAAGGGTAGAGTAGTCAAATACACCTCCTCATTAATATTTCTTAAGGGACGTGTAAAAAAAGATAAATAATTTGAGATGGACAAAGTATATGACAAGTAAAAATGGACGGAAAGAGTAAATGATGACTTGTTTCTTTTACAGAACTAAATCACTTTTAATTAACTTGGACAAATATGGTAAGTGACTAGTTACATGTACAATAGTTTTGGTTAGCCAAAGTAGATCGTAGCTTTGTTGATTGATAATTAGACATCAGTAGAGGGTCAAATTGTGTATATCTCAGGTTAGGAAGAACCTGTGAGAATAAAACCATAGTAATATTCACATGCACAAGTCAAGGTATCTCACTTGATCCACAATTTTTGCTTCTTTTTAATCGATTATCTGTCACCTTTTACTTTATTTTCCAAAACCTAGATAGGTTAACAAAACTTATCTTGTTTATCTTTGATGGAATTCATAAATTAGCTATCAACATCTTTAATCCTTTCTCTTCCATCACTAGACCACTCTTTTTGGCGGCTTACAACTTTTGTTCTATTTTAAAAGTACCTTATGATTTTTATTTTCCTACACTAATTTTGCTTTTTTTATTTTTCACGAAAAAATGACCACTCTACGTTGATAATCAAATTGAGTTTACGTATTGGTTTCTTTCGAGATGTTGGGTAAAACAATTTCATTACTTGTGTTTGGTATTTCATTGCTACAGGAAATCGGAAAATTGCCTTTCAAATATAAAAATAAGTACTAATAATTTATGTTACTTGTGTGTTTATACATACATGATACAACAACTCTTGAAGAATATACAAGAGAGATTTCCCTGAATCATAAAAGAGAATAACGACGGACAACTTATGTTACTCTGTTGATCAATTGTGGAGAGACACCAACCTTTTTTGAGAAATGACCACAACGGCACTTAGAAATGGCTGTTATTTTAGAGGTTCAAAGTAGTCTCAGAAAAAGAAAGATGCAAACTCAATAAAAACATATCAAAGGTTGTCTTTCTTGTTTCCATGTTTTCAAGAGAACTACTACCATTTCCACAATCCACAACCAGGCATATGCTTTGTTTCCTGTTCTTCGAAAGAATCAACTTATTATGTTTCCGTTCTTCGTCAGAAGGACATTGTATTTTGTCTCTCTTGAGCCTTTGAAATCCTTGGAGACATTTCCTTCTCTTAACTACACCATGAAGTTAAGGTATTAAACCTGTGTATGAATCCATCCCCGATCTCTTGTATGCCATGATATGAATTTGCAGTTTTGACTCTCCTAGCAAGAAATGGCGATTTATAGGGGGGGAAAAACCAAGAGAACGAAGTAGACATGCCAGCACGTACTATTTTGACAAACTCTGAGTTTCCAGTAAAGAATATAGCAAGAAAGTTAAAGTTATATGTGCCTGTGCACAAAAAATGTCAAAACTTCATCCATCTTACCAGACAAGAATTTTGGATCAGATTCCATCTTACAATTATTTAGTCAGTTGTAGTGACAACACTATAAATATAAAATTCCCTGTTCTTTTTTCTTTTTCTTTCTGAACTCACCAACTGGTTAAGATAATCCCACCTTCAAAGATTCTTGATATCTACCTTAACTCTAATATATCGATAATAGATAACGATAAATAAAGAAATTTCGACCATAAATGTATCTAACTCATTCCATCAAATATGAACAAATACCTGCTGCAATAAACACAGCAAATAGTAAATTTCCGTGTAGCAACAGGAACTAAAAAACCATCCCATATGTGAAAATATGTACCTCACAAGAATCCGTGTTGCTAGCAAGATCAGACAGTCCTAGGAAGCAAAAACAAGGGAACTCATAGTGAAGAAGTTAACCAGAAACTTGCATACTTTGGTGCTATTATCATTTCAATTGATAAATTACAAGGATCCCTGAGGACCTTGGTAACAGAATATTAGATCTACACAAAACTACATATGTACATTCAAAATCTTCGTGTCTTTCACCAACGGAGTCCACAAAATTTGCCGCTCTATCCATGAGGTACAATTCACATACCCTTTTGATAACAATACTACTAATAGGCTGGTGATTGTACCAGCTCCCTAAGGATACCCAGTGTCCCAACTTCCTCAGATGGTTTGGGATATTGGTTTCAGTGCCTTCAATCAAAAGCTGCTATACATTTCTAGAACCTTCTACCTAGATGACAGCACAAAAATTGCACAACTCCTAGACCAACTTGATAGCCTTGCTGAACAACCGATTCCTTTTTTCCTTTGCGACATAATGTACCGAAGAATCAAAATTGGGTCGACTAACAAAACGCAAACAGCTTCAGGGACATCAGATGACCTCGATTGCTCAAGGGTTGTTCAGGTGGGGAAACAACTTCATGGGACACCCTGTATAAGTATAATATCCTACATCAAGCTTACGGTTGATTAAGGTAATGTTTTAGCATTGTCAGTATGATTAGCATCACTAGGCCTACACCGGAGTCTCAATCTTTTCTTCAGCAGCAAGTTCTGCAGAAACATCGGCAGAAGAATCAACAGTTCCACTGCAACTGCCCTCCACAGTTACTTCATGACTTTCTGCCTGACTAGGCTCAGAGTAAACTATCTTCTCATCAAGAGAAACTTTTGCTTCAGAACAGCCATCAGAAGGGTTCAAGCCACACACTTGAGATTCAGTGTTATTCTCCCGGGCAACATCCAAAGAAATTCCAATAGAGGAATCAATTGCAGGTATAGAAGAAGAAACTTCAGCACCCTTATTATCATTAACTCCATCACCAATTGGAGAGGCATCCAAACTTCCTTCCTCCAGGGAAATGTCTGCATCACCAAGGCATTTAATATCAGAAGTCTGCTTTAAAGCCACATGTCGCCCATTCTGCACGTCAGGTCTACTTGGTTGAGTAGAGTCCGAGAGGACATTTATGGCAGGCTTTGCACTTACACAAGTTGCAGATACACATAAGGAAACTTTTGTCTTTTCGGTTTCTTCTACTGCACTTTGTGCAGCAGGTTCTAGAAAACAACTTTCTGTGATATCTGCTGAGAAATCTTTCCCATTGGCATCAATGGAGGTATTATCTGAAACCTCCTCATTCTGTTTCTCTACCTCAATGTTTCTAGCAGAAGCTTCTTCCAATGAAATGCAGAATTTTTTATGGAGTGGCTCAGATGACTGGGCATCAACTTCTGTGGAAGGACCCAATGCAGCATCTCCCGAATCAGCATTTCCAATACTTGCACCGGAAGGAGAGGAGGGCATCGATTTTGTGGTTGATTCAACCAGCTTCTTCTCCATATTGGATTGGACAGATATAGCCTCCTTACTGGAGATTTGATTATCAGATCCACAATCAGCACTTTGTGCTCTAACCATAGCACTAGCACTTAAATTGACAGGCGTAGATGGAGAATCGGAACCACCAACACTGTCATCAACTTTTTCTACGCAGACTTCATCACCCATACTTGCACCGGAAGGAGAGGAGGGCATCGAATTTGTGGTTGATTCAGCCAGCTTCTTCTCCATATTGGATTGAACAGATCTAGCCTCCTTACTCGAGTTTTGAATATCAGATCCACAATCAGCACTTTGTGCTCTAACCATAGCACTATCACTTAAGTCAGCAGGTGTAGATGGAGAATCAGAAGCACCAACACCGCCATCAACTTTTCCAACACAGACTTCATCACCCAAGTGTCTGTCGCACTTAGGAGGGGAGTCTTTATCAGCCTTTTCAACCAAATCAGGCAACCGAGGAACACTATGTTTCGAATCACCAGCATTTATACCAGCTACAGAAAAATCCAGAAGTCCAAATCAAGATTAAATATCAATTTGTTTTTCTAAAAAGGCGAGCAAAAAGAAAAAAGAAACAAAATAAAAACAGAAATTTAATTATTATAGTACCCTCTAGGGTCTCTCCGTTTAGTAGCCTCTTTTGTAGCATATCTGTCCCAGGAAACACCAACATATTGATGGACTTCATTTCTAGCCTCTGTGATTCCTCAAGTGGATTAAATCCAAAAACTGTGGTCCAGGTATGCATATGCTCAGATATAGCAGGAATAATCAACTTCTCAACTTTTAGTGTGGAGAGGACCTGGAAAGAGGAGATCACAAATTTAAACCGTTGGTCTGCACTCCATTATTGAAGACCACAATACAAGGAACATAATCGACATGCAATCACATAATGCCTGACTAACTGAAAGCAGGTGCATGGGATAGCTTGGAAAAGGTATGACATGCATATTACCATCCGAAAAAATCACTTATAATGTTAGCAAGCATAAAGAATTTCAAGTATTAAGATGTCCCACATATTAGGTACAAATATGCCTGTTACTAGGAAATGAAAGCAGCAACAGCAGTGAGCAGAATTTCAATATGGATGAAACCAGGCCCTTTCTCTTCTTTCACAATGTCACTGTTTTCTTTCAGTCAGAATACAACTGACCAATGCTACTTATAATGCCTCTTCGGACACTAACTCTTGGAACTTAAAGACATTCTTGTGTATTCAAATGTTAATTCAATAAATAAATAGTATTACACTGTTTCTAGAGCATCTGGTGTTACAACATTTCCAAAGGCATCCTACATTTTCACACAACCATTTGCTTTCTCATGTTTCTTACATACACACCAAGTGACTGCAATTGTAGCTCCCTGATGCTGTTTCTTCCATTTTGACAAAGTGCTAAATTGAATTACTTATTTGCTACTTCTGAAGACCAGAATTGCAACGGAAAAGCAATTACAATGCCCTCTCTGTTCCAATGAATCCTTTTGTGTAAACAGAATGATGACTCTCAATAACGCATTTTGAATTGCAATAGCACTATATGCATATGACAGTATGTGGCATATCTCAATGATTTCTTATGTACACAAAACCATCTTGAAAACAATTAGATGAATAAAGTGAGGAGGTAACAAAGACAACCAGCAAGAATTATTCTTATACCGTCTCAATAGCAGACAGTAGCCGGCGACACATCCCTTGGCGCCTATATATATTCCTGGTCCCAATGTATGGCATTTCTGCAAGTTGAGTTCCATGGATCCTAACAGTTTACAACCAAAACAATGTTTATTGATTGGTCAGGCACGAAGGAACAAACATGTGCGAAAGACAACTAATGAGGAAAAAGAGAAGTAAGAAATTATCTAACAGCATAACTAAATTGAGAGAATGATGACTAGAGAAGTTCATTTACATGAAAGATCAAATGCTTTAGAAAGTTCCTTTACATTACAAGAATAAAAGCTACAACCCATGATAAAACCTAAAAAAGTAGTTTGGTCGGGAGACAAGTTATACAGGGATTAGAGATTAATAATGCGGAGATTGTAATGCAGGGGCTTGTTGGATGAAGAAATACGAGTGAAGAGATTAGTGTGTCCTTGTTATTTTAGTAGTTTAATCCATGTATTAATAATACATGTATTCTTATTCCACATTCTACCCAGCATAAAGTAATACATAGATTCCCACACAACTTATCCGGGTATTATTTATAAGAATGAGGCAAAATTAGAACCAAACAAAGTATAAGTTATGCTGAATATAATGAAGAGATTAAGTGTCCTTTATTCAAGCGACCAAGCAATATACAAGTTATGCTGAATTTATTGAGACTATCTCCTTATTTGTACAACCAAACGGTTCGTCTAATAGTTACAAAACAAAATATTTCAAATGTATCCTTTAAAAAGCAAGCAATGTTAGAGTTTAAAGAATAAGTAGAATCAGTGTTCAAGATTAGAAATCCAAAAAAGAAATAAAGACTGTAGAAAGAAACATAAAACAAGAATTGTTTCTGTGAGTAATTTGGAATAGTAGCTGACTTTAAGAAACATTCAGTTAAATGTTAATGTTTCTGTCCGTTATTGCAATAATTCAAAGACTAATTGATGCCGCATAATTACAATTTGTTAAAGATCATAAATTCCAACGCCAGGAACACAATTGCAAGTTCTGAGATAGTTCAAGTGTTCAATATGAATTGTAACATGGTAACGACTCGAGCAATCCAGTATACCTTATGGATGCAGCAGATATTATTTCATCGCCCCTTTCCAAGATTGCAGTATAGAAGCCACGAAAATTCAGCCGACTAAAGTTTGAGCTTCAGAGGAGAGAAAACAGTATCAGGTAACTGCTGAATAATACAACCAAATTCATAGAAAAGGAAAAAGGAAAGGAACACAACCACCGGGTAAAAGATGAATCTAAAAATATGCAAGCACATAGTTCAGCAAAACCATAAAGCAAATAGGGAAGTTTTCAGACAGCAAAAAGAAACATCGCCTGGCTTAATTGACAATTCAGCTATCCATTTCCAGACAAGGGATGAGGGTTGATCCAATTAAATCAATATATTGCCTCAGTGATAGCAGCTTTTTGTGATTCAGAAATTCAATCCACAAAAGGAAAAGTAATCATTTCTCTAACAGGCAACTACATCATAAAGAATCACAAATAAATGGAGAAGGAATAGTCAGATCCCATGAATATGGCTTTTAACATCACAGTGCAGTTTGGGGTTTCTCTGGTGACAAAAAAGGCATGGGAATAATCTATTTGTAACTAGGCTTCTAAGAAGAGAACCACCGTGTTTCATGGAAGAGTATATGAGGAAGATAAAGAGTGATGCATATGCTAAAGATTGCTGGGAGTTAAGGAGATAAGAAAGGACAACTGCGAAAAGCAAATTTAGCAATTTTCTAATTTGTATATGAGCATCAGTACAGAAAAAAATATGTAAATCATAAACATTGTAATCGCTCCCCTCTCAAATTGAATGTCCTGCTTCACCTTTGACAATCAGTTAGACCAGTTTAAATAATAGCCTGTTTCACCAAGTTTCTGAATATTAGAAGTGTTTTTCCCCTCAAATGCTTATCTGGAAAATTTATGGTGTTTTCCCAAACTTCTGGAAATAAAAGTGTTATTGAGTACAGTAGCAAAAGCATTTTTTATTCTGAGGAAGAAGTTGAAAAGGGAGCTTCACCGTGGAAGCAGAAGTACGAGTTATATTTATTTTCCAGGACAAATATATCTTTACTAAAAAATTTATAATAACCAAACTATCCCAACGGCCAACAACTAACCTCATGAACTGTCATCTATGATCCAACTCTAATAGACATGCTCCTTCTCTCCATATTGTGATTTTAATCGTTAAATTTCAAAAAATGAAAATAAAAAGACTTGATTATACTCTCTCATAATAAATGTTTCAAATCCTCTATTCCTTCTCAATTCAAGTCTACAATCTAATACTAAATAATTGGTCTTTTAACACAAGGGATTTTCTAAAACTATACATTCTAACATCACAAAAATTACTTTTATATGGACACAAAAGTCTTTAATAGGAACAGAAGTCCTCCTCACAAGCACCAGACCTAACATAAGTGTAACGACTACTAAACCTTACTCTCAATTAGCTGGTATTTCCTATATGGATCCTATCATTCCAGTGTGTTCTTTGTTAGCTAAATCCGTATTGATCCTGAAAACAGTTTTGATAGTAAATCAGTTCCCTTTTTACCACATTCCATCACCTTATTTTTCGCACCTATGAAGGGTATGGCTAGTTTATCTCAAGCAACCTCCTTGCGTTTTGTTTTCTATGTACTAGTGATCATCTCTAACCTTATATGACAGTACACCCATCTTCAAATTTGTATTTCTATGACATTTTTCATTACTAGCAAATAGCCCAATCAAATTATCAGCCAGCTTAATGAAGTCAAACAAATAATGAGGGCCTTCAGATATTAAATTGGGTATTTAGCACAACATTTACAAAAGTACAACAAAGGCATGGAAGGGAAAGAGCTTATTACCCGCAGTTATAAAGAACATTATGGATAATATTGATGCCACTTTTCCTATCCACAATCGGCAAAAAACACTCATCCATAACAGCCAGTGCAACAGCTAGTTTAGAATTACACTCCACCCGTTGAGAAAAAGCATGATGAGAACGATCAAAGTCTAGATCTGTTCGTTGAATTAGGGACCATGAGAATCCAGCTTCAATCTCATGTTTGACACCAAGAATCTTCTGCAAATGATCATACAGCTGCAAATCCAAAGAAGAGAAATGAGTCAAACTATGCATAACACATCCTGTGAGAGATAGCAACACAGACTATCTCAGATCAATAAATAGTTTGACTACTTTCGAGCTTGAAAACAGTATCAAACTCTTAGATAAAATTAATAATTTAGGGACACAAAATGTTCAAGGTAACTGCATGCTTCTCAAGACAATAACAAAAGTCTAACTGAATTTGCTACCAAACTAGTAGTTTTGAAGATCATGCATTTGCATAATGGTAACTTTCTAAAAGAAAAGAAACTCCAGTTAAGGCTCTTGAGGAACCAGTAAGCAATCAAGGATATGAGACAAGGAGAAGGGGATCTAAATTCCTCCATCTCATTCACGTCTCTCCACAGAATTAAACTGTTTGGCTTTTTCAATGTTCAAGCCTCAACAAGCCAATTGCATTATTCTCTCTCTCCGCTTCATCTCTAAGTTCCATATGGCAATTTCACGTTCCTGTTCGGATTCGATTGTACAGATCGCTACCATTACTTTCAGAAATTTATCTTCCAGGTCCAAGTTCAAGACTAACCGTGTAATACTGGGATGAGACAACAGACGCTAACCGTGTAATACTGGGATGAGACAACATCACATTTGTTCTTTACTGCAGTTTCCATTAGCAGATCTGGGACTTGTTCTTGAACCTTCTCCGGGTGCAGTGGGCTACATGAAATACGTGAGAGGTGTATTGGAAGCTGACAAGGGAAAAGGTTAAAGAAGTCTACGAAATGCTTTTGGAGCACAGTTCCTGCATGCATTCTATGGAACATTTTGGATGGAATGCAGTCATAGATCTTCTAAATTCTAGATGTCCAACTCTTGGCGTAAATGGTCAATGTAAATGATGTCGATCTTCACATGGACTTTCATTAACTCCTTACTTTGTTAAAAAAGAGCAGCTGTCCTCTGATTTTTGTACATCTCCCTGCATTTTTACTTTTTTTTGGATAAAGGTAATTGTATTAAAAGAGCAGCACCAAGGAGGTGCCAAATTTTTTGCAGGTGAACAAAAACCAAAAGAAGAATCCTTTCCAGTCTTTCTCCTTAAAAAAAAAAGAGGGGTGAGGGAACTTTCAGATCGAGTCTTTTCATGAGATTGTTCCTATTGGTACCAAGTCGTTATAGCACCTCATGAATCATGAGCACCTTATAGAGGAGATGATTGGTCAGCTACAATTTGTCAGTTTGACAAGGACAATAATAGATGGGCTAGGTTCTGTTTTCCTAATGAATATAGTAGAGAGGGTCCTCTGCTGTCATGTTTAGGATCTTATCAAGGAGAGAATTGGATAACGATATTATGTTGGTATGACAATGCCAAAAGTGGAACAGCTTTTCTTCAACTAAAATGGAGAAGAGGGAGTAACCCCAAAATCATGTGTAGGATCCACAGTGTTTCCCCCTATGGTATACTGTAATCAAAAGAGTACCCCTCTCGATTCACTGTATAAAACTGTTACATCCTTCTAAGTTGGGCGCCCCTCTTGATTCACTTTATAAAACTGTTACATCCTCCAAAAGTAATAAATTAACAAGCCTAGTTAAGTGAGGCTCTTCACATGTAGGATTGGTACCACAAGGTATCCTGTCTAATGCAAATTAGGGACTCAAGGCTTACATGCCACAGCTGTGAAAAGGACTTGGGATCACTAAACAGAAGAAGGTTATGGATCCGGACTCCTTTAAGAGAGCTACTAGGATTACAATCCATGATATCAGACATCAGAATACAGATTTGCAAGTTACAGTGCTGTAGCCAGTTGATCGCAATGGATATATCATCTGCCAGCAAGCTAACACGTGAAAAAAGCTAATATATCTAATAAATTAGAGGGCTTAATCTTTGAAGTGGTAGGCATTAAAAAAAACTAGGTGGTCTGTTGAAAAGAGTGTGTAAGAACAAAATAAAAGCAATGACTCAGATGAAACAAGCTGGCTCTAGGATTCTCTATATTATTTCAGGGTTGAGGTCCAAGCTGATGCAATTTTTAGCATTTCTGCATCATATTTGGCTTGCACATCTTTTAAAGATCAAAGCATTTCAGTTGAATCATTTTTCTAGTCCTTCTAGTTTATTATCCATACAAATAGTTGCAGAGATTTGCATCCCTAGCTTCTTCGCTCTTGCAACAGCATGTCAAATCATCATGTCAGTTATATTAAAGTCCATAGATCCGCAAGAAAGCACTTCCAGATTGTGCTTCTTAATTTAAAATCTTCACTTGATTTTCCCCCCTCTTGATTTCCTCCATACGCTCACAAATTTTCACAAGAAAGGTGCTCTAATATCCAGAGAAGAACTGAAAGATGTCAAAGACATGTCTATCCTATCCGGCAGGCATTTAATGCAGAAAAAGTTTTGGCTTTTCAACTCGGGGTCTCTGAGAGACTGAAAGCCATACATGTACCGACAATGACCAGTTCAATTCTGAAGGTTCTAAGCTTGGGTGATCATGATTGCATTTTGCAACACACGAATAAGAGTTTATGCCAAATGTCATTTGTTTGATATGAAGGTAAATGACAGTCTAAAACTCCATTAGGATTTGCGACAGGACAAATCAAAGTAGTGAACAATGAAGCTTGATAACTCCGCTTAGTGATTCTTAATATGTTATACATCCAACAGGAGAAGTCACAACAGAATAATAGAAATACCTCTTGGCATTTCTGCCCACAAAATGATACAGATGGATTATTAGAACTAGCGGGTAAAGCATTCATATCCAGACTGCATGATATGTGATCTGCAAAATGGAAGTTTAATAATTCAGCTCAAGTATAGAAGATGTCAAGCGACCAAACCTCCCAATGCAAAACAGCTTTACATTTTTTCTCACAGAGGCTGCAACAGAGAAGCCCATCTACAGCTCCCTCGCTTTCATCTGCGATAGAACTGGCGGTCCCACAAAATTTGCATGTGCAATTTGGACAGTGCCAATCGCCTGGAGGAAGCATCTGCAGAAAAGAGAAGCATGTAAACCTGATGCTTATAGAGACTACACATCATCTTCTAGGCTTACTTCAAATAAGCATGATAAATAATAATATAAAGTCACAGAAATTTTCAAAATCCCAGTCTGCACATGTTGCATCTTTTGGAGATGCCTAGATAGAGTATGATGTTCTAAGAAAGAAATATCCTAATTAATGTTCATTTCCACTTATACACAGTCAATCTAATGATAGTTGTGCACTTTTCTTTCTTTCCCTGCTTTGAATGATACAAGCAACAAACTAAAACAGTCTTGCAGATGGAAGGGAAGAGGACGGAGTTATTTATTGGAATGGTTTACTGATTGGTTCCAGTGAACAGTTACGCTATAAGGATGACTGTTGACAGATGTTGAAGCAAGATCAGGGTCACAAAAATGGCTAGATTGCATACTGCAGTTGATTGACTTCTTTTCACATGGGTCCCTTATGGAATGCATTCATGCATGAGATTTAGGGGCATGTGCACTAAATATTTTCAGATAAATCAACTAACAGATGGAGCTCAAAGACAGTCTGTTGACCAAGATGGTGGTAATGGAGTCATAGAAGGGCATAACTGCTCCTAGAAACAAAAAGAAGAGAGGGAACAGATTCATACAAAGTACTAAAGTACATTGACCTGTGCACAAGGAGCTACAAGATAGCCAAAAACACTATTGTTGATAAGTAGAGGACTTCTTTTTTGATGATGGGGTGTCGGGCCAACTTGCGCACACCTCAACTGTTCCACCGAGTACCTGCTACCTCCCACCTATCAAGATTTAGGCAGATCACCTAGCCTCTGTAGGGATTCAAATCTGAGACCTCTCCTCCCGCTTCATTGACCACTACGTCACAACCTCGGAATTTAAGTAAAGGACTTTCATCATTACTAAAAAATTCTTACAAGTGTCTTTTTTCTTTTTAAACTTGGAACAGAGCCATTGTCTTTTCTTTTCTTTTCTTTTTCAAGCACAACTGGATGGCACATTTTTTTTTCCCATTTTTAACCAATTTGTTCTGTTCAGTTATTGTAAATATCACATGGATGTGTTATTGAAAAAACATAACCATTCACTGGAAATTCAGCAAAAGTGGAAATTACATATCTTTTATATCAGTTGTATGGAGTTGCAAGATGATATAAAGTTGTTTCCTCCATTTCTGTCACCTGGTTCTTTCTATGGTTCTATTTGTCATAGGACTATGGTGGTTTCTCAAATGAAGTGTTAGTATCAGACTCTATGATTTTGACCTGCCCCACACCCAACCTCTGTTCTTTACTGTTCCTCCTTCCATCTCCGCAATAGTTATAAAAATCTAAAAGGTTTACTGACGACAAAAGGTCACTGTTAACATCCTCACACATGAAAAACAAGAAATTCATACATTTAAATGTCAGGACAACACCCAATAAACAAATATAGAGAAAAATAAAAGATGACAATAAGTATCATATTTACTACCACAACAAACAAAAAAAGATTAACAGTGCAGGAATGCACAGTACTAATTAAGAGGGATATCATGCCAACAGTGAGAAAAAAGAGCATATACTACATACTTGTATACCCAGACAGCTCTGGTGAAAAGTCGAAGGGCAACCATCACAACACATAAGGTCCCCACCATCACCACATATACCACAAGTGTCATCATCAGGGTCATCATCATCGACTTTTACAGTGTGGAAATCTTGGCAATCAGATTCTTCTTGCTGATTCCATGCATCAACCAAGCACTCCAGCAAAGAAACACCAGACTCCAGGATTATGTTTTGAAATGGTTGACGCAATGTACTTCCTGCATGCAGCTCAAATTTTGAAACTGGAAGGATTTTACTACAGCAACCACAGTGGACGCCATCTCGTGTGATCCAACCTTCTAGCTTTACTCGGGTCCTCCTACGATTCATATATTGAACCTTCTGACTTAACGTCACTGTCCCAGAGTCAATCATCCATGCCAATAAGGTTCTTTTTCCAGTATAGGGAACATAGCCATCGCTTTCAGAATCTTGCTCCTTATCAGACCTGCGGACCAACAATGTACATCTCCCAATTATCCTACTTTTTCTAGCATTAGCAGCTCCAATAGATGATTTTCCAGACATATCCTGCTTAGATCTTCCTCCCTTTGAAGAATCGCCACTTGTATCACCATCACTCTCCTGATCTATTGCATGAGATTTGCCTTTCAGAAACTTACCTTTCTTCTTTACATAGCTACTTAGCCTCTCCTCATGCTGATCACCATCTGTGTCCTCTGCAGACTCTTGCATAGTAGACTTTTTGTAATCTCGGTTCTTAGCATCATCTTTCCTTTTCTTCTTCATTTCTTTCTCAATCTTCTTCCGTGTTTGCCTGGTTAGCTTATTGATTAAATCATCAGCTAATGGAGCAAATGAAGTAGAGCCACCATCAAGTTTACTTTTGCCTGAATCTTCCCCAGACTGTTTTTGCAATGCATCATAAGCCTTTATTATTGACCAGTACGCTGTTCCACTACGATTAATATACACAGCATCTAAGTAATCTCTGTTCCTTCTCGGTCTATAATCAATGGTCCATCCAGCTTCAATAAGCATTCCTCTTATTCTCTCTCGCAGTTGCTGCTTCTCAGTACTCCCACCTTGTTTCAATTTTCCTTCTTTGCTTTTGGCAGGGGTAACATTTTCAGCTGCTGCGGACCTGCTTTCTTCCTTACTCACCCTCGCCTTTGAGCTAGCAGGCTGAAGCTGCTGCTTCTCCATGCTCCCACGTCGTTTCAATTTTCCTTCTTTGCTCTTAGAAGGGGAAACATCTTCAGCTGCAACGGACCTGCTTTCTTCCTTAGTCCCCATTGCCTTTGAGCTAACAGGCTGCGAACTAGGTGGTGCCAACTTAAATGATGTATCAGTCCCATCATTTTCGGAGTCTACAGACTTAATGCCTTTTGCCAAGAATTTATTTTGTGATTTCAGCTCAGCTTGCTCCGTTTTAATGGATAATGGTCGCTTTTCAGGGCGTTTAGAATCCGGGTATAAAGAAGCTCGGCCTTGCAAATCCTTCTTGACAACATCTTCAGACCTGGAACCTTTTCTACTTTCAACATTATATTCCTTGTGTGATAAGTCTATCTTCTTCTTCTTGTTCACCATTACCTTCAAGACTCCATTTTTCCCTTGCAATCTGATTGGTTCTTGAGACGATTCCTGATACTTCAACCTACGCAATGACGATATGGGAATATGTGCTTCATCATCATCTAAATCATGCCTTTTCTTAACACCATGCTCGTCGCCCTTAGTCCTACTACCTGACAAGCTACTTGAACTATCAATATTTGAGTGCTTCCTCTTCTCAGTCATTATATTATTCCTACTAGAACCACTTCCAAATTCCCTAGAACTCCCAGTAGTTCTTGCAACATTCCACTTCATTTCCTCATCAAATTCATCGTACTCGTCGAAATCAAACAAATCTAACTTACTTCTCTTCCTCTCACTGTCAATTATCCCTTTCCTACCAAATTCTCTAGTTTCCACACCACTTTTTACACTATCAACTGACCCATTATGAAATTTCTCTCCACCCTTTCTCCTAATTGGCTCCAATAATTCTTCACTCGACTCCGAATCACTCTCAACCATTCTATGCCTCTTTTTCACCTTCTCTGAACCCCTTGAACAACCCCCTACCCCTTCCCCACCCCCACCCATACCCATTGTATCATCTTTCTTCTTAATTATCAAACACCCAGATGAACTTTTCTTCTTCACTATACCCCCTGATCTTACACTACCCTCCATACTCCAACCCTTAATTCATAAATTTGCAAATTTCACCCCAAAAGTTCTCTAAAGAGCTTTTAGAAATCCAAATTCTTATTACCAGATCTGAAACAGAAAAAAGCACAGATTTTTACAATAAGATAACAAAATTGGGGGAAATTATTTAATTGGTGTTTCAGTGAGTTAAATTGATTTGCATGAAAAGAATCGGAGGTGATCTTTACCTTGCCGGAAAGTTTATTCGGCGGGAAGATTACGTTGTTGATCCGATGAGTGACGTAATTATCCGGCGAAGCATAAGGGAATCGCACAAGAAAGATAAGAGACAGAAGCAAAGAGAGGAATTGTATTGGTTCTGGGCAATAGCTATATGAACAGAGCCCAGCTTTTTCTTTCTTTTTACTACTACTACTATATATTACACAGCCAATATAATAATAATACCAAAAACACAAAAAAGATAATTTTTTTTAAAAATAGCATACAGTATATTAGTTTTTTTTAATTTATAGAGATAGACTAAAACATTTAGTATGTTAAAATTCTGATTTTGATTCACAAATAATTCTTACACTAATTCATATATTATTTATATATATTCCCGATAGAAAATTATCAGAGTTTCATACTTCAATTTGTATACTATTAAATTGAGTTAAACTTTTATTTTATAGAACACAACCTATGTTGCCCGAATATAACATAGAACGGCAATAAAAATAATAAATTCAACCCGCAAATTTTCGAATAATCTTGTGCCCATGGGCATACGGTGGCATGCCAGACCTTCCCTTTTCGTCGGAGCTTCATAGGCGTTGCCCCATTTTCTAGTCAGATGTTTGAATATAAGATATACTTCGCGAGGAGCCAAACTAGCGTATCGTATCAAAGGCGTGCCTGCCGATATCTGTCAAAGTCTTCAACTTGTACGACGTCTCCTTCCATTTACTTCAGTTCAAGTACTGAAAGACTCTATTACTTTTATTTATAAAAAAATGAGCAGATAAAGAGAATGCAATTAATATGTTTATATTTTGAATTTGATTCACAAATAGTTAGTTCTCCTCAAGTGGATATTAAACTATATTTAATTTAATTTACCAGAAAAAAGATAATTAAGTGTTTATTAGGTGGAATTTTGAGGCAAGAATTGCATTGTGGGGAGGGGAGGTTAAAAATAGGAATAGTAAAAGGATAAAATACGAGCAGTAGAATCCAAGATTAGATTTAATATGAGTTGTAAGTAGGAGGGGGTGTCTAGGGGGCTGGGTGTCAGTTGATCAGACCGTTGTTATAACAGTTAAGTAGTGTTCCTGGATTTCAGTCTTTGATTAGCTATTTTCTTGTAATCTTTTGTGACATTTGACAGTTTATTTTAAAAAAATATTTTTTCTAGCAATTTTCTTTAATTAATTTTACTCACTAAAACTTATATAGATGGAAAAAATTACTTAAAAATTTTCTTGATTAACATTTGAATATAAGATTTATGATTTTTCTTCCCACCTTATTGATTACCAATCCAAATGAGGTAGTGTATAATGGCACTGGGAGCGAGTTGGTAAGGGGTACAAATCTTGAGAATATATCAAGGAAATCCTGATGCTCCCCTAGCCATTCCTAATGCTGAATAGGTTATGGGAGATCTGAAGTTTAGCCCTGTGATTGGGACCGTCGAGCCCAACTAAAAAGGTTATCGAAAAAGAGTTTTCGACCTTTCTTTTCCCCTTTGGCCGCACCCATTAATGCTCTGCTCTTCTGAAAAGGAATTTTTTATGATTTAACGGGCATAAAACTATTTAAAGAATAACTAAATAAAATACGTTGCAGACCTTACAAAAACAAATCACTTCCTAAGTCATATTTATGGGGTTTTCGATAAACGTTATCTAATCGTGGCGTTCTTGCTTTGGTTGTAATAGAAAATTAAAGCAATCTTATTTAATTTGACATAAAAAAAATGTCTTTTGGCATATAAGGGAAAAGGGCAAAAATAAATTTCTAATCAGGCGCCTCTAACTCCAAAGTTTGTTAGCTTAAAAATTATAACATGGTATGCAAGCTCAAACCAAATGAGAATTACATGGTCAGTCTTGGGATTAAACTAGCTCAATTTTCAAGTCGACAAAACCAAGTATATAGGGTGAAAATTGGAACAGTGAGAGATGAGAAAAGGAATGTCCGGCAAAGAACCAACGTATTGTTGCCTCTGCATGGTTTAACTTAAGAATTTTGGCGACAGAATAATGAGGCAAGTCAGGGTTATTGGTCCTTGGGGTTAGGGAGTTTTTTTTTGTTTTGTTATTAAGTATTACCAGTAAGTTCATAATTTATAGATTCATCCGAACTTAATAAATTTAGCTCGGATTTTATATGTTCAATATAAAAAGGCATCCTAATGTATTAAGCTTTCGTTATGCGTGGAGTCTAGAGAAGAGCTGGACCACAAGGGTCTATATATTCAATATGCAAACAAAATTTATTAAACAAATACAATAGCAAGTTTTGAACCCAATAAGTTAAATGAAATGTATTATATTAAAAATTCAAAATCCATAATGTTTAAATTCTAAATCCTATCTATTTTAATCACATTTTACTTAGAAAATTTGATTTTCAGTGTCTTAGAAAAATAGTGATAGATCTTTACTTAAAAAAGTTGATAAAATCAAAGGACTATCCTACTTATACTTTACATGAACTTAAAATACAATTTATAGTAAGATATAACCTATATGGCATGGGTAATTAGTTTAAAATTTATCAAAATATAAAATAATAAATGAGATTGATAATGGTAAGGATATAACAAACATTATATGGGATAGAAAGAGAAAATTATTAATTATTCAAAGTTGGGGGGAGTTATTTATTTATTTAAATAAAATTGAAGGGGGAAATAATTTTCAGCCAAAAAATAAGCATAATGAAAAGTATGCTAAAAGGTTATAATAATGTGTGCTAGAAAAATTGAGAAGTATTGGGAGAAGTGAAAGTAATGGATAAAAAGAAAATTTTCTCACTTGGTAATTAAATAAGTAAAAGAGAGAGTAAAATAAAAGTAACTCACTTTAAATGCAGAAACGTGCAACTTTTGATTTTTCTTCCAATTATTATACCAAATAAATTAGAATTAAATCTTCATATTTCATAGAAGTAAACATTGGGCAAAAAAGTGGATCGCAATACTCCCTCCAGATAAAAAAGAGTTTCCAATTAGTAGTTATTTTTTCTGAGTCAAAAAAAGTGTTTACTTAACAAATCAAGAAAAAATTAATTTTATTTTTTTAAATTTGTCCTTATTAAGTGTTAGGTGATCAAATCTCAATATCTATTTAATTATGAATATTTTAGTTAAATTACTTATTTTTAACTAAAAATTAATATTTTTTAAAAGTGGATGTAAATGATTAGGTGGACACTTTTTTTTTTACGGTGTGAGATTACTGTTTAGTGAAATGGTGTAAAAGTAGTTTGTGTGCGAAAAGTGCTCTGTATATTAGGGGTGGGCAAAAAATCCGGGGAACCGAAAAAACCGAACCGAACCGAATTTCGGTTCGGTTTTTTCTCGGTTTTTTTAAAAAAAAACCGATTTTTCAAAAAACCGAACCGAATCAGGATTTAGTGATTCGGTTCGGTTTTTTTATTTTGGATACAAACCGAACCGAAAAACCGAAATTTTAATATTTTTTTTTATTTTTTTTATTTTTATTTTATTTTAGGCTACTACTATCTCTTGAATCATAGTTATTGAAGCTAATCTATGTTATGAAAGTCGCATGCGGTATGAACTTGATTAACATATCACGAAAACATTGACATAAAATGTATGAAGAAAAAATAGTTGTAAATTGATAAAACTTTAAATGGTCATAACTATGTGCTCGAATGTCCGTTTTACCCGATTTTTTTTGATTTTGCGTATTTTTTCGAGACGGGGCCGGTCAAATCGCCTTATGGCGGTTTGGCACAGCCAATTTTTAGAAATACGTATGTTTTTCCAATCAATTTGTGTTTTCCCCCAAATCGATTTCTAATTTTCTTTTTTCTTTAGTAAAAATCTCACGATACACAATAGATTTCAACGTAGAAATTTCATGATAGTGTAGGTGTGAATTTAAATTTCAGTTTTGGAAATTCTATTTTTTTTTTTTTTAAAAAACGACCCGGCCCGGCCCACTAGAAAAAACCGATACAAACCGATACATCCGGCAATATAAACCGATATATCGGTTTTTTTTTAAAAAAAAGTTGTATTCGGTTTTTTTTTAAAAAAACCGATTTTTATTCGGTTCATATTTTTCGGATACAAAACCGATATAAACCGATATACGCCCATCCCTACTGTATATCTTACGTGGTATTGAAGTTAAAGGTAAAGTTGACTCAATATCCCCATTAATATCTTTTACTAAATTCCTCTGTTATTTTAGTTTACCCGGAAATTGAGAACAAATCACTGTGACACGCTCGTCCATCACGGGCAAATCATTTACATACCCAGGTTTGTTAAAGTGGGTCTAATATACAACACTAATTTGGAATCAAATTTCAGAGCTGAAATCAAACGGAAAATATCACTACGATAAATGTATATCACACACATATTTTCATTGATATGTTCTAATATTCATTATATAAGATTTACATGTGGATATACACCGCCTTAAATATTCATTTCCATATTTTCACATGCCGCATCACCACTATAAGAAACTACCATAACCACCGCCCATTCCATCTATCAGCACAAATACTATTCCAATCCCAAAAATAAAAAGAGTTAAAAAAAGATGTCTCTTCATGACAGAAGTATATCCATGATATATCATGTATATCACGGGATCCGAGCCTCATTATTAAAGTCAATTTTATTGTACAAATTTACTATAATTGTAGAATTTTTGTATAAGTATAATTAGGATATTAGGAATATAGTAGGAATATGATTTTCCATATTTGGAGATTGTAAATTGTATATATACATGTTCATTAATGAAAATAATCAAGAGATTATATTCTTTCATGGTATCAGAAGTCTAAGAAAAAATACATTCTCACAAAAATACTTCCGCTGTCCCTATCGAACATCTCGGTTGTCGTGATCCTCATCGGTTTCCGTGCAATCTTCTTATTCTCTTCCCAAAATTTCTTCATCTTCCCAAAATTTCTTCATATTCCCAATCCCTAATTCACATATTGTTCTCTCGTTATGTCTACATCAAAGAACATGTTTCATCCTGCCCATACAATCTCCAATATTAGGAACCACATTCCTATTGTTCTTGAGATGAAAAACGTCCAATACGCGACGTGGGCGGAATTATTTAAAGTTCACGCACGTTCACATCAGGTTCTTCATCACATCATCCCCTCGGTCACAGGCAATGAGAAGGTGCCTGCCCCGGAGGATGACCCGGTGTTATGGACAACTCTTGATGCTACCGTTCTCCAGTGGATATATTCCACTATCTCTATAGACCTCTTGCAGACGATTATTGAGCATGACGCCACGACGATGGAAACTTGGAATAGGGTGCGTGATATTTTCCAAGACAACAAAAATTCTCGTGATGTCACTCTTGAGCAGGAATTTTCCCATGTTGCCACGGAGGATTTTCCAAATGTCTCAGCCTATTGTAAAAGACTGAAGGAATTGGCAGATCAACTCAAGAACATTTGTGCGCCTGTCACTAATGATCGTCTTGTCCTTCAAATGGTTGCAGGCCTATCCGATGCCTATAATGGTGTTGGGACCCTCATTCGTCATAGCAACCCACTTTCTCCGTTTTATCAAGCCCGGTCTATGCTCACCCTTAAAGAGGCAGGGTTGGATAAAAAGGCCGTTACTGGAGCAAATTCTTCCATGATGGCATAATCACCATCAAATTCCACTCTCAATTGGAACAACGGGGGTGGAAAACGGAGTCAAAAATAGAAATCCGGCGGAGAAGATGGCGGTAGCCTCGGCGGTAACAGTGACGGTATCATTAGTTAAGACACTCATAATTATTAGCGAATATTATAAAATATTCCCCATATATTTTGTAATATTTAGTGTTGTATAATTATGGTAGATATAAGATTCTTATTGCATTAGGATTCCACATTGTACACACCAATAATGTTTGTATTAATGAGAAAAACTTCACAAGAGAGATTAATACAATCTTACATGATATCAGAAGCCAAAACCTAAACCTTATTTTTCTCCACTCATATCCCGCCTCGGTGGCTGTCTCTCTGTTCCAGCAAACAACGAAAATTTCTGACTTCTTTTCCTTTCTTTTGACGACTTCTCTCTATTCTAGCAAACAAAGAAAACAAAGAAATTTTCTGACTCCTTTTCCTTTCTTTTGACTGTTGACTCTCTGTTCCAGCAAACAAAGAAAAGTTCTGACACCTTTTTCCTACCTTCAAGCCCCATCGATTACATTAAAAACCGAAGGCTGCCTCTCCGTTCCCGAGAATAGAATTTTTGTCTTTTTTTTTCTTCTTTCACCAAAAATCCTTCCCTACCTAAACCCTCATGGCATCGTCGAAACCGCAGACCGCCCAAAGACTCAGGACACTCACAAGAATGCGGCTCAAAGAATAAACACATACGCTCAACTTCTCGCAACCTAACACCAAGTTCCGAAACCAATTTTGGGCCCAATTTCAGGCATCCTACCAGTCCACCCCAGGCCAGTCAATGGGCCACAATAATCCGACCCTATTTCCTGGAGCCTACCAGTCTGTTCCAGGTCTCTCCCAATCCAATTTGGGCTCGGCTTTTGTCATATTGACTCCTCGACAACCCGATAATGCGTGGTATATGGATACAGGCGCCATGTCTCACCTCACCAACAATTCTGGTAATCTTCCTCAACTGCGAAGTTTAAATACTTCACAATCTATTATGATTGGAAGCGGTCATCGCATTTTAATTCAATGGTTTGGCCACGCACTAACACCACCACCGTATCCCTATTTCTCCCTATATAACGTCCTATATGCTTCTAACATTATCAAAAACCTAATCTCCGTTAGGAAAACTCCTTACAAGATGCAATAGTGAGGGTGATCTCTATCATTTCCTATCCACGTCCGTTGTTGGAGTCAACTCTCCCACATCTCTAATTGCCCATGTCACTCCTCCCACCGCTTTAGCAACAATTTCTCCATCAACCTGGCACAATAGACTTGGACACTCAGGAGCCCCTATTTTTAATTTTCTTAGAAAAAATAATTTAATTCGTTGTAATAATGAAAAATTTACCCAACAATGTCTTTCTTGTCCTTTAGGGAAACATGTTCGCCTTCCTTTTCAGTCTTCTTCAATTGTTACGTATTCTGCCTTTGACATTATTCATGCAGATATATGGACATCTCCCATTACTAACTCACTGAGTCATAAATTTTATCTCGTCTTATTAGATGATTATTCTCACTTTGTCTAGGTCTATCCGCTTAAATTCAAGACTAAAGTGTTTGCCAAGTTTCTTGCATTACGTGTCTATGTCAAAACACAATTCGAAAAAGACATAAAATCGCTCCAGTGTGATAACGGTCGTGAGTTCAATAATTTCACATTTCATAATTTTTGCTCTACTAACGTCATTGTTTTCCGATTCTCGTGTCCCCACACCTCCTCCCAGAATGACAAGGCCGAACAAATCATTCGCACTATCAATAACATGGTTCGTACGACCATGTTTCATGCCTCTCTCCCCCCTATTTTTGGGTCTATGCTGTTAAAATGACCGAATATATTTTAAATATTTTGCCCACCCAAACCCTTCAAAATATAACACCCACCGAAATTTCTATTATGTAGGATCCCAACTTATGAGCACCTACAGATTTTCGGCTGCCTGTGCTACCCGAATCTTGCTTTCACAACCCCGCATAAACTTGCACCCGCAGCACTCCTTGTGTGTTCTTAGGTTTTTCGTCTAATCATAGTGGTTATCTGTGCTATGATGTGTCTTCTCGCAAAATTATTGTGTCTCGTCATGTCACGTTCAATGAATCAATCTTCCCTTTTGCAAATATCCAAAAATTTCAAACCACGAATTATATGTTTCTAGATGAGTCTACAGTCTCCCCCATCTACAATGCATTACTCCACCGTGACATCGCTGTTCCGTCACAGCCGGAACCCATAGCTCCGGCACTGCCAGACTCCGCAGCAGCCACCCCTACAACCGTTATTCCGATGCCACCTACCCACACTGTCACCGTCAGCAACCCATCTGGACTTTCACCGGCAGAGACGACTGAACCAGTCGTCGTCTCCTCCACCTGCCGGCTACTTAGATCGCCGAACCCAGTGTCACCGAGCCCAGTGTCACCCATACATGTCCTCAGCCCTCCCGTCGACCACCCAAACTTGGAAACCACCCCTTGATGACCCCATCAAATTAACCCAACATCGTCACCATCGCCATAATCGGACCCGACACTGACCCTTCACCAACCCATCAACCTCAATTTGTTTTTCATAGAGGTAGTAGCATTGCTTATTTGTTGTCATATGTGGATGACATTGTGCTTACTGCCTCATCCGATTTGTTAAAAAATGAGATCATTGCATTGCTAAAAACAAAATTTGCCATGACTAACTTGGGAAAGTTAAGTTATTTTTTTTGGGATATCAGTGACTAGATCTGTAGATACTATGTTTTTGTGTCAACGCAAGTATGCATATGAGATAGTATACATGGATAAAATGGCGAACTGCAAGATAATGTCCACTCCGATGGACTCTAAATCAAAGCTTAGTGTTGTTGATGGCAATCCAGTGTCCGATCCAACCCTTTACAGGAGTCTTGCAGGTGCACTACAGTATCTTACTTTCAGCAGGCCTGATATTGCTTATGCTGTTCAGCATGTGTGCTTATTCATGCACGCCCACACGGAGCCTCATTTTACTGCTCTTAAGCGTATCATTCGATATGTTAAGGGTACATTTGATTATGGATTGCATATATACCTCTCAGCACCGACCAAGTTGTTATCATATACGAATGCTGATTGGGCAGGCTGTCCGGACACGCGATGCTCCACTTCCAGCTCCTATGTGTTCTTAGGGGATAATCATATTTCTTGGTCTGCCAAGAGGCAAGCCACCTTATCCCGTTCGAGTGAAGAAACAGAGTATAGAGGCGTTGCAAATGTTGTTGCTGAGATCTATTGGCTCTGAAACTTTCTTTTGGAGCTTCAATGTCCCTTGCGTAAGGCGTCTTTGGTTTACTGTGATAACATATTCGTCATTTATTTATCTCATAATCCGGTTCAACATCAGCGAACCAAACACATTGAGATGGATATACATTTTGTTCGTGAGAAGGTTGCTATCGGTCATGTTAAGGTGTTGCATGTACCTTCTTCGTATCAGTATGCAGATATCTTCACGAAATATCTTCCTAGACAACTATTCCTCAACTTTAGATCCAACCCTAGCGTCCGGCCTCCTCCCGCTCCGATTGAGGGGGTGTATTAGCGAATATTATAAAATATTTCCCATATATTTTATAATATTTAGTGTTGTATAATTATGGTAGATTTAAGATCCTTATTGCATTAGGATTTCACATTGTACACATTATATATATTTGTATTAATGAGAAAGACTCCCAAGAGAGATTAATACAATCTTACAAAAATTCTATAAAGCAGCTACGGTGAAATTTTTTGTAAGCCAATCATAATAATCAATTCCAATCGAAATGACCAATTTACCCTCAAAATCCCAAGCAGGCATGTTGACCTGATGCCTGCTAACTCCCTTTTATTATATAGTATTGAAATTACCAAATTGGGCTCCCGGGTGCCAATAATAAGGCAATTGGGCTAAGATTTAGTGGACTGAGTAGCCCAACAACGCTAAATTCCCTTCCTAATTTGATGTACAACCCAACCCACCCATCGAAATGGTATAGTATCAATAGGGATGGCAACATATCGGATCTGGAATGGATCCTACTAGATCCAGATCCGTTTTTCATATTTGGATCCAGATCCATCGGGTCCATAAAAATCAGATCCAAATCTGAATCCATCGGGTCCACGGATCGGATCTGGATCCACATGTAAAAATAATTTGCCTTGCTAAGAATGTAACCTTGTTAAGATTTTTTTTAACTGACAATACTTAGCTAACAGTTTAATGTGTTTCAATTTTGAAATGTTCATATGAGATGTTTTGTTCGTTGTCTCATTTTGATTGTGAGCTATTAATTAAAAATATTGGACAATGACAATAGTTGTGAAAAATACTGACTAGTATTTCCACAATGCAGAACTTGCATGTGCTTGGAATCTTCACAAATGAAGTGAATATAATTTTAACTACTTGTCTATGGAGATGTTAGTCATTCACTAATATAACATTGATTTTATTATCGAAGTTACCTCTTTATTTTTTGGTTTTTGAGTTAACGCGGGATAAATTAAACTTGTTTTGAGAATTAAACTTGCAAGGATGTGCTTTGCAATTTTAAGAAAATATTTATAAAATTACATTCTAGGTTATGAATATATTTAATAAAAAATGGATCCACGGGTCGGATCTGGACCAGATACGGATCTCAAATACAAGATCCAGATCCAAATCCGATCCGTCAGAAATGGATCCAGGTCCGATCCGGATCCGTCGGGTCCAAATTTTGAAGATTCATATCCTATAAAACGGATCTGAATCCACCAAATCCGGACCGGGTCCAGGATCCACCGCCATCTCTAAGTATCAAGGATGAAAATTTGAGACTATACTTTGGACACTCAATTTATTGCATGAATGATCAATTAAAGCTTATGCTGAATTTAGACGATATGGGTTGTAAGTTGAGAAAGTGAGTTCAGAAATAAATAAATAAATAAATAAATTTAGGGCATATGTACGCTTGAATATATGAATTCGGCATAATTGAGTAACTTTAGCTCAAATCATATGTGTATTTATAAATTCATTAAATGTGTACATAATTAAATTACTAACATTTGAGTTGTAGTCCTGGAATCAAGAACTCATCAAATTTAAATTCGTCTCTGACTTTATCCCTATTTGTTTATCATAGACATGTATATAGGGTTCGAATAGTGATGGAACCAGAAATTTTTGCAAGACGACTCAGATATAATGCTTGAATATCACACTTGAGATTTGAACCTATGATCGAAACTCTAAAGCAGTTTTTACACCCACCTTTTATTATACTACAATCTTTACTTGTGTCAATGAGATTGAACAATTTATATATACTTTTAGAAAAAATATTTTTGCCCTATTTGTGCGGTATAATTATCGGAGGCTTGGCGCTACATAGCTTCGCCCCTGGTTCAATCCTGAAGCATTGGGTTCTGAATATTAAGTATTTACTTAAGATGGTTTGGTTATCACTTATAAAGGCCTGCTAAATCTTGATCATTTGCTGACTGATAGGTGATCCATTTTAACTGTGTGGTGTTTTTCTATGTCAAATACTCCAATTGATTGCCATTATTATGAAAATTCAGTCTCCCTTTTATTTTGGTCTTTAGTTAACGACATCTATATATGTATGGAACGGGCATTCAAGAATCGGTACATAAAATTTTAATGAATTTGAAAGAAATTGTATTGAGAAGTAATCTATATATGAAACTTCTTCTGATGCATTTATTTTATATATCAAATGATTAATGACGACCCAAATCCGTATATATATTTTCTATAAAATATAAAAGAATTGGTGTGAATTGATTCTACAGAAAGAATCGAATATTCATTAATCAAAGCATTCCCTCCGTATAGCTAAGAACTAAAAATTAAAGCAGGAATGCAAACACAAAATAATACAGGGTGATAAGGTTCAGCTAGTTATTTCAAAAGACTTTTCATTGTTTATATCAACTTTTAGACAACATGTTTTCATAAAACTGTTGTCTAAATCTTTGTGATAGTATAGCTTGAACTTCAACATATGTTTTCTATACGTCCAACTATTGTTTATTGTATCCTCTTGGTCATTCTTGAAAAACAAAATGATCTTTTATCTGGCAGGTATGTGGTAGTTGAAACATGTGATAGTTGAAACATGTAATCTGATATATAAATCAAAACACAGGAAGGTCGAAATCTCGCTTGAGTAGGGAAAAAAGAAACATAAAGCAAAAGAATGTGTACGCGTATGCTCATTTATGTCACTTTTTACATAGCCTGGTTCAAGAGGCATGTTAGAAAAGAAAGATGTACTTTTTCACATAATGTATATGAGTTTGGGACTCCAAGAAAAGACAACATTGCTTTTTTACTTCACCTCTAGGAATTATCTTGAGGAATATATAGGCCCTCAACTAGCAAAAGAAAATGTCGTGAAGTGGTAAGTATCTGTTCATCTTTAACCAAATGTCATGGGTTCGAGCCTTGAGAGCGGAATCACCTTTGATAGGGAACGCTTTACACCCAAAGACAGACTTTTCAATGTGAATCCAGATTAGTCAAGCCGCAAAATGGGTACCGAACACCAGGTGAGAAACAAAAAAATAGGCCTTCAACCACTAGGAAAAGTTGTGGTGAGGCGGTAAGTACCCCTCATCCTTAATCAAATGGCTCAAGTTCGTGCCTTGAGAACAAAATCAACTTTGGTAGAGAGCGCTTACCTCCAACATGGGACTTTCTGACTCGAATCCGAGTTAGACGAGCCGCAAAAATTGGTACTGAAGACCAAGTGAAAAACCATAACCAAATAGGCCCTGAACCCCCTCTACCACCTCATCAAATAAAATAAACATAGAAATGAAGAAGAAGAAAACCCTTCATTTGAAGTCTTGCAATGAATGAACCCCAGAAAGTTTGCAACTGTGGCATAATAGCTTAGACAGTTTTCCACTTCTTTCTCTAATAGAATTGAGCAATGTCATGAGTTCCCACCGAGTAAACTTCACAATGGATATGTAGAGGTTAAACAAGGTCATGGAATGTGAGTAGAAAATGGACATTGGGCTTGACTCAACCCGACAGAGACAATTGCCCATCCCCTCAACCAATATGGAACAATCTAACAGTTTATAAGAGTGGAAGAGAAAGCTGTTCATGTCAAACAAGTTCTTGATTCTTGAGCGCTCTTATATTTCTTGGTTAAGCATCCAAATAATTTTTTTATTATAATATCTAACATAGTATATTTCCTCATCCATACATGATTGTTGCAGAAAATTTCTGTTTGAGATTACTATAAATTCCCTGTTGGATTGCAAGAAAGTTGATTTGGTGAGACCATAATTTCTCTACCAAGGTTATTTACATTCAATCGTTCCAAAAGAAGGTAATATTCTCTTGGATCTAAGAGTCTACAAGTTGGAAAAAAAAAACTCTTTACGAGGAAAATACATGAATCTTCTGCTAGTCAGTGTTGCT
Organism: Anisodus acutangulus; assembly: GCA_029783415.1. Classification (NCBI taxonomy): domain Eukaryota; kingdom Viridiplantae; phylum Streptophyta; class Magnoliopsida; order Solanales; family Solanaceae; genus Anisodus; species Anisodus acutangulus. The sequence continues at coordinate 10,258,970 of CM056502.1, forward strand.
TTGAGGCTCCGGATGAATGTCCGATTGAGCGAGTCATGTAAAGGGATAAGGAGCTTTAGAAATCTATGGCATCAACAGGAAGAGAAGTGGCCCTGTGAAGTGAGTGGGGGAGCAATGACCCTTTATAGAAACTCTGTGCAGTGACCATGTGCTCCGGGCTGCAAGATCCGTATGCAAGTGGATATCTTCTGACCTTAGAATTAGAACATTCGTTCTCGATCTCGATGGGGAAGTCTGATGAAAAGTGCTTGCGTAAATGATTGTAGTAGAAGCTGATCATTTTCTCTTGATGGAGTTGATCCTGATGATACCCTATCGTTTCTTGGGATTTTGTTGCTGGACCTTTGGCTCGAATATTTTGGAACAACTCCTAATTTCTGATCCTTTAGTCCCCTCAATTGCATTTGGTACTTGGCCTTAAGCCACCTCAACTCTCGCCTTATCTCATTATCATATTTTTCTGCTGGAGTTCTAGCTCCTGAAGAATCTGAAGAGGGGAACTTGTCATCCTTGTCGACACTTACACGTTTCTCCTCATCCACCGAATTGTCTTTAGCATCAGATTGATTGTCACCAGAGCCACGCAAGCGTAATTTTGTTTTGTCAACTTGTGCCCATATATCAGTAAAATGTACACCATCAGATTCCGATGAGCCCTCAGGAGCACGGTCGTCGGTGGCACATTGTTCAGAGCCATCGAAATGGTATGTTATCTCCTCAAAACGGCCATGCATAGAACCACAACCATGCTTGGAACAATGAAGCACTTGCAAGTTCCTAGCCGATGCTGGGGTATTGGAAGATAGGTAATTCACAAGAGAACCATTAGAAGCACATTTGTGACAGCAGCCACGGTTCATGGATTCGGGGATTTTCCTCTATCCCAAATCCCCTTTTCCACTCGGGAACTAAGGAAGCGATCTCACCATCTATCATATCTGCTATCTTGGTAACATCTTGTTCTGTAATATCCAACTCGGCCACCATTTCAGTAGCGACAGTTAGCGCTGTGTCATTCTCAATGTCAAAAGGGAAATAAATGTTGCGGAAACGACCTGTAAAGGTAAATGTACAACAGTTAAGTTTACAACAAGGACTACTTAACACTACTTGATATGAAGCAATATAAAGCAATTAAAACCTTCTTTATCTGCTATCCTGAGTCGTAAAAAGATGCCATCATCTTCTCTCTTCCTTCCCTTGATGCTGATATCAACATTTTCCATATCATCCTCTTCGTTATCTGTGAATAGATCAATTTCGTTCGCCTCATACTCGAGTTGATGATAGTACGAATCATCCTCTGGTTCATATCCAAGATAACCAAGACAACCATTTACTAGAGAGTTGTTATCACATATGTTCAAGAGACGATGCCCTAATGTAAGGGGGTCTAATTCAGCAGAGTCTTGCAAATAATTTGGTGTATCTGAGTCTGATGATTCGTAATCATCAACTCGGAGAAAAGGGTCATCAAGAAGCTCCCTTGCAGAGAGTCTGTGAGATACTGTTGCCAAGCATTTCTCAACAAATCGACGAACCTCAGGATCCGTGACTTTGTAAAGGGAATCTGGTTTTTTTCCCTACACAACAAATCTATGTTGATGCCTTGATGGATATATTCATTAAAGAGAAAAATCTAAAGCAAGTTTCAAGATTTTTGGTCTTACAGATGTCACTTTTTTGTAGATCTGAGCAGGATGAGTGCACTCACTGTATGGATACTCTAAGGTCACCATTTCTAAAATACACATTCCAAATGAATAAATGTCCACTAATTCATTGTACTCCTCTGCATACACCTCTGGAGCCATAAACTCTGGTGTTCCTGGTCGGACAAACAACAAAACATTTTAGGTATAAAACTACAAAAGCTCTCATCTTGACAATTTTCCAAAAGAATTTAAGCTGGATAGTGTATGAATATGCACCAACATATCTCGAAAATCACATCACTAATTTCAATTATTAATCAAGATTTTTGTCTAGCATGATTGTATTAGAATTACCTACACAACGTTCAGCATGGGATTTGCGAAGGATGGCAGCAAGGCCAAGATCACCAATTTTGACTTCCCCTTGGTTCCCATTGATGAAAATGTTGTCACACTTAAGGTCTCTGTGTATAACAGGAGGGTCATGGCTATGCAGGTAATGAAGCCCTTTCAATATCTGTCGACACCATCGCTTTACCGCTCTAATGTTAACCCTCTTATGTTTTAGCCTGTACCTGTCCAAGATTAACAAATAGTTCCACATCACAACAGACTACTACTTATTGATTTACCATGATCAGATGATCTCAAAAAGTTCTAAATGATGAGGAATTGTGAACCAAATACTCCCTCCGTCCCATTTTAAATGTTACTTTAGCTCAAAAAATTATCTCAAAATAATTGTTACTTTAAGAATTCAAGACTAAAGTTGGCAATTGTTTCCAATTATACCTTAACATTAAAGAAGTACTAGTTCTTTTTTAATACTGCTCAATTCCCAAAACATCTAATAAATAGGGGTAACTTAGTAAATGATACCTTGAATTTATTGTTTTTCTTAATGAGCGTGAAAAGAACAAAAACGACAATTAAAATTGGACGGATGGATTATTACTTATGGATAAAATCTGAACATGGCTATACTACTAAAAGTAAAACAGAAGAAGAAGATTAAGGATCCTCATCCTACTTACTGTCTAAGAGTGCCAGAAGTGAACATTTCTGTGACAAAGTTAATGTTTCTATTAGCAACATCAACCCAAGAAGTGTAGAATTTCATGATGTTTTTATGCTTCAAGGTCTTGAGCAGATGAATTTCACAGTACAGCCTCTCAAGATCTTCAGGACTTTGCATAAAGTCATAAAGTTTCACTTGATTCCATGCTACTTCAATCCCTTCATACTCATCAAATGCTTTATAACTGCAGCAAAATTAGCCCAATTTTTTTTTAAAAAAAAGATCAAAAAAAGATTTTTTTTTAAACATTAGATAAATGCAATGCCTGTTTCTGAATTACCCATATGCAAGAAATGGAAAAAGATTCAATCTTTGCAGAAATTAACTAAGAGAGGCACATACACTGTCTTTGAAGCCCCTTTACCAAGAATTTCATTGTACTGAACTCAAAAAAAAAAAAAAGGAAGCAAATGAGAACTCAATATGATGTGGAAAAAACAAATAGAAACAGTAAACAACAACATACCCACTATAATATCACAAGTGTGGTCTATCACGTGGAATGTACGCAGATCTTAACTCTAACTTTATAAGGTAGAGAGCATGTTTTCGATAGACCTCGGCTCGAAGAAACAAAAATAAACAAAAAGAAAAGAGGCTCAACTTCAAGAATTTAGAATTGGAATATAAAGAAGAACATACCCTTCCATATCTTCCAGTAGGATCAACTTCAACAAACTCAGTATCATCTGATTCAAAGTCAATGACACCATTCATTCCTTGTAAATTTGTTTAAGGATAATATACTCACTCTATCTTGTTTCTTTTTTCAATGATTTATGGAGAGAATATAGAGCGAGAGAAAGAAGAGATGATTTGGCACTCAACAAAGATTAATAGAAGAAAATCTGGGGACTATGTTGTTCTAAAAAAGTTACAACAACAGTAACAGTGAATCCACAAGTAGAGTCTAGACAGAGGCGTGGGCAAAAAACCCGGAGAAAACAGAAAACCGAACTTTCATTTTTTTTTAAATGATTTTTTGAAAAATCGAACCGAATCAGGATTTAGTGATTCGGTTCGGTTTTTTATTTTTGGATACGAACCGAACTGAAAAACCGAATTAAATATATATTTTTTTATTTTTTATTTTAGGCTACTACTATCTCTTGAATCATAACCATTGAAGCCAATCTATCAAGTTTTTATGAAAATCGCATGCGGCATGAACTTGATTAACATATCACGGAAGCATTGACATAAAATGTAGGGGGAGAAAGTAATTGTAAATTGGTAAAACTTTAAATGGTCATAATTCTGCGCTTGGATGTCCGTTTTACCAAATTTATTTTTCATTTTGGATATTTTTTTGAGACGGGGCCGGTCAAACCGTTTGGCGCAGCCAATTTTTAGAAATACATCTGTTTTTCAATCAATTTGTGTTTTCCCCCAAATCGATTTTTAATTTTCTTTTTTCTTTAGTAAACATCTCACGATACACAATAGATTTCAACGTCGAAATTTCATGTTAGCGTAGATGTGAATGTCAATTTCAGTTTTGGAATTTTTTTTTTAAAAAGAAGAAATCCACGACCCGACCCGGCCCACTAAAAAACCCGATTTAATCTGATACGTTCGGCGATATAAACCGAACATGTCTGGAGTGTTTTCGAGAGTTATTATTTTATTTGTTATAAAAAAAATAAGAAAGAGGCCTCGGTTAGTCCATTAAAAAGAAATAAGGCCTTTTCTTTTTTTTAGTGTTTTTTCACTAACACTCATAAACAGCCAACATGGCAAAGATTTATCAATGCTATGAGGCTATGACCTATGAACTACCCCCCCCCCCCAAAACACACACACCACTAAGAAAATCAAACAGGCATATCATGATGACAAAGCACCTTTATTTTCGCCTGCTTTTTTTCTTTCTATCTCATCACGAGCTGTAAATCCCAAAAAAACACACACACCACCCTATGCACGACGTTGTCCCCTCTGATGTTCTCCGTGCACATACAATGTATTTTTTTTACTTATATACTCTTTTATTTAGTTTAACTACTCTTAAAGTAAACTTAGTGTAACTAATTAGAAAGAAATCATTCGGTGTTTTCAATTCATTCATTAATCACTAAATCACAACTTTGAGGGCAAAAGAAACTATATTTAGAAACTTTTTAATTTTATATGTTTTATATACTCTCAATGGCGTGCTCTTATTAAATAATAAGATGATTTTCATGACCACAATAAGATTTTTAAGAGACAATAATGTATTGATAGGATAAGACATTTTACAATATAAATTATCTTTCTCCGCGCACGTACCTACTAAAGTTTTAGCTTGTACGCTCTCATCATCTATTGCAAGTATAAGCGATAGAATAAACTAAGAGTGGCCAGTGGGCCGGGCTCGGGTCTGGCGGGCCGGTCCATGATCGGGGTCGGGGCGGACGAGAAGGGTCGGGCGGTCGGGCGGATACTATGGTTTTCCTTTTTTTAAATAACATATGTATAAAAAAAACTCAATAAATAAAACAAGATAGTGTAATAAAAACATCTCAAGGTTGTTTTGTGCCTCTTATATTATTTAATAGACATATGATTTTTTGTAATACAAATACAATTGTTCAATCTAAATTGCAATTTTGTGGTGTTGTCCAAAAAGTTGCAAATTACATAATAAAATTACAATTAAAAAAATACATTCTCAAAAACATGTTCTAATTGCTTGATGATTTCATGTGGTTCTTCGTTGGAATTGGTATTTGTTGGTCAAATTTGATCCACGCCGCTTCCACTACCTTGCTAAGATTTCGTTGTAGTTTTCATCATCTTCTTCGTTGATCTCCTGGCTGACCGCCTTCTCCGCCTCCGTCAGATCCAATCTCCTCAATAATACCGCACTCTGTCGCCTCCCATAATGAGTGTCCGTGGTCTCCTATTTGATATACACTCATAGAAAAGTGTTTGTGACGCATGACGACGAATGTTCAAAACATCTCGAGCCATCAATGAAAGTGTTCTAAAGGTCTTCTCATTTCCCCTCCAAAGATTTCAAAGAAGTCTTCTCATGTCCATCTTCATTGATAACTTCTTGATACGTCTAAGAACCACCAAAAACAAAAATATCCAACTCGCTAATTTGGTTAGTAGTAGAGGTACGATCAAGACATTCTATTTCCGAGGCTTTCAACACTGTCAACATAAACATCATGTCTTTTGTGAGGTTGTGTTGGAAGATGAAGAAGATGGTATGGAAGTCGTAAGTTACTAGTATTTTCTTGTTGATAAAATCTATATATATTTTTGCATTGGTGTTCTACGCTAGACAACACTTCTTCTTTAGTTTGTTCAATAGGTGGTGGGTGATTTAGATTTCTGACTTGGATGTGGTAGTACTTCTATACAATCGTAAATAGTTTCAATTAGTGATTTAGTACCGCTATTTTAATAGTAGGATTTAATACAGAGAACCAATAATATAAATAGAGGGAATAGGAATAAAATATTTTTTTATTTTGAGAAATATTTTTTTAATAGTCACTTTATAAGTCGTTTTCCATATATTCACTAAGTAATAAAAATATTAGAGTTATATAAAATAACATAGTTGAAATAGTAGGATAATATATACCGAAAATTCTTTTTATTGCTTGAAAAAATTTTATCTAAAAATACAATAAGTTCAATTTTTTTCCAATCACTATCTAAAATCATATATCACTGGCTTTTGTATTATGAGAGTTAAAAAAATAAAGTTATAGGTAATTTATAGTCATACACAAGTAGTTGTCAGATAAAGAATTTCACCCTAGTGGATACTTCTTGTGGAATTTTTCTATAAGGTAGTCCACAACGTGACAAATTTTTTATATTATTTTCACGTTGTAATTTATTACTTTTAAAAATAAAGTTTATAAGCAAATTGTATTTTACTAAGAATGTCTTCAAAAGTGATAGACCATCCTTTACAATTAAGTTATATATATAATGCCGCATTTTATATGAAAATGATCCGGAAAAGATGGAGTTAAACTATTTTTAAAATTGTAATTGCGTAATTGTTATTAGAAGCGTTATCTAATGTAATAGTCATAATTTTATCGTAATTTAATAATCGCACTTGATAAATAATTTATGCAATAAAAGTACCAGTGTGTCTATCATCTATATATCTATACGCTAAAAATACGCTTTTGCATAGACCATTTATAATCTATCCAATGACAAGTTACAAGCAATAATCATGACTGCTAGTACTACGACTATATCGGGCGTGATAGATACTTTGCCATTAAAATGATATAATGAAAAACGTAAATATTGTTGATATTCATGCGCTAATTTAAATACATCTCTTAACAGTTGATCTAGGAAACTGCGTTAAAAGGTGGATTATATATATCTCTAATGTAATGAATAAAACCTGAGATGAAGGAAATGAAAAAGGCAAACCCTCCACAAAGAACTAATTTTGATATTGCTTCCTATCTCTATGTTTATTGTATTTAGAGCCTACAATTTCCCCGCCATAGGGTTAATTTGACCACAGTACTTGGTCCGACATGATCAGATGTGAACCTTGTCCCGATGGAGCGCGCTTCGCACCTTTTGAAGCCTGGTATTTGGCATACCTATTGGATTTGAGCACTTACTACGTGTCTAATTAAACCCCGCCCCAGTGACCTTTCCAGTTTAAATTTTAAAACATTTTTACAAAATTTACATATGGCTACTTGATTCTCTACGTCCCTATCAAAAAATGTCCATGCATCCTCGATTTTAATGGTCGCTTTTGGACCTCGCTCTCATACTAGGGGGAATAGGAGGTATTTCAGTTGAAGGTGCACTAGTGGGTGTGTTGTCATCAACATTAGTGGGTATATCATCTAGATCATCGTCTAAATTAAAGTCTTCTTGAGTTCCAGAAAATAGCTCCTGGTCTAAATCTAATGGTATTGTAGGAAAATGTTGAGTATCAACAAAATCATCCTGTGTAGGAATAAGATGACTAGAAGAAGTACCCTTGCCCTGGTTGCCCCTACTAGAAGAAGCACCCTTGCCCTGATTGCCCCTACTAGAAGAAGCACCCTTACCCTTACCCTTAAACATACCTTTTAATCCTTCCATTTTAATTATGAAAATAAATAATTAAAGACAATAAAATTAAGTGCGCTAAATAAAATAAACAGACAATAATAATTTAATGAAGGAACGACACTCAAACACGCATTTAACGTCGACGTGTAATCTAGAGGTTGAAAATTGAAACTTTGCTCGATGGAAGATCCTCGCTAGTTACAACTTCACTCCCAATTTCTAAATGAATAAATAAAATTGAATATTTAACAAACAATGTAGACTTGTAGAGATATATATTGAGAAATTAGAGAGATCGTAGGAAGATTTGTGAGAAAGATGAAGAGAAAATGAGTTATTTATAGTTGGAAAATTGGGTTAAAGTGTAAATATAATAACTTATGGGTTAAAAATAAATATTAAGTGGTAGGGGGTTGGGGGAGCGGGGCCTAAAATGGCCGCTGGCCAACGGCCATAATCTAAAATGCAACGGGCATTTTTGCAAAGGGGGGAAAAGGGCGGGTCGGGTCAAGTGCCGGGCGTGTGCTCTCCGGTCTCAAGGACGAGACCTCTTCCCGTGCCGAGTTCGAGTCGCGCCTTCGTTATTTTTTTTATTTTATTTTTTTGGCGGGGTCGGGGCGGGACAAGGACGGGCTCGGGACGAAGTCAACAACAGCCACACCGCCACTAGAATAAACTAAGTGGCCAAAGTGGGCCGGGGACGGCCTCGGATTGCGGAATTTGAGGAATTTTTTTAGATACTTAATTTAAAAAAATATATTTAAACACTTAAATAATTAAATAAGATAGTGAATAAAAATATTCCAAGGCTGTTTTTGTGTCTCTTATATTATTTAATAGAAATATAATTTTTTTTGTAATACAATTTCAAAATTGCAACTTTGTTTCGTAGTTCAAAAGTTGCAAATCACATAGTAAAATTGCCATTAAAAAAATTACACAATCAACCATACTCTTTCTAATTTCCTCACAATCTCTTGAGGTACTTCTGTCGGAATTGGAAGTTGTTGGTCAAATTGTTCGACGTCGCTTCCTGCTCCCTTGGATAAGATTTCGTTGTAGTTGTAGTCGTCTTCTTCGTTGATCTCTGGTTGACCGCACCTTCTACGCTCCGCTCTAATCCAATATCTGAATAAAACTGCAATCTCCAAGCTGTCTCCCGCCAATGAGTGTCTATGCTCTCCTATTTGAAACCTTCCAGCAGAAAAAATGTTTTCTGAAGCTGTTGATGACGCTTGAATATTCAACACATCTCGAGCCATCTTTGCTAGTGTCGGAAATGTCTTCTCATTCTCCCTTCAATATCTCAGCAAGTCTTCACGTCCACCTTCATTGACAATTATTTCGTACGGTACAACACCCTGCAAGTAGAGATGGCAGTGGATCCTGGACTCGATCCGGATCCGATGGATCCAGATCCATTTTATAGGATATGGATCTGCAAAATTTGGACCCGACGGATCTGGATTGGACCTTGATCCATTTCTGACTGATCGGATCTAGATTTGAATCTTGTATTTGAGATCCGTATCTGATCCAGATCTGACCCGTGAATTCATTTTTTATTAAATATATCTATTATTTATGTATTGATAATAGATATATTTAATTTATGGAATATTATTCTAGTCTACTTGCTAAACATGATAAATATATCTGCTGTGTATGTTGTATTGATTTAAAGAACTATCAAATCACAATAAGAAAATCTCTTCAGAATACAGTTCACAGAAATATAATCCCGAGCAGTTCAAACAAATGAAATTCAAATCTAACTCTTAACACTCATTGACAATTAGAGGTACTGATGCTTAATCTCACTCTTTGATCATGCAACTTCCTGATAGACACACATCATTGAGTCATGTTGCCAGAAGATACTTGATCCCAATCAAATAAAAAAACTGAAGTGCATCACGATTCAACAATACATGTACTTAGCATAAACACACTTAAAATTATTCTGCAGGACCGGTCCTAACTATGCAATTGCCAATAGATATATTTATGGATATTATTTACGTATCGATAATAGATATATTTATTTATGTATTGGGTTTCATTTTATCAAAAAAGTTTCAACAGGTGGGAATATTATTCAAGGCAAATTTTTTTACACGTGTATCCAGATTCGATTCGTGGATCCGATGAATCCGGATTTGGATCTGATTTTTATAGACCCGATGGATCTGGATCCGGATATGGATCCAAGTATGAAAAATGGATCTGGATCTGGATCTAGTAGGATCCGGTCCAGATCTGATCCGTTGCCATCAAGACATAAACATCAAACTCGCTAATTTGTGAAGAAGTTGAACCACTATACATTTTATTTCTAAGGCCTTGAATACTTGAGGCAGAAACATCATGTCTTTTATAAGGTTGCATCGAAGTAGAAGAAGATGGTATAGAAGCCGGTTGATTATATATATATATATATTTGAGTTATAGGTTGTCTAAAAAACCTATTTGAGTCTGTTGGACTTGGAGGTGGAAGTATTTCTATACAATCATAAATCGTTTCTACAAGTGTTTTATAACCGTCTACTTTAATAGTCGAATTTAATACAACACCAATAATATAAATAGTGGAAACAGGAAAAAAGTGTTTTTTTAATTTTATAAATATTTTTTTAATAGATGGAGCGTAAGATGATTTTTTCATATATTCATTAAGTAACAAAAATATTAGATCTATATAAAATAAAATATTTGAAATAGTAGAATAATAAATACCGAAAAATTCTATAGTAACTTGAAAAAATTTCTCCAGAAATCCATTAAGTTCTAAAAAATATTCCAATCATTATCTTCAAGCATATCAATTGGATTTTTATTATGGGCGTTAAATAATAAAGTTATAGGTTGTCTATAATCGTAAGCAACAAGTAGTTGCTCATACAGAGAATTTCACCTAGTCGCTACTTCTTATGGAATTTTTCTATAAGGTAATCCACAATTATGATAGGTTTTTATACTCTTTGCGTCTTTGTATTTTATTACCTTTAAAAATAAAGTTTATAGCAAATTGTACTTTATCAAGAATGTTTTCAAAAAGTTTAAGCCATCCTTTATAATTAAGTTACAAATATGGCATGCACATCTTATATGAAAATTATCGGGAAAAGATGGAGTTAATCGAGTTTTTAAAAGGTTTACAACATAGTCATTAGAAGTAGCATTATCTAATGTAACAGTCATAATTTTATCAGTTATTCTATAATATTAACAAATTTCATGAATATTTCTTGCAATAAATAATCCAGTGTGCCTATCATCAATATATATATATATATATATGTGTGCTAAAATACATTTTTGCATAGACAATTTTGATCTATCCAATGACATGTTACCGATAAATAATCATTACCGTTGGTACTACAGCCTATATCAGAAGTGATAGCCATTTTTCCATTAAAATAATGCAATGCATAACGTAAATATTGTTGATATTCACTTGCAAATTTAAAAACATCCCTTCTAACAGTTGATCTAGGAAAATCATTAAAAGCAGTATTATATGTTTCTCGAATGTAATGTATGAAATCATGAGAGGAAGAAAATGAAAAAGGTAAACCCTCCACCGCTCCTAATTTTGCTATATTTTCCCTATCTTTGTGTTTATCATATTTAGGACCTATAATTCCCCCCGTCATCAGGTTAATTTGACCATGTACTTGGTCGGGGACACTATGTGAACCTTGTCCTGACTCAGAAGGCATTGGCACACCCGATTTTTCAACCAGGTATTCGTTATACCTTGCTTTGTGAGATTTTCTACATGTTTCATTAAACCTCCCGTTCCACCTTGACCTTTTCTGATTTTAAATTTATAAAATTCTTGGCAAATTTTACATCTAACTAGTTGCTTATCAATGTCCCTATCAAAAAAATCTCATGCAGGTAATGACTTAAGCCTCGACTCATACTAGGGGGAATATGAGGCATTCCAGTTTGAGTTTCAGACTGAGACTCAGTCTGAGCCTGAGGTGGAGGTGCACTAGTGGGTGTGTTATCCAAATTATCTTCTAATTCATTTCTAAATTAAAGTCTGGTTGAAATGCAAAATATACCTCATCATCTAATGATATATTAATATTAACATCAAAAAAATCAGTTTCATCTATATGGGTGAAATCACCGTAATTAGGATTACTAGAAGATGTACCCTTACCCCTGTTACCCCTAGTACCTTTACCAGAAATAAAATGTCCAGTTCGTTCCATTATAATTATGCAAATAAATAATTAAAGATAATGAAATTAAGTACGATAATTAAAATTAAGTAACAATAATAATTTAAAGAAGGAACGAAGGTACCAAACGCCGACGTAACGTCGACGTGTAATCGAGGTTGAACTTTGCTCGTGGATGATCCTCAAGCTAGTTGCCAACTTCACTCCCAATTTTTGAACTTTGATATAAATAAACAAATAAAATAAAATATTTAGTAGGCAATGCAGACTTGTAGAGAGATAGAGAGATAGATAGAGAGATTAGAGAGATGGTAGGAAGATTGGGGCAAAATGGCCGTTATAGACGTTGTACAACAGCCAAAATCTAAATTTGACCGTTGTGCAACGGTTATTTTTGCAAAGGGGTTGGGACGGGTGTGATCGGGATGGGCGGGACGAGCCCTAGTCCCGTCCCGAATTCGAACCCCCCTACCATTTTTTTAAGGGGGATCGGGCCGACCCGATCGACTGGACAACCTTAGAATAAACGGAAGGAATGCTAATGTTTTAATCTTTACTGTATTATGCTTCGTGACTCAAGGTACATTTTCTTGAATTCTATAATAACTATACTTGAGAGTGGGTTGTGAAAAAATAAAGGTATACAAATTTATCCACATTTTATTAGTAATGCGTATATTTTTGCTTCTTGTGAAGTATAGCATAGTTAAGATCATTTATATTATTTTCTAATATTTATGGTTATAAAAATATCATAATATATTTAAGATTATAAAATTTTTATGTATTTTTTAGTATGCGAAGTTTTTTATTCCTTTTAAACTTTTCTACCTAATAAAACCCAACCATATAAAATGAATGTATCATTGTCCATTTTTCTGTGTGGATATGTCCAAGGACAATTGGGCAATTTGCGCCTACAGGAACTGAAATCTTGCAACAGCTTGCAAAACAGGGACCAAACGGTTAAGAGTCTCACGTCGAATATAAAATGAAAACATGAATTCATTATATGAACTTACAAGCTAGCTTTTGGGAGGTGGGACTCTTAACACAAAACAAGTACTACTATATTGTATTAATGTGCTACTTTTGCTTTGTCTTTTAATTTATTTGGGAATTGCAAGTGTGTGTGTCTAGTACAAGTACACTTTGTAGTCCTGTGGAATAAAGGAAGATAAAGTGAGTAAATGAATATTTCTTGATATATGTTCTTGATTGGATAGCATGGTCGTGAGTTGTGAGCTGTGTTTTTGCATACTTATTGAAAGAATATATCGGGATATACACGGTATACACGGCATATACACTGTTTTGTGTATACCGTGTATATCACGGTAATACAAGACAACTTGAGGAAGTTTCAGCCGTGATATACACAACATATACATCAGTGTATATCACCGTTTTGGAGAAGATTTTTGGTAACTTTAGTTTAGCATTGTACACTTACCATAATTGTAGAATTATTGTACAAGTAGAATAAGGTTTTAGGAGTAGAATAGGAATATGATTTTCCTATTATGGAAATTGTAAATTGTATATATACTCATTCATTAATGAAAATAATCAAATGATTATTTCTTTCATGGTATCAGAAGTCTTGGTTTTTCATACCTCTCCACTCTTTGTCTTCCGCTGCCCTCGGTTTCCGAGCTTCCATCTCGGTTTTCATGCCCGGCTTCTCTCTTCTCTTCCTAAATTAGTCTAAATCCCTTCTTCACCTTTTGTTCTTTCGTTATGTCTAAGAACGTATTTCATCCTGACCTTTCTCTTTCCAACATCAAGAACCATATCCCTATTGTTATTGAGATGGAAAACGTCCAGTATGTGACATGAGCAGAGTTGTTCAAAATTCACGCAATTTCACATCAAGTCATCCATCACATAATTCCTCCCGCTACCCCTACTCTCGCGGAGGATCCTCAGTTATGGATTACTCTTAATGCTACTGTCCTATAGTGGATTTATTTCACTATTTCTATCGACCTTTTACAGACGATTATTGAGCCAGACACTACGGCTATGGCTACATGGAATAGATTGTGTGATAAATTCCAAGATAACCAACATTCCCGAGTTGTCACCCTTGAACAAGAATTCTCCCAAGTCAGCATGGAAGATTTCCCAAACGTTTCCGCTTATTGTAAACAACTCAAGGAATTGGCGGAACAACTCCGTAACGTTGGGGCGCCTATTACCAATAATCGTCTTGTTCTACAAATGGTTGCAGGCCTTTCAGAGGCCTATAATGGCATTGAGGCTCTCATCCGTCAAAATAATCCGTTTTCACTTTTTTATCAAGCCCATTCGATGCTCACGTTAAAAGAAGCCGGCTTGACTAAAAAGGTGGCTACCGGTGCCAGTTCTGTGGTGATGATGACGTCATCCGATAATTCTCACGGGTTTGTTGACTATTCGTGCCAACACCGCAACAACGGTTGGGGCAAGAAAGGTCAAAACAGGAAAAAATAATGGCAAAAATTGCGGCAGCAACAATGGCGGCGGCCAGAATAGTAACATTGTTGGCGGTAACAGTACTAACAGTGGGGGTGGGCCTGGTGGTTTTGGGGCCCAGCCCACATGGTCCCAGCCTTGGGCCCCTTGGCAGTGCGCCTGGACCAGTGGCCAGTGGCCCAGTCCCACCTACTGCCCAGCCCCCAATTATTTCCAGCCTTGGGCCTCAGGTCAGCCCCCTTACAGGCCCAATCAATCGGGTCCAGCTTCAGGCAGTCGATTTCCTTCTGGGTCAGGGCAGTAAGCCAATTTTCTTGGGCCTCGACCTCCGCATGCATTCCAGGCAGTGGGCCCCACACCGACTCCGACAGATATTGAGGCCACAATGCATACACTTGGATTAAATCCTCAGGACCCAAACTGGTACATGGACACCGACACTACTTCTCACATGACGTCCGACCAATGTACTCTCCCGTCGTATTCCAATTTGAGCAAAAAATGGTGGCATAATTATTGGTAATGTCAACTCAATTCCAATTCGTGGTTACGGTCATGCAACTTTGTCTCCCCCAGTTCCGCCTCTTGTCTTGAAAAATGCCCTTCATGCGCCTAACTTAATTAAGAATTTGGTGTTTGTCCGTAAATTCACCACTAATAATTGGGTTTCTGTTAATTTTGATCCTTTTGGGTTTTCTGTGAAGAATTTCAAGACGGGAATACCTCTCATGAGATGTAATAGTAGGGGAGATCTTTATCTACTCACGCCCGCCTCTAGTCTCTCGAGTCAAGCCTTGCCATCTACTTTTGCAGCTATAGCTCCTTCCTTGTGGCATGCATGTTTGGGTTATCATGGGTCGTCCATTATTTCTTCGTTACATAAAAATAATTTTATTTCTTGTAAGGGTACGCATAGTACTCCAATTTGTCATTCCTGTCCTTCAGGAAAACATGTTAGATTATCATTTGTAGCCTCTACTTCTCGTACTTTAATGTCATTTGATATTATTCATAGCGATTTATGGACATCTCCTGTTTTAAGTTCTGTAGGCCATCGTTATTATGTTCTATTTTTGGATGATTATTCTTCCGTACCCAATTCAAACGAGAAATAAAAAATATTCAATGTGATAATGACAAAGAATATGATAATGGGTTGTTTTGGGAATTTTGTGCAAATAATGTCATAGTTTTTCGTTTATCTTGTCTTCATACGTCTTCACAAAATGGGAAAGCCGAATAAAAAATTCGTACCATTAATAATATTCTGAACTTTATTGGTCCATGCTTCCGTACCCATTCCTTTTGGCATCATGCTCTACAAATGGCTATCTATCTTCTTAAAATACTTCCTACCAAAGGGTTGGCATATTCGTCTCCTCTTAGAACCCTCTATAATAAGGATCCTTCGTATTCACATCTTAGGGTCTTTGGGTGTTTATGCTATCCGCTATTTTCGTCAACTACAATTAACAAACTTCAAGCTCGTTCTACCGCTTGTGTGTTTTTGAGTTATCCATCTAATCATCGTGGTTACAAATATTTTGATTTATCGTCTAATAAAATCATAATTAGTCGCCATGTTATTTTTTATGAAACCCAATTTCCGTTTGCAAAAATAAGAAGTCCCGGACCTAGTTCGTATAATTGTTTAGATGACGAGGTCTCCCCGTATCTTATCCACCATTTATCGGACTTGTCCCGCACCCAAATTCCTCCTGCGGGCCCACTGCCCACTTGACCTACTCTTCCGTTACCACTTACTTCATCTACCCCGATTTCGGCTAGTGGGCCGATTACTCCACTCACAACAAAGTTACGCCACTGCTCGCATCCGCTTCGATGTTGGGCCAAGAGCCCACCGTCACGCCGATCGTCACTCATTCGATTGTTTATGAAAATCCACCCAATTCTCCCATGAGTCACAGACCGGTCACTCGTAGTCAATGGAGTATTTTAAAACCAAAGAGACATTTTAATCTAAATTCTAATGTTCTTAAATTCCCCCTACCTTGTAATCCAGTGTCTGCATTAAATGACCCGAATTAGAAGTTGGTTATGAACGACGAATATGATGCTCTTATTGAAAATGAGATGTGGGAGTTGGTTCACCGTCCTTCTTGTGTTAATATTATTCGGTCTATATGGATTTTTACTCATAAAGATAATTCTGATGGTTCTTTTGTGCGACATAAGACTCGTCTTGTAGGTGGTGGTAAACTCAGCAGGTTGGCGTGGATTATGGTGATACATTTAGTCCGGTGGTCAAATCGGCTACCATTCGCACTGTTCTCAGCTTGGCTCTTTCGAAAGTATGGCACATTCATCAACTAGATGTGAAGAATGCTTTCTTACATGGTGATCTTAAGGAGACAGTTTACATGCATCAACCCTTGGGTTTTCGAGACCCCAAATATCCGCATCATGTATGTTTATTGAAAAAGTCCTTGTATGGGCTTAAGCAGGCCCCACGAGCCTGGTATAAGCGATTTACAGACTGTGTATCTACTATTGGGTTCTCTCACAACCAGTTTGATAATTCTCTATTCATATATCATCGTGGTACTTCCTTGGCATGTATTCTTTTGTATGTGGATGATATTATTTTGACAGCTTCTTCGGATGATTTGCGCAAGTCTATCATGACATTACTCAGTTCTGAATTTGCTATGAAAGACTTGGGGCCCTTGAGTTATTTCTTGGGGATTGCTGTTACTCGTCATACATGTGGGTTATTCTTATCACAAAGAAAATATGCCGCTGAGATCATTGAGCGAGCTGGTATGTCCTCGTGCAAGTCTACTTCCACTCCAGTTGATATTAAACCCAAGCTGGGTGTTGCGGCTGGCTCATCTTACGAGGATCCCACCCACTATCGCAGTCTTGCAGGGGCTCTTCAGTATCTTACTTTCACTAGACCAGATATTACATATGTTGTACAACAAGTGTGTTTGTTTATGCAAGATCCCAGGGTTGAGCACATGAAATCGCTCAAACGCATTATTCGATACATCCATGGAACATTTGACTATGACTTACATTTATATCCATCATCGACCTCTACACTTGTCTCGTATACATATGCTGATGGGGGTGACTGTCCAGATAGCAGACGCTCCACGTCTGACTATTGTATGTTTCTTGGTAATAACTTGGTCTCATGATCTGCGAAGCACTATCTACATTATCACGCTCTAATGCGGAGGCCGAGTATCGAGGGGTAACCAATGTGGTCTCTGAATCATGTTGGTTACATAATCTTCTCTTAGAATTTCATTATCCCATTCAGAAAGCTACCTTGATTTATTGTGATAATATTAGTGCAGTCTATCTTTCTGGTAATCCGGTTCAACACCAGCGCACTAAATACATCGAGATGGATATCCACTTTGTTCGCGAAAAGATAGTTCGTGGACAAGTACACATCTGCCATGTCCCTCCAGGTATCAAATTGCAGACATCTTTACTAAGGGTCTTCCCTCGGTCCTGTTTGAAGATTTTAGGGGACAGTCTCACAGATAAGACCGCCTCTCCGCTATGATCAAGGGTGTGATGTAATATACCGTTATATACACGGTATACACGGCATATACACTGCCTTGTGTATACCGTGTATATCACTGTAATACAAGACAACTTGAGGCAGTTTCAGCCGTGATGTACACTGTTGCACAACATATACATCAGTGTATATCACCGTTTTGGAGAAGATTTTTGGTAACTTTAGTTTGTATTTAATTAACATTGTACACTTACCATAATTGTAGAATTATTGTACAAGTTGAATAAGGTTTTAGGAGTAGAATAGGAAGATGATTTTCCTATTATGAAAATTATAAATTGTATATATACTCATTCATTAATGAAAATAATCAATGAATTATTTCTTTAACTTATTTTAACTCCAACGGGATAACTGCCCATATCTAAAAGATATGGAGTAATAAACATATTTATTTAATATAAACGTATTGCAACTTCTTTTCATTGATGTAGTCGTATTTAATCACTTTTTCGGGAATTAAATAATACTCCCTATAATATATGACAAGAGTTTCATAGCATAACACTAGATGACTTTTTAGCTTTTTTTTTCATTTCTTACGTACATGTAATTTCACTCATTAAAACTTATATACATATTCATTTTTTAATAATTAACTTTTTAAAAATGATCAAATTATGTAACTATATTTGCGCAACCAAACATGACATGAAAATTACATTGTAATTACGTTAATACAAACAAACAATCATTATAATTACTATACTGTGTCATTACTATCCTAGTGATTACACAGCCTAATAATAACGTAATATTTCAAAACATGTCCTTAATAGAGTACAAGTTTACAAGGTCAATGAACACCCTTCCTTGGCATCACAATTCACAATTCATTAATTGCGTGTAGAAAGGGATTCATGATTTTAAGTTAGTAAGTGATATAGTTCGAGTGCAAGCAAAGCAGCACATGGCCATTTATTTCTTCAAGGTATTAATCAAATGCGCACTATAAACAAAATAAAACCATTAATGTGAGAGGAATGCAGCTCCAATAAAAATTCATTTTTTAGCTGCAACTAGAAATTTTTTATTGCTTCAATATTGGATTTGTATCATGTATGTTCTCAAATTTGTTTCCTCTTGAAAGTCTTTATATCTTTGCTTTAGGAATGGGTGTCCACTAAGTGATGTTCAAATTTATATTACTCCAATTATGAGTCCGGAACTTAAATGACTTAAAAGTAGGGATTTGAATCAAAATATCCAAAAAAAAAGTGACATACTTTTTGCACAGGAAATTCATGCGCAAAAGGAATTAACTGTAACGGCGTAGTTAACTCCTTTTGCGTAGTAATTTACTGCTTAATAGGGGTTATTATAAACCTTAGCAGACTTAGCCATTTTCAAGTCAGTCACTCTTTTACCATACTTTGCCCCCCTTCCCCTAAAAAAATCATGTCTCAAAGCTCTGAAACGTCAAACTTTGCTATAGAACCCGATGTTTGTGGTTGCAGTTATTATTGTAAGCTCAGAACATTAAGGACCCAAGATAATTCGGGGTGTCATTTTTGACGTTGTAAAGTGCCCGATGTAAGTGTTTTTACAAGTTTTTTAGGATTTAGATATTTTTCACATTATCTACATATGTTACTTTGAAAAACTGATTTTCTTGTAATGTTTATAGTATATGAATGGTTGCAAATATTTTCATTGGGAAAATGAAATTCATGTGGATAAAACGGTGGCGGCGAAGTTTAAAAAGCCTCATGTTGATAGATATACCGCGACTTCACGTATCACTAGAGATACCGTGAAGTTTGACTTGTAGTTTAAACTTATGGAAGCTCAAGAAAAATTTGACCTTTTGGAGGTCTTGCTAATTAATCCGAAGAAAAACAAAGTTTTTCAAGGATAACCTTAGAGACACTCAACACGAGAAAAATGCTTTGAAAGATAAATTGAAGTTTTGAAAGATTATTTGTATTATCTTGTTGTTGTTTATTATTTCTATGATTTTATTTATTAAGTTTATTATTTCTATGTATTTTTTATTAAGTTTATTATTTCTATGTATTTTATTTTTACTAGTTGCACGTTTTCATGTATTGTGTATTTTCTATATTTTTTAAAATGTATTATGTAATCAGCACCTTTTATGTACTAATTTATTTGTGTTTTCATTACAAATTATTGATTATTGAACTTTTTATGTATTATTAACTCTAAGAAGCTTATATAAATTAATAATAGACTATAACAATCAAAGAAAAATTAAACATACTAATTTTCTTCAAAATGATGACTTTATCATAAATTAAAAATTAAAAATACAAATAAAATCATGAGTCCGGAACTTAAATGACCCAAAAACTAAGCAAGTGAACCAAAATAACCCCTAATCATCATCAGAATAAGAGTCCTCAATATCGTCCTCAGAATAATATTTTGGGTTTCTTAAGACATATCTTCTTTCTGTAGATGTTAGTTCCCTACCCGTTGATGATGCTTGTTCTTCGGCCAACTTTAGCATGTAAAATCTACAACGTCTTGCTAGCATTCTGTTGTTTTCTTTTCTAATCCTCCGTACGGCAACCTCGCAAGAATGTTGATCTATTCGAGGCATAATCATTGAGAACTTTGTTGGGATTTGAGCGTTGAGATTTTCCAAGTCACGAACAAGACATTCCGATTTGGCATGCTGATATGCCCATTCTCGACGTAACCCGCAATAATATTCTCGTGGATCTGAATATTTCACATTGCAAAAATCATCATTACGCTCTATAAGAAGGTGGGGTTTCAAATCGTCTATCTTGAATTCATTGTTATCAAGATAACTCGAATCACCGAAATATCTGCTATGATTTGAGCTATCATCACCACTGCTATTCGGATCATTTGAAAGGAATACCGACCAATTTACATTTCTACTACTCGACATTAAATATATTATAGTATAATAACAAATGAAAGGCTACTTATATTGTTGCAAACCCCAAGTACCCTTGGGGTCGTCATTATGACCCTACCTACCTACTTTATTTTTTAAAAATATTAATAGGATCATGGAGAATTATCTTCATCAGACATCTCACGGTCCGAATCCCACTTGATATGAATCTGATCTAACTATGTTGATCATATTTTGCCTTGAGGCAATATATTTTTATCTGACCGTTCTCTTCGCAAAAATGGGTAAAAGCACAATTGAACTCTTGTGGTGTATCACGAGGCATTGACGTAGCACGACCTTTTGGAAGTTTGAGTTCGAGTGCCCTCAAGTTTTGTTCTAGCATTTCAGCCTTCCTAACACGCCAATTCCATTCAATTGTCTCGTTGCTCTCGTTAGCGGCAATGGCGAAAGCAAGAGGGAATATCGACCCACTGGCATTTATTCTTACTGCAATCAGTGGTTTGATTTCGTATATCATGTACACATACGTGCCATCTATGGATATGACTGACTGACAATGAGGAAAACCATCAATGCATAGTTGACTATCCAAAACACAAAATTAAAAATATTACCGGGCACACCAGGTTGGGTGTTAAGCTTTCACTTTACAATAGTACCAGGATTGAATTTTTGTAGAGCTACCATATACCTGGGCAACTGCTGGAAAGAGCCCTCCCAAGTACTATAAATCATCTTAAAAGCGTGGCTATTCCCGAAATATCTCTTTCTCCTTCGTATCTTCTTATTATAAACTCTCAAAAGTGTTCTAATGCATTTTTTGGTGGGGAACCTGGACAAGTTTAAACAAATAATATTTAATACTGATAATTTAATTGATGTCAAAATTATAATGAACTTGGTCGAATATGGTATCTTGGAATTTCAGCAATGTCAGCAAGTAACACTTGATCAATCATATTTGTATCTAAATTAAAATGGCATGCTCGATTGCCATTCATATCACAAGTGTGACGTGAGCGGAATTTTGAGATAATCCACATACTATCATGAGTCTCAATACCCCGAAGCATTCATTGACAACCTTGATACTCACGTCTGCAAACCAATCTCCATAGCCTTCAGGTTGAATCATCAACTCTAAACTCCCTCATTTCTTTGATGCTATAAATTTTGACGGCCCTTTGCATTGCCTTTTTGGAAGAGAAAATCATGCCTTTTGCAATGCGAACATTGTTGTTTATAAGATTGTCCAGTTCTTTCCACATTGCTTGGCGAATATAATCATCTTATGTAGTGAAGACAAAGGTATCAGGCCGATCTTGAAGATTATCAAGATATTAATTCACGTCAGAATGCCACTGAATTGAGCTTTCTGCCATCGGTTCGTGCTGGTGAATGGACTTTGTGCCATCGGTTCTTGCTGGTGTGACCGACTTTGCATCATTTCTACTAACTGTTGTTCCTGCCTAAGAGGATGAATATCAACCTCACTATCTGATATATTTACGTAATCATCATCAGATACCTCTGCATTCGGTATATCATCGATATCACTCAATGATGTATCTATATGATTTGGATAATCATCACCATCTAGTAAAGGCCTCTTCTTACACGAAAAATAGGTAACATATTTTAAATACCAACATCAAAATATATGTATATCTAAATCTATCTATATATATATATATATATACATAGATTATTTAATATCAAGGTGATGAACCTAGATATAATAATCAATATTGTTTGGGTTTGAAGAAAGATCAACTGAACCGAAATCAACATTTGGTACCACTGACGCGTTTTGTGAATACTTTTCACTAAAGAGGCAATTCAAGTATTGTAAATACTAAACATCAAAACACTTATATTAATTAATTATTAAAAAGTATACCTACCGATAATAATCAACTGCACCGAACTGAGAGAATTTCACAATATTACTCATATCAGGTGTATAACCACTAAAAAGATACAAAGAACATTACTATTATCATACATATAATAAACATGTGCTACTACACAAAATAATAACGAAAAGTGGATATTTACCAATTTTCTCTGTAATTTTGATTAAATAGTTGGCTTAGAGTTTCCAGCGCCATTTGACCACTCAAAATGTCTCCATAAAAACTCATGTCCGGGTAAGTGTTACCATGAGTAGGTTGGACTTGAGGGATTTGAGAACGAGGCGCAGTCGACATTTCTCGGACTTCATGACGAGTCCTGACTAAGACTTCACTACGATTGATAGGTATCTTTTCAACATACATTTCAAGAACATTCAGGGTGATTAAGCCCCTATATTCTTCTAGCGCCCTCAAATATTCACTCAAAGACTCATCATCAGCGATATTTCACTCACCATAAAGCACTTTACTTTGTGGTGCAATGAATATTGGATATATGCCTATTACAGATAATGCAAACTCATGCTTACTAACTTTCATTCTTTTGTGTATGACATTGAGTAATGTTGAGTAATCCAAGTTAATTGGGAACTTAACATGGTATTGTGGTGGAATAATATAACGAACATTATTATTATCACGAAGAATCTCTCCTTCCCAAAATAAAGAAACATTAACACTTGAATTAGGAGACACCATTTTTTATGAACTTTAGAGTTGGATTTTTTTTTCAAGAACAATTTTGATGACTTAAACTTATGAAATAGACGAGTCTTTACCTCATTCAAAATTCATGTTAAATAGAAAAATGGATGGGTTCTTGCAATAATTGTCATAGTGTCATGTCAAATCAAATACAAATGGTTAGATGAATAATTGATTGTAAAATGCAATAATTTATTGCGTAATAGGACTAAAAGTGACCATTTAAATGGGCTGCCTAAGGTTATATTAACCCTTTTTGCGCAGGAATTTCCTGTGCAAAAGGACTACATGAAATTCCTGCGCAAAAGGGGTTAATATAATCCTAGGCGCCCATATTTTCTAAATGGTCATTTTTCCTACGGTTAAGTCTTTTTGCGCAGGAAATTCCTGCGCAAAAGATAGTTTTGTTACTGTTTTTTTTTGTGGAGGTGTTTTTGTGCACTTACTTATTTTGTGGGTCATTTAAGTTCCGGACTCCTCCATTATCAACAACCGTTGTAATTTAAAAGGCCTGTCTATCTTATACTAAAGGATTTGGTTATTCAATTTTATTACCAAGCAATTGGAAGCTTCTAATATGTGGTTGTGTTCAAAGGGAAAAAACAAACCAAAATGTAGCCAAAGGGAAAAGTTTTTTGTATGTATGAAATCATTTAAATAGCTATACCAACCATGTAAGAATCTAAATTCTTTGAAATAGTGATAATGCTCGCTGACTTTAAATTTGTAACCCCACAGGCGCACTGTTTGATTGCTAAATTTCCTTTTACCTACTACACGGGGAAACCAAAGAAGATGCGGGGTGGGGTGGGGGAATAAATGGCTACTGAGTTTGATATATCCTATTAGTAGTTATTAGTAGCCTAATTATAATCTAAGATGTGGCTCTACTTATTGTATATTTACCTCCTTTATGGAAGAATATCATTGAGGAAAACAATCTTATCACTCTATTATTCTTACATAGTATCAGAAGATTAGGAAAAAAATCATACCCTAAATAATTTTTACTCCAAAATTCGCTCCCCCTTCCTCCACCACAACCGGCCGACCACCACCCTTTCTTCATTATTTTTTTTTATTTTTCCATTATTGTTATTCATTTTCCGGTCAATAATGTCTGACTCCAAATCCACATTTCATCCCGCCCTTACTGTTTCTAACATCAAAACGCATATTTTCGTCACTCTTGAGATGGAAAATGTTCACTATGCAACTTGGACAGAGCTCTTTAAAATCTGTTGTCGTTCCCACCGGGTTATTAATCACATAATCCCACCGGAAAATGGCAAAGCAAAGGAGTTAAAAACTGATGATGAAAAAGAACTTTGGGAAACCCTTGATGCCACAGTTCTCTCATGGATTTATGCAACTATCTCTAGTGATTTGTTGCACACAATAATGGAACCCGATTCTACGGCAATGGAGGCCTGGAATTGCTTGCGGGATATTTTTCAAGGCCACAAAAATTCCCGAGCCATCACGTTGGAGCAAGAATTCTCCACCACCTATATGACAGATTTTTTGAATGCTTCGGCGTATTGTCAACGCCTCAAAGTCTTGTCGGATCAACTCAAAAATGTTGGTTCGTCGATTACCAATAATCGATTGGTTCTACAATTGGTTGCCGGCCTTACCGACGCGTATAGTGGCGTGGGAACGCTCATCCGACAAAGCAATCCTCTACCACTTTTTTATCAAGCTCGTTTTATGCTTATTCTTGAAGAGGCGAGTTTAGCCAAAAATGCCGCAACCATCTCGAATTCTGCCATGATTTCCACCCCAACCAATGACACTGCTACCAATTTTGAGCATATACAACAAAATCGGGGACAAAAAAGATGAAACAGTGGTAAAAATTA
This sequence comes from Anisodus acutangulus, assembly GCA_029783415.1. Classification (NCBI taxonomy): domain Eukaryota; kingdom Viridiplantae; phylum Streptophyta; class Magnoliopsida; order Solanales; family Solanaceae; genus Anisodus; species Anisodus acutangulus. Next base: position 10,284,307 of record CM056502.1, read on the forward strand.
GAAGTGGGAATAACCGAAATGGCAAAAATGGCGTCAACCGGAATTCCGGTGGTGGCGGACACGTCGGCAGGAGCTGCAGGACCGACGGCCAGCAGTGGCAGCCTCGACAATAGTGGGGTAGAGGCCCAACCTAGTGGGCCTGGCAGTGGCCTTAGGCTGTGCCACCCTGCCCAGTCCCATCGGGTAACTGGGCCAGGCCCAGTCCAAGACATGGCTAGGCCACTGGCAGTCAGCAACAAGGCTATTGGCCTTCTTCTTTTGGGCCACAAAATAGTGGTGAACCGAGCAGCTTTGTGCCACTGCCGAACTAGTGGCAGGAGGCCCATTCAGCAGTGGCCTGCCCAATGGATATTGAGTTCACCATGCGCACTCTCAGACTTAATCTGCCAAATGCAAATTGGAACATGGACACCAGAGCGACGTCTCATATGACGTCCTCCCAAGGTAACCTCTCGTCCTATTTTAATTTGAGCAAAAATAATGATATAATTGTCAAAAATAATCATTCTATTCCAATTCGTGGTTATGGTTCTACCAAATTGACTCCAACAAACCCACCCTTAATTTTAAAGAATGTCATTCATGCTCCATAATTAATTAAAAACTTGGTTTCGACTAGAAAGTTTACTACTGATAATTGAGTATCTGTTGTTTTTTACCCTTTTGGATTTTCCGCGAAGGATTTTTAGACGGGGATGCTTCTAATGAGATGTGATAGTCATGATGAGCTATATCTAATTACCACATCTAATCAACGAACCAAGTCACAGTCCACTTTTGCAGCTCTTGCACCTTCATTATGGCATGACCGTTTGGGTCATCCAGGGGCACCTGTTTTAGCCTCTCTCAAACGAAATAATTTTATTTCATGTACTCCAACATGTAATTCAAGTTTGTGCCGATCATGTCCACTTGGCAAACATGTTCAAGTGCTATTTGTTTCATCTAATTCATGCACACTTATGTCGTTTGATATTATCCATTGTGATATTTAGACATCACCTGTTTTGAGATCTTCGGCCCATATATATTATTTTCTTTTACTAGATGATTAATCTAAGTTTTTGTGGACGTTTCCTTTGGCTAAGAAATCACAAGTCTTTTCCACATTTCTAACTTTTAGAGCATTCACCCGGAATAATTTTGAATGGGATATTAAAAATATTCAATGTGATAGTGGTAGGGAGTTTGATAATGTGCGTTTTTGGGATTTTTGCAATTGTAATGGTTTAAATTTTCATCTTTCCTGTCCACATACTTCCTCTCAAAATGGGAAGGCGGAACGAAAAATCCAAACTATCAATAACATCATTCGAACATCCCTTGCTCATGCCTCACTACAACCATCTTTTTGGCATCAAGTACTACAAATGGCAACCTATATTTTGAACATACTTCCCCACAAAAACTTGTCCTATCAAGCTCCACTAAAAATCCTATACTTAAGAGATCCATCTTATTCTCATTTACGAGTATTCGAGTGCTTATGTTATCCTAGTTTTCCATCACCACAATCACCAAACTTTAACCCCGGTTCACTCCTTGCATTTTTTTGGGATATCCTTCTAATCATCGAGGTTACAAATGTTACGACATTTTCTCCAATAAAATAATAGTAAGTTGTCATGTTATCTTTGATGAAACAAATTTTCCATTTACTAAAATGCATGAGTCCGTTCTACCTATGATTTTCTAGATGATAGCATGCCCCCGTATTTATCCCAATATTTTTTGTCTCAGATTGAGCCCACTGTTTCGGTGGACCAACACATTTTAAGTAATTTGGGCCCAGGAACAGTGGCCCAGCCGCAACAAACCGATGCCCAGCAAGCTGTGCCTCCCCTCCTAAGCCCAAACTTGCCTACTAGATCGACGAGCCCAACCTGGTTGCTTGGCAGTGGCTTGGGTCACAGCCCAGTTCACTGTCGACTTCCAGCCAGTGCAGTCCCGTCCAGTGGCCTATATTAAAACACGGTCCAACGTCCAATCACCCGTAGTCAACACGACATTGTCAAACCCAACACCAAATATAGCCTACACACCCAGATTTCCAAATCACTGTTGCCTTGTAATCCTGTCTCTACTCTTAATGATCTAAATTGGAAATTGGCCATGGATGATGAATTTAATGCTCTTATTAAAAATAGGACGTGGGAGTTAGTTCCTCGTCCCACTCATGCTAATGTAATTCGGTCTATGTGAATTTTCAGTCACAAAGAAAAATTCGATGACACTTTTGAGAGGCATAAAGCCCATCTTGTAGGTGATGGGAAAACACAATAAGTTGATGTGGATTGTGGGGAGACGTTCAGTCCGGTGGTCAAACCGGCAACTATACGAACGATCATTAGTTTGGCTCTGTCGAAGGCGTGTCCTCTTCATCAGTTGGATGTCAAAATGCCTTCCTCCACGGAAAACATAATAAAATAGTGTACATGTACCAGCCTTTGGGGTATAGGGACTCCAAATATCCCAATCACGTGTGTCTGCTCAAGAAATAATTATATGGACTCAAACAAGCCCCCCGGGCCTAGTACAAGCGGTTCGCATATTTTGTTTCACATATTATTTTTTCCAACAGCCGTTCCGATCACTCTCTATTTATCTACCATCAGGGTAATAATATTGCTCATATTCTTTTATATATGGACGATATTATATTAACTGCCTCATTAGATACTCTTTGCAAGTCCATCATGTCACAGCTTGACTCTGAATTTGCTATGAAGGATCTAGGGCCACTACACTATTTTCTAGGAATAGTTGTGACACGTCATACAGGTGGTTTATTTCTATCCCAAAAAAAGATACGCAGCTGAGATTGTTGAACGTGCTGGCATGTCCTCCTGTAAACCTTCGGCAACTCCAGTGGTCACTAAATCCAAATTGAGTGCATCCTCCGGCAAACCATTTGCCGATCCAACGCTCTACCGCAGCTTGGCAGGGGCCCTGCAGTATCTGACATTCACCAGATCGGATATTTCTTATGATGTGCAACATTGTTGACACCCAATTTTGTCCCATCTTTTATGATTTTATTCGTAATTTTTAACATTTTTGACACTTTTAAAACAATTTTAAAATATATATATATATGCATATTATTCTCTTATTATTATTATTATTCGCATTTTTTACTGTCATTTGCATTTTTTATCACAATCATAAGTTTTATCCAAAAAATTCTATGTTATTTTATTCTCGCAAAATTGCATCGCATTTCCCTTTTATTAAGCATTAAACATTTCGCAAATATTATATTTTATTATTATCACGTCGTTATGTTATTTTAAATAATTCACATCTTTTACAAAAAATATATATATATATAATATATTTTAATATTAAACCCCTCTTTTATATTTTTAAATCCATAACCCATTTTATTTCCTAACCCAAAACAATTTCTACCCAACCTAAACTAAAACCCATTTTTTCGTCCAAGCCCAATCCCCAAATTAAATTCCCACAAGCCCAATCCCAAAATAAATTCCCCAACCCGTTTACCCAACCTGACCAAATTTCAACTCCCCAAAACAATTAAACCCAATTCCCACAACCCACTCGTTGGCCCAACATTCCCTTCCCTTTAATTCAAAACACACACGAAAAGCCCACCCGCCAAAGCCCACTCACCCGACCCGCCTCTGTACCCCAACCCCCTTACCCCTTTTATTATCCCCAAACCAAACAAAAACCAAAATCAGAAAAAAAAGGGGGGACCGAACCCTACCCTTACCCTCAAGCCGCGACCCCACACCCCATACCGGCGACCCCACGTCGCCGGTCACCTCACCCCTGCCGCCACCAACCCCCCTCTGTTGCGCTGACACCACCAAACCCTTCGACCCATACCCACAAAATCCGCGACCCACGCCCCTCAAATCCGCGATTTTTGGCTCTTTATTTTTAAAATTCAAACTCGATTCTTGGGGGGAATCCACCTATAAATACTCCATGATTGTTCTTCATTTGAGGAGGATTTTCGGAGAAGAAAAAAAAGAGATTTTGGAAGGATTTTCGGAATATACATAAAATACTTTGTTGTGTTCTTGAGTTTAAAGCATTTTGGCTTCTTTGTTGTTCAAGAATCAAGTCCGAAAAGGTTTGTCATCCCCTTTGATTCTCTGATTTTTCTTCATCGATTTGGTGGTCGACCGACTCGTCGACCGACCGGTCGACCTTGCCGGTAACATTTTCGTAATTCTTGCATTTCATATTTATGTATGTTGGTTATCCGAATTTGGTGTTAAAATTTGATTTGGATCACTGATTTTCGGGTCGGGTTCCTGCCCCGGGTCGGGTCGACCCGGTTTATATTTTTCCAATTTTCTTACATTACTGCTGTTGTTATTGTTGGTTATCTGAAATTGATGAATTTATTTGATTCCGGGTTGAAAACTCGATCCGGTCAACATCGACTGGTCGGGTCGACCATTGGGTAACATTTTCGTAATTCTTGCATTTCATATTCTTGTTATTGGTTATCTGAATTGGGTGTTGAAATCGATCCGGTTGAAACATCGATCCGGTCAGGTCGACCCGATTTGGATATTTCCGTAATTCTTGCATTTCATATTCTTGTTATCGTTATCCGAATTTGGTGTTGAAATCGATTCGAGTTTGGATCATCGATCCGGTCGTCATCGACCGGTCGGGTCGACCGATTTGAACATTTTCGTAATTCTTGCATTTCATATTCTTGTTGTTGGTTATCCAAACTGCATCAATCGATTTCGGTATGAATCATCGATTCGGGTCGGGTCGACCGATTTGGATATTTCCGCATTTCGTAACTCGGGTCGGGTATTTTAAATTGCTCACCGCCGCTTCTTTGGCAATCGCTTTTACTGCTTTCTTGTTTTATTAATATCGCATTAAGGCCGACGAAATTGAATTCGAGGCCGAGCTTTTCTTTCGCTTTATTCTCTGCTTTTTGTTTAATCGTTTTTAGACATCCGCATAACGGATATATTATTGTTATTAAGTTTATCGCTTTAAATTTCTTGCGACGGATATTTTATCGCTTTTATCAAGCTTGAATAAATACCGCGATCGCTCGGGCGCCGCTTTTTGTTTCGCTTTGCTCTCCGCTTCGGATGATCGCTTCTTGCTTTATCATTTTTTACCGCTTTAAACGGAACACCGCATTTTTCAAACATTGCTTTCTATTTCAGTTCCACTGTTTCAACATTCAAATATTTGTTCTCTTGCTTTCTTGTTTTAAACTAGACACCGCGTCATTTTCGGAAATTGTTTTTACGCCTCTGTTTTTACTCACATCGCTACTTTCGCCTGCCGTTTACGTTCGATTTTATTTTACTGATTTGAACACGATACTACACGGGCCGATGAAAATATCCGTCGATTTTGAGGCCTCCACAGCTGCAAAGACTAAATATAACTTCGGGCAATGATGAAGACTTAAACCTTTTATCCGAGATCAACATGTTTAGTAGGCGAGGTGACTAAAATAACCAACAAGTTATATATTCGCAGCCACGACGTGATTATAGTGATCTTTTCTATTTCACCCGAGAGACCAACACGTTTAGTAGGCGAGGCAATCAAAATAAACTACATTAGTCATATGTTTGCGACCACGACGCGTGATTGGAATGTTCTTTTCAAAATTTAAGTCTGAGCCCTCCGTGACCAAAACATTCACTGTTTTGAATACGGATATGAAGTTATTCGTATTTAACTGTTTCTAACCGTTTGTTCTTGACAGCTTGCAGGGATTAAAGTAAATAAAGGCAATTATTCCTCGGAGTTTATTTATTTTATTTCTTTCTTTAAATTCAGCTTTTATCCCGCTTTGTATTGTAATATTATTTATCGCACTTATGTAATTATTGAAATGCTTAGAATAGGCAAACTTAGGATTTATTCATAGGTTAGTTTAAGATTTGAAACCCGTCGCTAGCTTATTTATTTGTAGGCTCGCAAACTTAGAAATCCTTCGCTAGTTATTTATTTTAGGCTCGTCACGCGTATTCAAGATTTTCAAAACAACTTTTGTCATCTTTTATTTGCTTTATTAATCATACCGAATAAGTTTATCTTTTGTCAATTTACAATTCATTGATTCCCAAAATTTTACTTCTTTGGCATTATAAATAAATTGTTTTACTATCAATTGTCAAAATACATATTTTTCCAACTCTACATGTATTTCTCTTTAGATATCATATAAATGCATATTTTGAAAAATCTCTACATTTATCTATCTTTTAAAAATGCATCCTTTTTCTAATTATTTGCAAACGTCTTTTCAATCTATTATACTTGTAAAACATGCATTATTTCTACCAATAATTAACCTGAGTTTTACCGGATAACCGCAAGTTAGCGGATCTTAAAGGATGCCTAACCCCTTCCCTTTAGGATAATAAAGAACCCTTACCTAGAATCTCGCTAGTTTCGCAGACCTTAAAATTGGAGTTACATTGCAGCACTTAGTTTAATATTTAGGTGTCCTAATTCACCGTAAAAATAATTAGGTGGCGACTCCTCAACACCTTTTACCCAGGAATCACCCGGACACGTCCGCGCTCCACTTTGACCCGAGCAAGGTCGAAAATAGGGCGCGACAGCATAGCGACTCCACTGGGGACCTTTCAGGTTCTTAACCATAGCAAAATTCAGGTTAATTATAATTGTGCTTTACTTTCACTCTTTGTTTGACGAAATGCTTTGATTTGTTTCCTTTGTAATTTTTTTTTTTTTTGCATGCATAACTGCTTTAATTTCCATATTTTTTACTGCTTATCTTAAATTGACATTTCGCTCATATTTCTTCCACTCTGGAAAATTGACACTATCACACACTACACGCGAGGTGTGTTTTGCGCACCCGCAAATTTCTTTCAAATCTACCAAATTTTAGGAGAGTTGGCGTATGCGCGGAGTGACCGGACCATCTGGTGGCGCGTAGCCTTCTCACCGAGTAGTCCGCTTCGGGAACCTTGTGTCTAGTCAGCCAAATCTTAGAAAATTTAAGATAGAGCTATACCACCCTTTATTTTAAGTCATGCATGCATACACCTTAGGTGGGTCGATCCTTGGTATCGACTCCACAATTAAGAAATCCGCCAAAGATGTCTACGGGTCTCACAACCCAACGACCAATCATCATATTATGTGTAGCGTGATAAGGATAGACTAATTCAAGACTAATCATGACATGCTGAAATTGGAAAATGTACATTCATTTTGTCTCATTTCCGACAAAGCATTGCAGTTTAGCAGCTTGGATCAAATCTATCGTAATCCCGCATATCTGGCGCGTTAGGCCCACCTCCCGGCATAAGGGAGGCTCCATGCATATTAGGATGCGCATTTAATTGTCTTACAATCATTTTGTTGTTTTCTCCTGCTTTTTCACTATGTGCATATTATTTAAAGCAATAATTACTCACCTTATACTAACTTGATTTTCTTCAATTTTTTTAGAAGGTTTATTTTGTCTAGATTATTTTCCCAAAGGTTGATTTGCGTTGACTAAAGCTGGCGGATCATCCCTACTTCACGAGGTCAAAGGCACAATCCTTCAGCCAAATGACTGATTCAGATGCATCCGAACGGACTGGCCTGGAACTTTTCACTCTTTCCAAAGATGAATCAGAGGCTTCAGAAAATAGAGATACTACCGTCCAAGAAAAATACATCGCCCAACTGTTACAACAGATGGCAGTCATGCAGACTGAGATAGAGCGGCTCCAAAATCTCACCAACCTGTCCATTAGCGCCAATACCCCACTCCCTGAACAAGGGACGAATGCAACTGCACCACAAATTTTCTCATCTCCTGAACCGCCATTTCCCCAAAACCTCCCCGATAATTCGCCACTATGCAAAACCAATCCACAACACACTAACCCGCAAGCAAGTCCACAACAAAGCGCGCTACAAAATGATCCGGCCTTCTTCACAACTCCACATACCCAAATTACCACACTCATCCAAAACACCCTTTCACGCAAAATCACCCAAATAGACCAACACATATTGATGGCACACATCGCCGATCACAAGAAGCGTGATGTGCCGCCAATATATGTAATGGAAGCCCACCTTTTACTACCGCAACACCAAACATGGCTCTTCAGAAATTGGCCAAGTGAAGAAATGGACAAAGCGGGTGAGGATCGAACCGATGAAAGTGTGGCGAGAGAGATTTACAGCCTAAAAGAGGCATTCAAGAATATCCAAACCAGCAAGGGACATGAAGGACTTGAGTACGAAGATCTGTGTATGCATCCCGACCTTGAATTGCCTGTAGGATATAAGGTGCCAAAATTTGGTTTGTTTGATGGGAAAGGAAATCCTCACGCTCATTTAAGATCATACTGTGACAAACTGATTGGGGTAGGTAAAGACCAGGCCATCATAATGAAGTTGTTCGTAAGGAGTTTGACAGGAGAAGCACTCGACTGGTACACGAGCCAAAACCCGCAAAAATGGCGTAATTGGGGCACGATGGCACAAGATTTCGTGAACAGATTTAAATTCAACACTGACACAGTCTTGGACAGATTTTATCTGATGAAGTTGGAAAAGAAGCCCACAGAGACCTTCAGAGAATACGCAATGAAGTGGAGGGCAGAAGCAGCGAAAGTTCAACCCCCGATAGAAGAAAGTGAGATGAACACTCTCTTTGTACAATCTTTGAAAGATGCAACATACTATGAGAGAATGATAAGCGTCATAGGACGAAGTTTCTCTGAAGTTATAAGGATGGGAGATTTCATAGAAGAGGAATCGTAGCAGGAAGAATTACAAACTTTGTAGCATTGCAAGCAACAAGTGAGACAATCCAATCGGACTCATTTGAGGGAGCGATAAAGAGGAAGAGAGATGGAGTGTCCTCTGTGGTGACAGTTGTAAACATAGGCCAAATCAAATGTCAACCTACCAAATGCCATCACCCCACCTCCCTACTACAATCAAAACAACCAAAGTCCTCATCCTTCCTATTATTACCCATACACCCAAAGCCCTCAACCTTACTATCAATACCCACCGGTCCCTACCCTGCCTACCATACCCATCCAATATATAGCCCGCCTCGAGCGCTGTCTATCCGAATCCCCACAATATCAGCCCACATACTTACCTCCTCATCCACAAGTCCATGCACCAAATGCACCTGCACCGCGCAAAATACGAAAGAAAGCCACCAAAACCTATACACCTTTAGCCAACCTCGAGCCCAATTATATGAAAGATTGAAAACCGCAGAATACTCCACCATCCCAGAAATGTCCCCAATCCTGCTCCAAAATGGCACGATGAGACTAAGCATTGTGCGTACCACTCGGGAATTCCGGGCACGAAATCGAGAATTGCTATGCCCTCAGAAACAAAATTGAGACATTGATCAAAGAAGGAGTTATCCAACTGAAAGGACCTTCCTCTAATGTAAATAATAACTCTTTGCCAGATCATGACGATGCCAACGTAAATATGATTATTGTTGATGAAGACCACAATTTGGAATGGACTGTTGTGCCAGTCCAGAGAAAGGAAAAGGTTGAATCATCGACCTTTATTACCCCTATGATTACAGTCCAAGTGAAGGCACCGTTCGAGTAAAGCACTTCCTCCAAAGTCGCGGTCATGGCATCATCTTTACTTGGAAAAGTCTTATCAACCAATCTCGAAGGAAGGGAGATACTTCTTTACCAAAACTTGTTCCGCCTCGAGTCGCTATTCGTCAAAGCATGCGCCACTCAGAATCAAAAGAGGACAATGCACCGACCTCGTGAAGGGATTCAAAGGATTTTTCATTGATGAAGAAGAAGCAAAATGCAATATGATTCTCGTGATTACGCTAAGCTCAACCATTTGGGATGCAGAGCAAGAAGATGTTTTGGGAAAATTGGACATGTGCCCTGGCCTTGTTTCTCCCGTAAACTAGTTAATCAAGCATTAATATTTAATGAAACAATGCGATTCAGAGTGAGGCCTGGATCACATATATGCATTTAATGTGTTTTGCCTCTACCTTTTGAAAGCTTAAAATGACAACTGCATTGCTTTTGCTATTATAAAATATGTTTTGTTCAATAATTCTCTTTTCTTTTTCATCATGCAAACTAATTTGTCGGGGGTATGTGACGGATAATGAAACAAGCAAACAAGGTCCCAAACAAGCAAGGCTTCAAGAATATAAGGAAGACTCACAAGCCGGAAGAATTGAGGTATTTTTGGAATAAGTCGGCCGATTTGGATGAAACATCAAGATGGTTGATAGTCACAAGCATTGGCACGGACGTTTGCCATTTGTACTCTTGGGCTACCACACTACGATCAAGACTTCATCGGGCAATGTTATTTCTTTCGCAACAAGTGGATACAAAATCATTTACTAAGAGACTGGTTGATGAAAAGCAGATGGACGCAGTTGTCCGGGGCAACCTTATCAGAATAGAATGGCCAAAAACCATCAATGCAGATGCAGTGAAGAAATACCATATCTAAGATTAGTTATTCTCTAGGCGGGATACGCATAGAACCCACTTAGGGTTCCGTTTCTTACATCACAAATTTCCCCAAATCTCCTTTTTACTTGTAACCTGAACTACGTTATGACCTGATTCCCTCGGCGGGATACGTAGGCGGCCACATCGGCTTCGGTCCCATCTTTAGAAAAACCCTTACAAATCTCCTTCGCTTGTAATGAACTACGCTATGACTCGATTCCCTCACGGGATACGAGGCGCTCAAATCGGCTTCGGTCCCACCATTAGGAAATATTTTATCCTTTATATCACATATGACAAAATGCACCCATCTGATCACCCTGATAGGGCAGGCAAGCAATCTACACAAGACTCGGTTGTCCGTTTAAAAGATCATCATCCTCACATATCGGAAACCGGGCATTTTTAAGGGATCATCATCGGAGGACGCCGATAAACATGGAAAACATCGGCAAACTAAGTCTTCAAATTTCAAGAGGATTTTGGATAAGACGTTTGCTTTGTTTCACCGCATGTCAGCCGACGGACATTTACATATATGCATACTTTCTTATAAGCAATTTATTTTCACCAAATATTTTCATTAAAGTTTGACAAGATTTTATATGCATACTTTCTTATACACAATTTATTTTTAACAAATACTTTCATTAGAGTTTGACAAGATTTTTTTACTAATATGCATACTTTCTTATAAGCAAATCATTTTCAACAAATATTTTCATTAGCGCTCGACAAGAATTTTTAATGATAAGCATACTTTCTTATAAACAAATTATTTTCAACAAATGTTTTCATTAATCTGCTAGCCAAGACTGGGAACTCAGGCAGGGCTACAGGTGTCCAAATCGCCAGGACATGCAAATATCAAGAGCCAAAGCTATCAAGTCAACGCGAATCAACCGCCCCTCCCCAAACTCACAAATTTTCTTTGAGTACATGTTCTTCAGGTTGAAAAAGCAGGGGAGCCACATCAGTTATGAGCAATGCCCCAAGGAAGTTCGGCACTACAACTCACTACAAGGATTACGTTCTTGTTCGCATTTATACGAAGACATCATCTTGACTCCGCTGTGGTCCCGACTATTATGTCTGCACAAAGATGTTATTTCGGATCACAAAGAACGACAACAAGGCAAACCCGACGGCAAAGACGTCGCATCACATTTTCGCCCGTGCCAGGACGACATTTCAATTCACATGAGTTTGGATCGGCAGAAGATTCAGCACAACGTGGAACCCTATTACAGCAAACTGACGGCAAGGACGTCACTTACATCTCTTACAACAGGACAACATTTCAAAAACGTCATCGACGTTATGGCAGCACAACAAATATCTTTACCGTGATCTCAACGACGCCAACAAAGATTACAATGACGCCTTCAAATAAGAAGAACTATCTTTATGACAACGCATCAACTATCTTTTACGGCAATGCAACAACTATCTTTATCAGATCTCAACGACGCCAACAAAGATTACAATGACGTCTTCAACGCAAAGCCTATCTTTACAAAGAACGCAACACGACACGACAATTATCTTTATCAGATCTCGACGACGCCAAATGACGTCTTCGAACGCAAAGAACTATCTTTACGGCAATGCAAAGAAATATCTTTTACCGCGTCTCAACGACGCCAACAAAGATTACAATGACGTCTTCAACGCAGCGACTATCTTTACGGCAATGCAACAACTATCTTTATCAGATCTCAACGGGCGCTAACAAAGATTACAACGACGCTTTTCAAAGATAACAATGTACGATCCTGGCAGACAGTAAAGAAACATCATTACAACAACGCCATCGACAAGCTATCGCAAAGACAACAAATATCTTTACAAAGATTGCAACGACGCCAACATCATTACAAAGACGCCCTCAACGCAGCAGCCTATCTTTACAAAGATTACAACAACGTCATTGACGTAATCGCAGACATCAACTATCTTCAACAAGATTACAACAACGCCCACGACGTTACGGCAAAGACGACAACTATTTTTTACAACAACAACGACATCATCAACGCCTATACAACGACGACATCAAGAAAGTCTATACAACAAATGACGTCAACAACATTACAACGACGTCTTCAACACAACACGCCGATCCAACGACGCCATTTCGTGCTCCCACCTTATAATAAGGGAATTTTAATTTCATCGGCCGCACCTTATAACAAGGGAATTTTAAGTTATTTTCTCTACAATTTTTTCTCGTGAGCTATACACTAATTATATCTTAAGCTTTAGTTTGCGTGAGTTTTTAATTTGCGTGAACTTCATCACAAATGGGACTATCTCTACGGCGAACCGAGGCAAATTGGTCAATGACCTACTAACGCCGATCCGCTCTTTCCAATAGTTTCTCAGATCTGCGACCAGTGTCATCCTAAGTCGACACTGGGGCATTGTTGCTTGAATGTGCACCATCTTTTGCAACTTCACTTCCCCCCCGGAATTCTATGCAGTCCCGATGATCGGGACAAAATTGGCTACTCAGTCAACTTCTTTGGCCGAAAACTCTTTCATCGTCTCCGTCCAAAGAGGGGCATCTGTTGACACCCAATTTTGTCCCATCTTTTATGATTTTATTCGTAATTTTTAACATTTTTGACACTTTTAAAACAATTTTAAAATATATATATATGCATATTATTCTCTTATTATTATTATTATTCGCATTTTTTACTGTCATTTGCATTTTTTATCACAATCATAAGTTTTATCCAAAAAATTCTATGTTATTTTATTCTCGCAAAATTGCATCGCATTTCCCTTTTATTAAGCATTAAACATTTCGTAAATATTATATTTTATTATTATCACGTCGTTATGTTATTTTAAATAATTCACATCTTTTACAAAAAATATATATATATATAATATATTTTAATATTAAACCCCTCTTTTATATTTTTAAATCCATAACCCATTTTATTTCCTAACCCAAAACAATTTCTACCTAACCTAAACTAAAACCCATTTTTCGTCCAAGCCCAATCCCCAAGTTAAATTCCCACAAGCCCAATCCCAAAATAAATTCCCCAACCCGTCGGCCCAACCTGACCAAATTCTAACTCCCCAAAACAATTAAACCCAATTCCCACAACCCACTCGTTGGCCCAACATTCCCTTCCCTTTAATTCAAACACACACGAAAGCTCCACCCGCCAGGCCCACTCACCCGACCCGTCGCCCCACCCAAACCCCACTCCCTTTATTATCCCCAAACCAAACAAAACCAAAATCGTAAAAAGGGGACCGAACCCTACCCTTACCCTCAAGCCGCGACCCCACACCCCATACCGGGCGACCCATCGTCACGGCCACCTCACCCCTGCCGCCACCAACCCCCCTCTGTTGCGCTGACACCACCAAACCCTTCGACCCATACCCACAAAATCCGCGACCCACGCCCCTCAAATCCGCGATTTTTGGCTCTTTATTTTTAAAATTCAAACTCGATTCTTGGGGGGAATCCACCTATAAATACTCCATGATTGTTCTTCATTTGAGGAGGATTTTCGGAGAAGAAAAAAAAAGAGATTTTGGAAGGATTTTCGGAATATACATAAAATACTTTGTTGTGTTCTTGAGTTTAAAGCATTTTGGCTTCTTTGTTGTTCAAGAATCAAGTCCGAAAAGGTTTGTCATCCCCTTTGATTCTCTGATTTTTCTTCTTGATTTGGAATTGGGTCGACCCGACTCTAGTCGACAGTTCGGTAACATTTTCAGAATTCTTGCATTTCATATTTATGTATGTTGGTTATCTGAATTTGGTGTTAAAATTTGATTTGGATCACTGATTTTCGGGTCGGGTTACTGACCCGGGTCGGGTCGACCCGGTTTATATTTTTCCAATTTTCTTACATTACTGCTGTTGTTATTGTTGGTTATCTGAAATTGATGAATTTATTTGATTCCGGGTTGAAACGCTGATCCGGGTCGGGTCGACCCGGTTGGGTAACATTTTCAGAATTCTTGCATTTCATATTCTTGTTATTGGTTATCTGAATTGGGTGTTGAAATCGATCCGTTGAAACACCGATCCGGTCAGATCATCGATCCGGTCGGTCGACCCGATGGATATTTCGCATTCTTGCATTTCATATTCTTGTTATTGGTTATCCGAATTTGGTGTTGAAATCGATTCGAAGTTTGGATCATCGATCCGGTCAGGTCAGATCACCGGTCGGTCGACCGATTTGAACATTTGAATTCTTGCATTTCATATTCTTGTTGTTGGTTATCTCAAACTGCATCAATCGATTTTGGGTATGAATCATCGATTCGGTCGGTCACCGATTGGTCTGTCGACCGATTTGGATATTTCCGAATTTGTAACTCGGGTCGGGTATTTTAAATTGCTCACTGCTCGTTTCTTTGGCACTGTTTTACTGTTTTATTAATATCGCATTAAGGCCGACGAAATTGAATTCGAGGCCGAGCTTTTCTTTCGTTTCGCTTCTCTGTTTTTTTTTAACTGTTTTAGACATCCGTACAACGGATATATTATTGTTATTAAGTTTACTGTTTTAAATTTCTTGCGACGGATATTTTACTGTTTTTACTGTTTCGAATAAATACCGCTGATCGTCGGGCGCTGTTTTTGTTTCGCTTGCTCTCCGCTTCGTATGATCGCTTTATCGTTTTATCATTTTCTTGCTTTAAACGGAACACCGCATTTTTCAAACATTGCTTTCTATTTCAGTTAACTGTTTCAGCATTCAAATTTTTGTTCTGCTGTTTTAAACTAGACACCGCGTCATTTTCGGAAATTGTTTTTCTCGCCTCGCTTTTTACGCTCACATCGCTATCGCTGCTGCTGCTGTTTCTGTTCCGATTTTATTTTACTGATTTGAACACAATACTATACTGGCCGATGAAAAATATCCGTCGATTTTGAGGCCTCCACAGTTGCAAAGACGGAAATATAACTTCTGGGCAATGATGAAGACTTAAACCTTTTTATCCGAGATCAACATGTTTAGTAGGCGAGGTGACTAAAATAACCAACAAGTTATATATTCGCAGCCACGACGTGATTATAGTGATCTTTTCTATTTCACCCGAGAGACCAACACGTTTAGTAGGCGAGGCAATCAAAATAAACTACATTAGTCATATGTTTGCAGCCACGACGTGATTGGAATGTTCTTTTCAAAATTTAAGTCTGAGCCCTCCGTGACCAAAACATTCAATGCTTTGAATACGGATATGAAGTTATTCGTATTTAACCTGCTTTCTAACCGCTTGTTCTTGGACAATGGGGATTAAAGTAAATAAAGGCAATTATTCCTCGGAGTTTATTTATTTTATTTCTTTCTTTAAATTCACTTTTATCCCGCTTTGTATTGTAATATTATTTATCGCACTTATGTAATTATTGAAATGCTTAGAATAGGCAAACTTAGGATTTATTCATAGGTTAGTTTAAGATTTGAAACCCGTCGCTAGCTTATTTATTTGTAGGCTCGCAAACTTAGAAATCCTTCGCTAGTTATTTATTTTAGGCTCGTCACGCCGTATTCAAGATTTTCAAAACAACTTTTGTCATCTTTTATTTGCTTTATTAATCATACCGAATAAGTTTATCTTTTGTCAATTTACAATTCATTGATTCCCAAAATTTTACTTCTTTGGCATTATAAATAAATTGTTTTACTATCAATTGTCAAAATACATATTTTTCCAACTCTACATGTATTTCTCTTTAGATATCATATAAATGCATATTTTGAAAAATCTCTACATTTATCTATCTTTTAAAAATGCATCCTTTTTCTAATTATTTGCAAACGTCTTTTCAATCTATTATACTTGTAAAACATGCATTATTTCTACCAATAATTAACCTGAGTTTTACCGGATAACCGCAAGTTAGCGGATCTTAAAGGATGCCTAACCCCTTCCCTTTAGGATAATAAAGAACCCTTACCTAGAATCTCGCTAGTTTCGCAGACCTTAAAATTGGAGTTACATTGCAGCACTTAGTTTAATATTTAGGTGTCCTAATTCACCGTAAAAATAATTAGGTGGCGACTCCTCAACACCTTTTACCCAGGAATCACCCGGACACGTCCGCGCTCCGCTTTGACCCGAGCAAGGTCGAAAATAGGGCGCGACAAACATGTGTACCTTTTCATGCATAATCCGATAGATGATCATATGCATGCTCTCAAATGCATTGTGCATTACATTCAGGGTACTCTCGAGTATGACTTGCATCTATATCCATCGTCGACATCCACACTTGTCGCTTATACGGATGCTGACTGGAAGGATGTCCAGACACCAGACGCTCCACTTCTGGTTATGGTGTATTTCTTGGTGATAACTTGGTATCTTGGTCCTCAAAACGGCAAGCAACATTATCCAGATCCAGTGCCGAAGCAGAATACCGAGGTGTTGCCAATGTTATGTCTGAATCGTGTTGGCTCCTGAATCTTCTTCTCGAACTCCACTGCCCAATTCCGAAGGCCACATTGGTGTACTATGATAATGTTAGTGCCATCTACCTCTCTGGGAATCCGGTCAATCACTAACGCACTAAACATATTGAGTTGGATATCCACTTTGTTCATGAAAAAGTCTCACGTGGACAAGTGCGTGTTTTATATGTCCCGTCACGCTATCATATTACAGATATTTTTACTAAAGGTCTTCCGCTGGTATTATTTGAAGACTTTCGGGACAGTCTCAACATACGCCTGCCTCCCGCTTCGACTGCGGGGGAATGATAGAATGATTAATAATTGATTGTAATTAGTAGTTATTATAATTAATTTTAGAAGGTAAATGGTAGGTAAAATAGCATTTAAGTAGATAGATTAGATGACATATAATTAGCCTAATCATATCCTATTAGTAGTTATTAGTAGCCTAATCATAGCCTAATATGTGACTCTACTTGTTGTATATTTACATCCTTTATGAAAGAATATCATTGAGGAAAATAATCTTATCACTCTATTATTCTTACACTAAATAGTACTTATAAACTAATTGACCAGCTTATTAGCCAAACACCCTCTTATTCATTGATATTATAAATTTCTTACACTATCACAACATTAAAAGGTCAACTACCACGGAAAAGATGATAAGTATCATATAATTGGTTAAATTACATTATATTTTACAATAATTATACGCCTCAATTCAAAGTTAATTGGGATCGATGTTATGAATCTTTAATATCGGGAATGCACATTTTGTCCATCATAACTCAATATGTCGTACTTAGAAATTATCTAACACTAGAAATTCTCTAGTACTATATTTTAATAGTTATATCTCTATTAATAAACTAAGAGTCTTCCGCTTGGTATCATCCACATGAATTTTCAATTTTCATTATTTTCTATATTTTGCTAGATTTGCTTGGATTTTGAAATACTCTAAATAGTAAAAATTTACTTATACTATAAATATATAGATAAAACAAATTATTTTATGATCAAGATGTTTTATTTTTTATGGAAGTGTTACTTTGAAGATCAGATATAATCAACATTACGCTCGTAATTCCTTTGATTCTTTCTCGTCCCATTTAAGGGAAAGTTCTGTTTTTCTTTAACAGATTCTTTTTGTTTGACTTTCTTCCCAAATCATGTACTAGTTGTTTTCTTTTCTTTCTTTAATCTTTCTAATTAAAAGAGAATTAGATTGTACTCCCCGTCTCAAATATATTATCGTAATTTTTTTCTTTTACACACTCCTTAAGATAACATTAATTAGAAGGTGTTCTTGACTATTTTATCCTTATTTATGTCTTAATATATATGAAAGAGAATAATTTTTTACCGATTTCATTAATGTAAATGATTTATATACATGATATACAATAGTCATCCTAGGCTATAATTACGGAAATCAAATATATACTTACCTAATACAAAAGATTACTACAATAATTACAGATGTACAAGATCACTAATGATATCAAAAGAATATACGATCTATATTCTATCACACCCTCGCAGTCATAGCGGGCGGTTGTCGTACGCTGAGACTGTCCCTAAAATCTTCAAACAAAACTAAGGAAAAACCTTAGTAAAGATGTCAACAATTTGATAACGTGAAGGGACATGCAAGACACGTACTTGTCCACGAGCAACATTTTCGCGAATAAAGTGAATATCCATCTTGATATGTTTAGTGCACTAATGTTGTACATGATTCCCCGAGAGATATATCGCACTAACATTATCGCAATAGACCAAAGTAGCTTTCCGAATAGGAAAATGAAGTTCTAAGAGGAGGTTACGCAACCAACAGGACTCAAACCCCTCGATATTCGGCCTCCGCGCTAGAGCGCGACAATGTAGCCTGCGTTTACCCAACCAAGAGACCAAGTTATCACCAAGAAACATACAATAACCAGATGTCGAACGCATGGTGTCTGGACATCCACCCCAATCAGCATCTGTATACGACATAAGAGTAGATATCGATGATGGATATAAGTGTAAATCATAATCAAGAGTGCCCTGAATGTAGCGCACAATGCGTTTAAGAGCGTGCATGTGTTCTTCTCTCAGATCATGCATGAATAAACACACATGCTGCACTGCATAAGTAATATCAGGCCTTGTAAATTTGAGATATTGAAGATGCCCCCGCAAGACTACGATAGTGGGAGAGATCTTTGTATGGTGTGCTAGAAGTAGCACTCAACTTCGGTTTAGTGTCAACCAGAGTAGGAGATGACTTACAGGGTGACATGCCAGCCCGTTCAATAATCTCTGATGCATACTTCCTATAAGATAGAAATAGACCACCTGTATGATGAGTGACAACTATACCCAAAGAATAGCTCAATGGCTCCAAGTCTTTCATAGCAAATTCTGAGTTGAGAAGAGATATGATTGACTTGCAAAGTTTATCAGAGGAAGTAGTTAATATAATATCATACACATATAACAGAATGTATGCTATAGAAGTACCGTGACAGTAGATGAATACTGAATGATCAGAATTGTTGTGAGAAAACCCAATAGTAGACACATAATATGTGAATCTCTTATACCAGGCCCGAGGAGCTTGTTTTATCCCATACACATATTTCTTCAGTAAGCACACATGATTAGGATAAGTGAGGTCCCTAAAACCCAAGGGCTGATGCATGTATATTATTTCCTTAACTTCCCCGTGTAGGAATGTATTTTTCACGTCCAATTGATGAATGGTCCATGCTTTGGAGAGAGCAAGACTGAGAACAATGCGAATAGTTTCCGATTTGACCACTAAACTAAATGTCTCTCCACAATCCACGCCAACCTATTGAATTTTGCCATCACCTATAAGACGGGCCTTATGCCTCTCAAAACAACCATCAAATTTTTCCTTATGAGTAAAAATTCACATAGAATGAATCACATTAACACCAGGTGAACGGGACACCAACTCCCACGTCTTATTTTCAATAAGAGCATTATATTCATCATCCATAGCTATTTTCCAATCCGGGTCAGGAAGAACAAACACGGAGTTACCCGATAGAGGAGATTTAATGCCATTAGAATTGAGATTAAATTGTTGCTTTGGTCTAAAAATACCCCGTTGGCTATGCGTAACGGGCC
This sequence comes from Anisodus acutangulus, assembly GCA_029783415.1. NCBI lineage: Eukaryota > Viridiplantae > Streptophyta > Magnoliopsida > Solanales > Solanaceae > Anisodus > Anisodus acutangulus. The sequence continues at coordinate 10,304,393 of CM056502.1, forward strand.
CTGAACCCGAAACCGAAGTGGGCTGGATTTGAGTGGAAACTGTGGGTTGGCCCAAGTCCGAAGCATTGGAGTTGGGTTGGACTCGGGTTGGTTGGGCCTGGACTGGGTGGTGGCTGGGATTTATTGAGCCGAGCGGTGGGCGATGGGCTTCCCTCTTGGCGCAGAGGATGGACCGAAGGAATTTGGGCCGATGCAGCCGGTCGTCTGCGTAATATGTGGGCTGGGGAGACTTGGGCCAGCAGGCAGTGGGCCTGCTGGTAGAATGTGTGGGCTTGGATGAATAGGGCCAGCGGGAAGTGGGTCCGACTGAGCCTGCTGGTCCATGTTCCAAAGTGTGGGTTGGGCCAAATGGTGGACCACGTACGGTGAGAGCCCATCATCCAAAAAATCATAGGGATTGGACACGGAAGTATGCAACATAGCAAACGAAAATTGAGTTTCATAAAAAATGACATGGCGACTAATGATGACTTTATTAGAGGATAAATCATAACATTTGTAACCCCTGATTAGATGGGTACCCCAAAAAAACACAAGCGGTAGAACGAGTTTGATGTTTGTTAATGGTAGTGTAGGGAAATAGCGGATAATATAAACACCCAAATACCCGAAGATGAGAATAGGACGAGTCTTTTTGGTAAAGAATTTTAAGTGGAGATTGGTAGGCCAATCAATTGCTAGGGAGTATGTTGATAATGTAAGTTGTCATTTGTAATGCATGATTCCAAAAAGAGGGTGGTAATGATGCATGTTCTAGTAAAGTATGAATAATATTATTAATGGTGCGGATTTTTCTTTAGACTTACCCATTTTGTGATGACGTATGAGGACATGAGAACCGAAAATATATACCAATTATCCTACAAAATTCTCTAAATGGCCATTATCAAACTCCCTTCCATTATCACATTGAATGTTCTTAACTTCCCGTTCAAATTGAGTACGGATGAATGCTCTAAATGATAGGAATTTGGAAAAACTTGAGACTTTTTAGATAAAGAAAATATCCACAAAAAAATTGAATAATCATCAAACAACAAAATACAATAACGGTGGCCCGAAGAGCTCAAAATGGGGGACGTCCAAAGATCACTATGAATAATATCAAAAGGCAACATAGTGCTAGAAGTAGAGGCAACAAAAGGCAATTTAATATGTTTCCTAAGCAGACAAGAAGGACAAAAATTAGCACTACGAGTGTTATTACACTCAATAAAGTTATTGTTTTTAAGGGAAGAAACAACAGACGCTCCCGGATGATCCAAACGCACATGACATAAGGAAGGTGCTAAAGTGGCAAATGTTGACGGTGTGTCTTGTTTTGTGGTGATGGGATAGAGCTGCCCCGACTATCACATATCATTAGATGTATTCCCATCCATAAATCCTTCACAGAAAATCTAAATGGATCAAATTCAACAGAAATTGAGTTATCAGTTGTAAATTTTCGAACAAACATCAAAATTTTAATTAATTGAAGAGTGTGAAGGACATTTTTCAAGGCTAAAGGCGGGTTTGGGGGAGATAAATTTGTGTGACCATAACCACGAATTGGAATTGAATGACCATTACTAGTAACTATGCTATGATTTTTGCTCAAATTGAAATAAGCCGAGAGATTACATTGTGATCGGATGTCATATAGGAAGTAGCACTAGTGTCCATGTACCAAGTCGCATTCAGAGGATTTAGTCCAAGCGTATGCATCGCTGCCTCGATAACTGTATGGGTCGGGGAGACTGGTGGGCCCACAACATCGAAGGCCTGCTGTGGCCGAGGCCCAAGTAGTCCAGGTTGCTGCCAAGCTTGGTTCTGTCGAACCTGTTGCTCATCACCATTGGACCTGGCCTAATTTTGTGTGGGAAAAGGGCAAGGTGGAATGGGTCACTACCACTAGCCTAGCCCCACGACCACTGCCCACTGGCCTAAGGATACTGCAGTGGTGCTGTGGCCCAGGCCCGTGTTGGCCGCCACCCCGTCTACCACTGCTGCCACCGTGGCTGCCACCTTTGCCATCGCCGCGGCCGCCGCTGCGGTTTTTGCCATCATTTTTTTTATTTTGGCCCTTTTTGCCACCACTTTTGTTGCGATTTTGGCTATAATTTTCAGAAAATGATTGAGGGTCATCGGTGTCTCATAACGTGGTCACCATCATGGTGGAATATGTTCCGGTTGCAGCCTTTTTAGCCAACTTTGCTTCTTCTAGGGTGAGCATGTAGCGTGCTTCGTAGAACGGTGGGAGAGGATTGCTTTAGCGAAGGAGAGTGCATACCCCATTATACGCCTCGGAGAGGCCCGCAACCATCTGAAGAACGAGACGATCATTTGTGACCGGCACGCCAACTATCTTGAGTTGATCCGACAACTGCTTGAGCCTTTGATAATAGGCTGAGGCATTCGGAAAATCCTTCATATTTGTGTGAGAATTCTTGCTCAAGGGTTATGGCACAAGAGTTTTTGTTATCTTGAAATATATCACGCAACCTATTCCAAGCTTCCATTGTCGTTGCGTCGGGTTTGATAATTTTCTGTAAGAGGTCCATAGAGATGGTGGAATAAATCCATTGGAGGACCGTAGCATCAAGTGTTTCCCACAACTCTATTTCATCATCGGTGAAGGCACATTCTCCTTACCTTTTTTCAGTTTGACGATGTGATGGAGGACTCTATGAGACCTTGCGTGAATTTTAAAAAGTTTCGCCCATGTCGCGTATTGGACGTTCTCCATTTCAAGGACAATAGGAATGTTGTTCTTGATGTTGGAGACTGCAAGGGTAGGATGAAATGCATTCTTTGTGTTAGACATGATTGAGGAATAAGAGGAGAATTAGGGTTTTGGAAAGAAAATCGAAGGGATGGCCGATGGGAAGAGGGCGACAGAAGTTTGTGGAGAAGAAATTTTTTTTGTCATAGACTGCTGATACCATGAAAGAGAATAATCACATACCGATTTCATTAATGTAAATAGTTTATATACATGATATACAATAGTCATCTTAGGCTATAATTACGGAAATCAAATATACACTTACCTAATACAAAAGATTACTAACATAATTACAAATGTACAAGATCACTAATGATATCAAAAGAATATACGGTGTATATTCTATCAATATAATTTCTTTTTATTGAATATTTACTCTATTTATGTCTTACCATTCCATAATTAAAGTGTGTAATCTTCAAGAATAATTATTACTAAGGGTAAAATGAAAAAAAAAAATTATCTTGAACATCTAAAATAATAAATAATTTGAGATAATTATTTTTAGAAATAATGATAAATATTTTGAGACGGTAGAAATAGAGAACCCATACCTATATCCTGTGAAATACTAAACGGTCAATTCATGTTGTTTACTTCAAGCTTGATGTTTCGGCACGATTCCCATTTTTAAACAAGAAATTAACATATTCATAAGAATCTCTAATTAAGAAATTAAAAATACTCTCCACGGATTCGTCATAAGTCAATTGTATTGTCTTTAGTCTCTTTCTTTTTTGTTATTTAAAAAAATACCACTCAGTCATACTTTAAATTGTTAATTTGTGATATGCACAATTCTCTTGGCCTGCTTCTTGACGGAGTTGACCTTGAAATCCATTGATGGACAAAGGCCAACCAGAATTAATTCGATTTTGGTAGGAAGATTCTAAAAGAATAACTATAGAAAATTGTGATAAAGATAATTAGTAAGAAGTAGTTGGTGTTAGCGGATAGGTTTGGTGATAAGTGATAATAAGAAAAGTTTGAAACACGATTAGAAGTTGCAAAAGTATTGAAATGTGCAAATATAAATGAAATCATGGGAACATAATATCGGGTATATTTAGGGGCGATAAAATGGATAAAAAATATGGTTATTCGTCCGATTCAATCCATTTAATAAATAGGTTGGATGTCCAATCTATTTAAAATGGGTCCAATAAGGGTCAATCCATATTATCCACTTAAAATATTGATAACTTTATGAGTAAAATAGATAAAATCTACAATTTTAGTAAAATAAATTCCTTAAAAATAAGAAAAAATTACTTCCTTAATATCATTAGGGAAGCTTTTCACCAACCACTAGGGGTGAGCACGGGTACATGGTACCCAGATACCCGACCGGAACCGACACTAACGGGTAGGTTCCGGGTAGATATATTATAATAACGGGTAGGGTCCGGGTAGTAAAATTAGGAACCGATCAATGTCGGGTCCTGCTTAGGTTCCTAAGAAATAGAGACAGTGGTACCTGCATCTCTAACCGACATCTAACCTATAAAATATTAAATATTTTTACTTTTTTAGAAACATTTGGACCACTTTTTAACTTTCTCCAAAATTGTTTGTCGCACGCTTACACATTGATTTTCACCACCCAAGACATAAATATTTTAGTTTTTTCACCCCTTTATTCTAGAATGCTCTTTGTGCCCTAAGAGAAAACACTCAAAACTCTCTCAATAACAATGGCGTTTTAGCTACACCACCGAGCTTCATCGCCGCCGTTGTTGAAGCTTTCTCTCAGTACTTTCATCGTTGTCGCCATTGAAGCTTCACCTTTGCCTCTTTCTCTCCCTTGGTTGTGTTCACGCCATTCCTAAAATGCATATGGGTTCATATCTAACTCTTCAATTTCTTTTTAATATCATATGCTTCGTTTCTATTTCAAAGTATACTCATCTTCAATTTGTATTACTTTTATTTGAAATGTAAATCTATTTTTAAAATTTATGTATATTGTTGTAGTTGTGAAGATGAAATTTAGGAATTTACTAGTATAATAAAGCTTTTCTTTTGTATCGAAGAGCTTATGAACACGTAAAATAAGTTTAATTCAGATATTTTCAAATTTATTTTGAAATCAACAAGTTTAAGTAAGTCAGTGTCAAAATTGGGTTGGAATTTTAGATTTTGGTTAAAGAATGAGCGTTTCTACAATGAATAAGTTTTCTAAAATTTCTTATAAAGGGTACTAAAAACTCGATTGTGCTAAAAACTACTTGATGAAATTATTTTAGAACTCTTTTATTCTCATAGGCTTAAAAATTGTTGCTTAATTTGTGTTTTTATTTACAGAGTACTGGGAACCTACGGACCATGAGTCCTGTAGGTTCCGGGTAATGATTGCTACGGGCAGGTTCCGGGTAGTAAATTTAGGAACCGATCTTTTACCGGGTAGGGTCCGGGTAGTTAAAAAATGTTAGGGTACCCGGACCCGCTCACCCCTACCAACCACCACCAAATCCACCCCCACAACCACACCACACCACCACCCAACTCACCCCCTCAAAAAAAGTTTTTTTTGTTATTTTCACACTCACCCCTCCCCCACAAAATTAATTTTTCTTTAAAAAAAGTTTTAGAAAATTTTTATTTGATTTTTACCTCCTCCCTCCTCCCTCCCCTCACCCCAACACCCCACTACCCCTCCAAAAAAATTAACTTTTCTTAAAAAAAAATTAAAATTTTCTACACCCTCCCCTCCCCCACGCAATCCTACCCTCCCGAAATTTTTACTTCATACATTTTATTTTACCTTTATAACAACTTATAAAGAATGAGAATTTTGCGTGATTAAATTTAGTGTGGGTTGTGGTTTTGGAGGGGGTAAAAAATTTCCATTTTTTATAAAAGTAAAATGAAATATATGAAGTAGAAAATTTGGAAGGGGGGTGTTGAGTGGGGCGTGATGTGGGGTGGGGTGGGTGATGGTGTGAGATAGAGATGGGTGAAGATGAAGTGCATTCGAGGGTGGGAGTGAGATTTGGTTGGAGAGTGGGTGGTGAAGGGTGGGTGCAATAGGTTGGGAATGGTGAAGCTTGAGTGAGTATTTTTCGAAAAATATTTTCTTGGAGGTCATGTTATTGAAAAACTTCGAAGTTCTATCTTTTCCGCAAATTTTGAGGTGCAACTATGTAATAGGGATTGTATTTGTGGGCAAGAAGATATAATGTTTTCTCCATATTAGCTAAATGACGTCAACATCTCTAAAGTGACTTTATTTAATACGGATAAATATGGATATTCATATTATCCGTCGGGTTAACCCATTTTTTATCTATGTTAAATATGGGCGGGTCGGATAATTAATCAGTTTTTGTTTAATACATTTTTGATCCGCTCATATCCGATCCGACCTGTCCGTTTACCACTCCTAGGTATATCTGATCACGTTCCAGGCACCATCAGTTAGCTCAATTTGCAGTTTAGCTCATCTCACCTCTCCTTCTGGTGGGAAATCCCTCTTCTAGTTGTAGGAAAAAATCCCGAAGAAAATCTCTTATTCAGCATTTTTAGAGGCTCATAACTTAGCTAGTGGGCACCGTTTAGCTCTTAAAATTATATGTTTTTTTTTTGGAATTTCCACATTTTGTTCTTTAGTACTTCAAATTCAGTGATGCCCAGTTAATATCGTGTTGGTTAATTATTTCTTTGTTAGTTCAATATAAGTCTTAGTAATGTATTATGACCAGACAATTAGCTGAAAAAAAGTAAGCATTAGGCAACACGACGGTGGGATCCTCGATATACCATATTTGTATAGTATGAAAGAAATAATCCCTGATTATTTTCATTAATTGAAATATTATATATACAATTTACATATTTTCATAATAGGAGAATCTTATTCCTATTCTACTCATAAAACCTTATTCTATTTGAAAACTAACTATACAATTATGGTAAATGTACAATATTAATTACACTACAACATTATATTACATAATTGTACACGGAAAGGAGACTGCCCACGGGTGGGCAGTAATATCGAGAACCGAGACCGAGAGTATACATAATATACACATGTATATTGTGTATATTATGTATATTTAACACACCCCCGCAGTCATAGCGGGAGATCTTCGAACGCTGAGACTATCCCTAAAATCTTCAAAAAGGACCGAGGGAAGACCCTTTGTAAAGATGTCGGCAATTTGATACCTGGACGGGACATGGCAGACACGTACTTGACCACGAACAACCTCATCGTGAATAAAGTGAATGTCCATTTCGATATGTTTAGTGCGCTGGTGCTGAACCGGATTACCAGAAAGGTCGATGACACTAACATTATCACAATAAACCAAGGTTGCTTTCTGAATAGGACAATGAAGCTCTAACAGCAAATTACGTAACCAACATGATTCCGAGACCACATTAGCTACCCCTCGATACTCGGTCTCGGCACTGGAGCGGGACAAAGTCGACTGACGTTTCGTAGACCACTAGACCAAGTTATTGCCAAGAAACATACAATAGCCAGACGTAGACCATTTGATGTCCGGACAGCCACCCCAATCAGCATCAGTGTACGAGACAAGAGTAGACGTCGATGACAGATATAAATGCAAGCCATAGTCAAGTGTCCCATGGATGTACCGAATAATGCGTTTGAGCGCATTCATCTGCTCAACCCTGGGATCATGCATAAACAAACACACCTTTTGGACGACATATGTAATATTTGGTCTCGTGAACGTAAGATATTGAAGGGTTTAGTATCAACTGGAGTGGAAATGGACTTACAGGATGACATCTCAGCCCTCTCAATGATGTCGGCTGCATACTTCCTCTGAGCTAAGAACAATCCACCGGTATGACGAGTGACAGCAATCCCCAAAAAATAGCTCAATGGTCCCAAGTATTTCAAAGCAAACTCAGAACTGAGCATTGTCATGATAGACTGGCGTAAGGCATCGGAAGAGGAAATCAAGATAATATCATCCACATATAATAGTAAATAGGCCAAGGAAGAACCATGATGATATATGAACAAGGAATTATCCGACCTGCTGTGAGTGAACCCAATAATCAAAACATAGTCGGCAAACCTCTTATACCAGGCCCGTGGAGACTTCTTAAGCCCATATAAGAACTTTTTCAACAAACAGACATGATGAGGATATTTGGGATCCCTAAACCCCAAGGGATGATGCATATAGACTGTTTCCTTCAGATCACCATGTAAGAAAGCATTCTTTACATCTAACTGATGAATGGACCATCCTTTTAAAAGAGCCAAGTTGAGCACAGTGCGAATGGTAGCCGTCTTGACCACCGGACTAAATGTCTCCCCACAATCCACATCAACCTGCTGAGTCTTACCATCACCCACAATCCGAGCCTTATGTCTTGCAAACGAACCGTCTGAATTGTCCTTATGAGAAACAATCCACATAGACCTAATAATATTAATACTAGATGGACGGGTCACCAACTCCCACATCTTATTATCAATAAGAGAATTATATTCATCGGTCATAGCAATTTTCCAATTCGGGTCATTTAATGCAGACACATGATTATGGGGTAAGAATAATTTAAGAGCATTAGAATTTAAATTTAAATGTCTTTTTGGTTTAAAAACACCTCGTTGACTAAGAGTGACCGATCTATGACTCAGGAAAGAATTGGGCGGATTTTGAGAATTTGCTGGACTCGGGATGGACTGGCCAACAGGCAGTGGGCTTGCTAGCCCAATTCGGTAACGGGATGGTGAAACAGGAACTGGACCAGTGGTGTTAATGGGTTGGGTCACTGGCCCAGTTATCGTTACTGGTATATCCCCGTATATTACTCACCATCATCCAAAAAATTATACGAACTAGGCACGGGAGTACTAACCTTAGCAAACGGGAATTGTGATTCATAAAAAATTACATGGCGACTAATGATGATTTTATTAGAGGATAAATCAAAATATTTGTAACCATGATGATTAGACGGAAAACCCAAAAACACACACGGAGTAGACCGGGCCTGAAGTTTGTTAATTGTGGTGGACAGAAATAACGGATAACATAAGCACCCAAAGACCCGAAGATGAATACGAAGGAGTCTTATTATATAAAATTTGAAGAGGGGAATAATATGTCAAACCTTTGGAAGGAAGAATATTAAGGAAATGTGTAGCCATTTGTAGAGCATGATGCCAAAACGAAAGGGGTACGGAAGCATGAATCAATAAAGTTCGGACAATGTTATTAATGGTACGAATTTTGCGTTCGACTTTCCCATTTTGTGAAGACGTATGAGGGCAAGAAAAATGAAAATTGATCCCATTAGTTGCACAAAATTCCCGAAATACCCCGTTGTCATATTCTCTACCATTATCACATTGAATATTTTTTATTTCTCGTTCGAATTGGGTTCTAATGAAAGCTCTAAATATTAAGAAGATGGAAAAAACTTGAGATTTTTTTGCTATCGGAAAAGTCCATAAAAAATTAGAATAATCATCCAAAAAGAGAACATAATACCGATGACACAAAGAACTAAGAATAGGAGATGTCCATAAGTCGCTATGAATAATATCAAATGACATTAAAGTATGAGAATTGGAGTCTACAAACGGCAACCTAACAATTTTTCCTAAAGAACAAAAATGATAATTCGGAGTACTATACGTACCCTTACAAGAAATAAAATTATTTTTATCTAACAAAGATAAAATAGATGACCCCGGATGACCAAGACGAGCATGCCACAAGGAAGGAGCAAGGGCTGTAAATGCTGACGGCAAGGCTTGACTCGATAGACCGAAACTTGGCGTGATAGGATAAAGATCTCCCCTACTATCACACCTCATGAGAGGACTCCCTGTCTTGAAATCCTTCACAGAGAAACCAAATGGATCAAATTCAATAGACACGGAATTGTCAGTGGTGAATTTACGGACATACACTAAATTTTTAATCAATTTGGGGACATATATGGTATTTTTCAAGATAAGAGGTGGATGTGGGGAATACAAAGTTTTATGACCATAACCACGAATTGGAATAGAATTACAATTACCAACAATTATACCATGAGGGTTGCTCAAATTGGAATAAGATGAGAGAGTACCTGAATCGGATGTCATGTGGGTAGTGGCACTAGTGTCCATATACCAATTTGAGTCCGGAGGATTTAATCCAAGCCTGTGCATTGCGGCTTCAATGTCGATAGAAGTGGGGGCCACTGGGTGATGGGCCTGCGGGGGCCGAGGCCCAAGTACCTCTGCTTGCTGCCTCGGCCCAAATGGATTACTGAAATTGGGCCACTGCATGTTAGGCCTCGACTGCTGCTGGCCAGCCCACTGCCAGTGAGGATGAAATGCTGGGCTGCCACTGTTTGGCCCAAACTGTAGGGCCCACTGCTACTGCATAGGGGCCCACTACGGGGTCCAAAATTGCTGTTGCTGCTGACCGCCCCGAAGGGCCACCTCCTCTGTTCCGGCTGCCATCAGTGTTGCCGCTGCGATTCTTGCCATTATTTTTCTTATTTTGTCCCTTTTTGCCGCCACCGTTGTTGCAGTTTTGGCCCGAGTTATTGGAACCGGTAGGATGAAAAGTGGACTTGGTCATCATAACTATGGGAGTAGCATCGGTAGCCGTCTTTTTAGCCATGCATGCTTCTTCGAGTGTAAACACAGAACGAGCCTGATAAAATTGCGGGAGAGGATTGCTTTAACGAAGAAGCGTGCCAACACCACTATAGGCCTCGGAGAGGCCTAAAACCATTTGGAGGACCAAACAATCATTCAAAACCGGCGCGCCAACGTTGCGAAGTTGGTCTGCCAATTCCTTCAATCTTTTGCAATAAGCTGAAACGTTAGGGAAGTCTTCCATGTTGACGTGGGAGAATTCCTGCTCAAGAGTAACAACTCTAGAATTTTGATTATTTTGGAATATATCACGTAGTCTATCCCATGTTGCCTGCGCCGTAGCGCCATGCTCAATAATTATTTGCAAAAGGTCGGTAGAAATCATAGAGTATATTCATTGAAGGACAGTGGCATCAAGAGTCGTCTACAACTTAGGATCATCCTCGCGTCTTGGCACCTCCGTATCCTCAAGAGCCGTGGGGATTTTGTGATGGATGACTTGATACGAGCGTGCATGAATTTTGAATAGTTCGGTTCACGTCGCATATTGGACGCTTTATATTTCAAGAACAAGAGGGATGTTATTCTTGATGTTAGAAACTTCAAGAGCAAGATGAAACATGTTACTTGATGTAGACATACTGATAGAACAATATGTGATTGAGGGATTTGGAAGAAAATTTTGGGAAGAGAGGAGAGACCGTCGGCATGAATTTCGAGGAGAATGGCTCGGAAAATAAAGCAGGGTGACGAAAACTATGAGGGAATTTGAGAGAGGATTTTAAGACCTAGACTTCTGATACCATGAAAGAAATAATCCCTTGATTATTTTCATTAATTGAAAGACTATATATACAATTTACATATTTTCATAATAGGAGAATCCTGTTTCTATTCTACTCGTAAAACCTTATTCTATTTGAAGACTAACTATACAATTATGGTAAGTGTACAATACTAATTATACTACAATATTATATTACATAATTGTAAATGGAAAGGAGACTGCCCACGGGTGGGCAGTAATACCGAGAACCGAGACCGAGAGTATACATAATATACACATGTATATTGTGTATATTATGTATATTTAATAGTCTAAAAACTTATCAACCCCATTTCCTATAGTAGTTATATTTTCTTTTTGTATTTAATGTTTTCTGATTGAAATAGTGACTCACAAAACCACTTCGCTTCTGCCGTGTCATTAGAGTCAATGATGATCTTTCCATTTCTCACCAACATCATTATATTCTCCTTTAAGACGAAGCATCTTGCTGTAGGGTTGTCGCACCCGATTTTGACCTGCGGGCTTCGCGACGCGATGGCGTCGATTCCCTCTGGATCGGTTAAAAACTGCTTTGTTGAGGAGTCGCCACCTAATTATTCTAAGGTGAATTAGGGCACCTAAATGCTAACTAAATGCTGCAAAATAACTCCAATTTTGTGATCTGCGAAACTAATAAGATTCTAGGTAAGGGTTCTTTATTATCCTAAAGGGAAGGGGTTAGGCATCCTTTAAGATCCGCTAACTTGCGGTTATCCGATCAAACTCAGGTTAATTATGATGTTAAAAGTGCATGTTTTACAAGTATAAAAATAATGTTGCAAATATTTAATGAAATGATGCATTTGTACAAGCATACATTTGTATGACAATAATATACATGTAAAGCTAAAAAAAAGAATATGAATATGCATTCGTATGAAAATTGATAAAGATGTATGCAATGTGATTTTTATGGGCGCTGGCCTAAAAATAGATAAACTAGCGATTAACAATTTTAAAACTTAACCGAGCCTAAAAATAAATAAACTAGGGACGGGTTTCAAGTTTTTGACTACCCTAATAATTAATTCTATGTCTACCTATTCTAAATATTCCAATAATTTCACGAGTACAATAATATTACAATACAAAATGGAATAAAGTGAATTAAAGAAAGTAAAAGACAACAACAAAATAAATAATCTCCGAGGGTTATTTGCCTTCTTTGACTTTATCTTTGCAAGCTGTCAAGAATAAACGGTTAGAAACAATTAAATATACATAACTTCGGATCCGTATCCAAAACAATAAATATTTTGGTTACGGAGGGCTCGAACTTAAATTTTGAAAAGATCATTCCAATCACGTCGTGGTTGCGTAACATATGACTCGTTGGTCATTTTAGTTGCCTTGCCTACCGAACATGTTGGTCTCTCGGGTGAAAAAGATTTAAGTTTCATCATTGTCCAGAAGTTTTATTTTCCGTCTTTACAACTGTGGAGGCCTCAAAAATCGACGGATATTTTTTCATCGGCCAGTGTAGTATGTGTTCAAATCAGTAAATACCAACAGTGTAGTAGCATCAGAAATGTAGTTTCTGAATATTCAAAAGTGCAACAACTGTTAATTTCCGATGTACCCATTTCAAAGAGTGCGACAAAATTTCAACTCAAAGTGCAAATGATCAAATGCAACGATTTGTCCTTCAAAATATAGCATATGTTTGCCTTAAGAACATGGCATCCATTGGTGATCAAGTATAGCAACTCCTCAAATGCAAATAGTTCAAAGTAGGGTAGTACAAAATCAAGCATAGAGGTGTGGCAACTTGTTCTTTTCAAGGGAGCTATAATACAATAGCGACAAAGTGCTACAATAGCTTAGCTCAAGTGTATCGCTGGTTCACCAAATATAGCACTCAAGTGTAGTATCAATGTCCATAAAAATCAAAAGCAAAGAGCCTAAATCAAATGGCTTAGCGGTAGCTACTTGCCTAAAAATGTAGCGGTGATTTGGCTCAAAATGCAATGACAGTTCTACTAAAAATGCAGCTACTATTTTACCTTAAATAGCAGTGAATTCACTGAGTGTACAACCACTGTTTTACCCATATAAAGCTAATCATATCAAGACTAAGGACACAAGATTCCATTCATGTCTCACAGCTAGGCATAGTAAACACTAAAACAAATAAGACAAGTGCATGATCAAATTGACAACCACATGGACACAAGATTGAGAAATTAATAGATGACATTCAGCAGAACAAACTTTGTCTAGGCTAAGTATGTATAATTACATTTATGCTCAAACATGAACCTAACACGGTATGTTTAAGTATTAACAATCAGCAAAATCAGCAGACATTATGAGGCATTCCATTAACTAATATTTTAAATCCTTCTCAACATATACTAATTAACAAAATATCATCGTATGATACCAACATGAATCAGACAGCACGAGCAAAATAATTCAAAACGTTATTGTTAACTAAACAAAACCAACATTCTTATCATGCTTAGACAATAAACATATCAACTACATCATAACTAAACCAGTGATAAAACGCATAAAACACAGAGAGTGAGAAAAATGAGAAGAGTTGAGTTTTACCGACTTCTGGATTATGAACTCCGACCCGAACCGAGAATGGACTCAACATCAAAACCATAATTTGAAGGGCTCAGATTTGTTAGAACAAAGCAAGAGGAAATGCAACACACGCCATGGCTGCGGACACCGGATTGCAAGTTGATACCATCTGACGCCCGCCAAGATACTGGTCGGATGTCCTTAGTGCATTCGAAGGAAATTTGTGCAATTTCTTCAGGTAGCACGATGAGGTAAATTATCATCATAGCCCTGTTTGAATGTGACCCGACCCTGATACAGACTGACCCGACCAGTGACCCCACCCGACTGACCAGTGACCCGGTCCCGACTAATTGTGACCCGATCCGGATATGACCGAGAAAGCGAGATCACTAAACCGACCGTAAATAAAACCACCAAAACAGACCGGAAACCACCAACAAAAGTAAACCGGAAACCAACAACAACCAACAAAATAAACGGAAACCACCAACAATGGCACCGAAACCATCCCACAAAACAACTCGGAAAACCACCAACAAAAGTACCGAAACCACCAACAAAAGCAAAACGGAAACCACCAACAAGAGTAAAACGGAACCCTCATTTTCGGACTTAGGACCTCAAAAAACCCCAAAATCGACGGTGGTGTGGGTGGTGTAGGGTGTTGGCGAGGTGACCGGCGACGTGGGGTCGCCGGTGTGGGGGTGCGGGGGTGTGTGCGGCTGATGGAGAGAGAGAGAGTGAGATATATGGAATGTAGGGTTTGTTTTAATGGGGGGAAAATAAAGGGGAAGGGGTGATGGGCCGGTTCGGTTTGGGCTTGGGGGATTGGCCGGTTGGGCCCGGGTATGGGGGTCCGAAATGGGGTTTTGTTTTGGGGGAAATGGGTTTGGGTTAAGATATAAAAAGGATTGAAATGGGTTATGGATAAAAATATAAAAATGTGTTTTATTATATAAAAAGAAAGCTTTGCAAAAATTATAAATTATAAAGATGATAATATGATAAAAATATAATATTTGTGAAACGCTTCATGCTTAAAAAAAATAAAAATATAAAATGCAATGCTGTTTTGCGAAAATAAAATAACATATAATATTAGGATAAAAGTATGCTTGTGATATAAAAATGCAAATGACAAATAAAAAATGTAAATAATAATAATAATAATGATATATATACATATATATGCCTTATATTTTAAAATTGTTTTAAAGTGTCAAAAATATTAAAAATTGCAAATAAAATCCAAAAAGATGGGACAAAATTGGGTGTCAACAGATGCCCCTCTTTGGCCGGAGACGATGAAAGAGTTTTCGGCCAAAGAAGTTGACTGAGTAGCCAATTTTGTCCTGATCACCGGGACTCGAGGGAAGATTAGAGATGCATGGTAAGAAATAGAATCCCGAGGGGGGAGAGAAGTTGTAAGAGATGGTGTAGATTCAAGAAACAATGCACCAGTGTCGACTTATGATGACACTGGTTGCAGATGTGGCGAGATACTGGGGGAAGGGCTGAACGATGTTCGAAGCACTTCCCCGATGCAGATGATGATATAGCATAGGCGTGATGAGGTGACGTCGTCGCTTAGACGTTATGCAGATGGCGACGTCGCATAGGCGAGATTGAAATTAAGATACCCGCATTAGAAGGTGGGCGCCTAACTTAAATTAAAATACCCGCATTGGAAGGTGGATGCCTGAATGAAATTGAAATACCCGCATTGGAAGGTGGGTGCCTGACTGAAATTAAAATACCCGCATTAGGAGGTGGGCGCCTGACAGAAATTTAAATACCCGCATTAGGAGGTGGGTGCCTGACTGAAAATGAAATACCCAGATAGGAGGTGGGCGCTGATCGAAATTGAAATACCCGTGACAGAGGTGGGCGCCTGATCAAATTGAAATACCCGCATTAGGAGGAGGTGGCGCTCAAATTTAAATACCGCGTTAGGAGGAGGTGGGCGCTGATCAAATTTAAATACCCGCGCGTTAGGAGGTGGGCGCTGAAAATGAAATACCCAGATTAGAGGTGGGCGCCGATCAAATTTAAATACACGACAGGAGGTGGGCGCTGATCAAAATGAAATACCCGCGTTAGGAGGTGGGTGCTGATCAAATTAAAATACTGCATTAGGAGGTGGGTGCCTGATCGAAATTAAAATACCCGCGTTAGGAGGTGGGCGCTGATCAAAATGAAATACCCGCGAGGAGGTGGGCGCTGATCAAAATGAAATACCCGCGATAGGAGGTGGGCGCTGGTGAAATTTAAATACCAGTTAGAGGTGGGCGCTGATCAAAATGAAGTACCAGCGTTTGGAGGTGGGCGCCGATCAAATTGAAATACCCGCATTAGGAGGTGGGCGCTGATCAAATTGAAATACCCGCATAGGAGGTGGGCGCTGATCAAATTTAAATACCGCATTAGGAGGTGGGTGCCTGATCAAATTTAAATACCGCGTTAGGAGGTGGGCGCTGATCAAATTGAAATACCGCGTTAGGAGGTGGGCGCTGATCAAATTTAAATACCCGCATTAGGAGGTGGGCGCTGATCAAATTTAAATACCAGACAGGAGGTGGGCGCCTGACTGAAATTTAAATACCCGCATTAGGAGGTGGGTGCCTGACTGAAATTGAAATACCCGCATTAGGAGGTGGGTGCCTGACTGAAATTAAAATACCCGCATTAGGAGGTGGGCGCCTTACTGAAATTAAATACCCGCATTAGGAGGTGGGCGCCTGACTGAAATTTAAAATACCCGCATTAGGAGGTGGGCGCCTGAAATCACGTCGTTGTATTGACGTGATGCGTTTGTGACCCGCATGGGTTGAAATGACGTCGTTGCATAGACGTGGTGCGTTGAAGACGTCATTGTGTAGACGTGTTGTGCAGATGACACCGTTGCATAGGCGTGTTGCTGATGACGCCGTTGTATGGGCGTGTTGCTGTCGTTGTAATGCTGTGAAAGATGTAAATGACGTCCATTGCCGTCAGTTTGGTGTAATATGATTTCACGTTGTGTTGAATCTTCTGCCGATTCAAACTCCTGTAGACTGTGAATTGAAATGTCATCCTTGCACGAAGGAAAATGTGAGGCGACGTCTTTGCCAAATTAAGCACACATGTTGCGGCTTCTCTGCCTTTGTCACCCTGAAGACCTGCACTCAAAGAATTTTGTGAGTTGTAGCTTTTGCCCTGAACGCTTGCAAGCTCAGACTGGTTTAGATTGAAGACTTGGTTGTCTGGCATTTTTCAGGTCCATTGGCATATTCTTGCAGTGAACCCTTAAATATGCCCCAGTTTCTGGTATATATGAAGATGTTGAACTTCCAACTGGACGAAATCGAGTTTGTGCGGGCAGCTTGTTTGTCCTATCAAGGCGATCACGTGAGCCTATTTTGTTGTGTGCAAGATAATGGACACACAATTTCCAATGGTGTGACCGAAGCCGATGTAGGCCGCCTACGTATTCCGACAAGGGAAATCAGGTCATAACGTAGTTCGGTGCAAGTAAAATGACGATTGTGAAGTTTTCCAAAATGGGACCGAAGTCGATGTGGCTGCCTACGTATCCCGCCGAGTGAATCAGGTCATAACGTAGTTCATGCAAGCAAAAAGAATTTTGTAAGGGTTTTCTAAAAATGAGACCGAAGCTGATGTGGCCGCCTACATATCCCGCCGAGGGAATCAGGTCATAACGTAGTTCATGCGGCAAAAGTGATTGTGAACTTTTCCAAAATAGGACCGAAGCCGATGTGGCTGCCTACGTATCCCGCAGAGGGAAGCAGGGGGAATCAGGTCATAACGTAGTTCATGCAAAAAGAGATTTATAAGGATTTTTTTTATGGGACCGGACCCGATGTGGCCGCCTACGTATCCCGCCGAGGGAATTAGGTCATAACGTAGTTCATGCGGCAAAAGGATTTTGTAAGGTTTTTTTTTTTTTTCAAAAATGGGACCGAAGCCAATCTGGCCGCCTACGTATCCCGCCGAGGGAATCAGGTCATAACGTAGTTCATGCAAGCTAAAAGGTTTTTGTAAGAATTTTCTAAAAAATGAGACCGAAGCTGATGTGGCCGCCTACGTATCCCGCCGAGGGAATCAGGTCATAACGTAGTTCATGCGGCAAAAGGATTTTATAAGGTTTTTTTTTTTTTTTTTTCCAAAATGGGACCGAAGCCAATCTGGCCGCCTACGTATCCCGCCGAGGGAATCAGGTCATAACGTAGTTCATGCGGCAAAAAAGATTTGTATTTGTAGAATGTTTTTTTTTGTAAAAGAGAGTGACTAGAGTTTGAAAAATGATGCAATATATTTTGCAAGGTTTTTTTTTGTTGTTGTTTTTTTTTTTCTTTCTTTTTTGTGAAAATATGAAAAAGACATAATCACGTCTTGACTTCGGTTGGTACCAACAATTAGAATTCTGCTTAGGAGTTTTCATTATTTGCTTTCTGTCAAATCGAGACAGACTTCAAGGTAATTCCTATAGCTTCAGATGCTACCTCAGACATACCTGAGTATCGACACTTGCTTCAAGCCAAGATTTTGACATATATGCATCCTCATGTTTCAAATGCCCTCACTGAAAGAAAGTCCCTTCCTCACATGTATTTCAGTATTTTGAACTTTGGGACGTCTAGAGAAGTACACTCACCCTCAGAAAGATGTTCAATGCATTTAATTGTGATACCATAGGCTTGGTCGTCATGTGAGTATCCACTAATGTGAGAACCCTCGGTATAGGATCATGTAGGGCTTGTTATGGGTTTGTAATGTAGGTTTGGGAAAGGAAAGGATATTATTTGGGTAAAGAGTGACTAATCCTTCCTTGAGCTTTGGAATATGTCCGTGCTTGGTATTTGTGTGCATTGATTCCGATTTGCTTCTTTTTGCCCCCTTTTGTTTTGCACCGGCTTCTTTTGAATACTTCGTTTGAAGCTTTTCCCCTTTTTTCGGAGTTATTTCCCTTCTCTTTTTTCTTTTTTTTTATTGATATTGTCGGGGCTTTTGACTTTCTTTTTGTGTGAAGTCGTCCTTTTGTTTTCCTCTTTTTGGAGCATTGCACTTCAACTCGGATCTCTTCAGCAATTTGCACATTTCTGATGCGCTCAAGGAGGTCAGGCCAAGAGAGGGATAGTGCGTGTACACACTCAGAAATGGTATAGGCATAAGTTGTGGTTGTTAAAAGAATAGGCTTTAGGCTCAAAAGGGAAGTGCTACGGATAATGTTATTTGGTAAGCTGGAAAGGCTCAAACGGATCAAAGAAAGCCTACGATCCTTTCCTATACCAAGTGTTACTCAGGATTTCGCCTCAACAAACATTCGAGCCAAGTTCTAGATCACAATGCAATGCAATTGAACTTATTCTAAAAACTCACCACACAATGCACATGAAACGATGAGGTTGGCTTTGTTCATATCTTGGAAGCATGCAAAACAATTTTTTAAGTGTCAACACAAGCGTGAATGAGAGGTACCAGAAGAATCTATGGTTTACCACGAAGTCAATCTTCTCCGTTTGTTCTTTCCTATGCACACTACTAACTGTGTTGGTATCAGCCAAGTCAATCAATGATTCTTAAAATATATATAATATTTTTTTGTATTTTTGAATAAAGGGTACCGAACCCAAATAGGGCTGCCTACGTATCTCATCTTTGACGAGAATCAGGTGTGCGTAGTTCGTACTGATAGGTTATAAAAATGTATGTTTAAAAAAAAGTTCATCTACACTAGGATAGTAAAAGTAAAAATTGTATAAAACAGATGATTATCCACTATGGGACGAATGCAAAGTAAAAATAATTGTCCACAATAGAATGAATGCAATGAATAAATGATCATCCACAATAGGATGCATGTAAATAAAAAAAATGAATGTCCATTATAGGATGAATGAAAAAATTGATAAACCAGATATGTCCTTATCTACGGTGGACAAGGAAGTGCATCTTTTTTTTCATTTTCTTTTTTTTTTTGATTTTTTTTTTAGTGTTGTCGAACCCGAGAAGGGCTACCTACGTATCACACCGAACGGTGAGAATCAGACACTCGTAGTTCGTGAAGATAGGTTATAAAAAATGTAAGATTGAAAAAGAATTTACCCACAATAAGATAGCAAGTAAAATTGTATGCAATAAAAAAGTGATTGTCCATATTAGGATGAATGCAATGAAAAAAAATAATAATCCACAATAGGATGTAATGAAAAAAAGATTGTCCATTAGGATGTAATGAAAAAAAAAAAAAAAGATTGATAATCCGAAATCATTTTTTTCATTTTTTTTATTTGATTTTTTTAGGGGTGTCGCACCCGAGAAGGGTTACCTACGTATCACACCGTATGGTGAGAATCAGACACTCGTAGTTCGTAAAGATAGGTTATAAAAAATGGTATGATATAAAAAAAATTATGTAACGAAAATTAAACATATCAACTGAATTTGCAAATATGTAACAAAACAAAAGTATAGACAAATTAAAGAGATGATTCGTTGAATCTGGTGTTGGCTGACTTTTTCCAGTCAAAACATCTTTCGGTCATCTTTGTGAAAGACTTTGGCTTTGTTCTTTCCTAGAGTATATCCAAAAATAATGTTTTAGAACGATCCCCCAAACTATTCGCGAGGACGATCTTCCTGCAAAAAATAAGAGCACCGGGTGAAAGGAGGAAAGCCACTAAAAGAATAATAAAATGTAAGAGTGAAAGTATGGTCAAAAACTCCCCTGATTGCTTCACGAGATCCGAGTGTTGATGTTCAAGAACGCTTTATCCTTGGGTAGTGACACAATTTCTATTCAAGAGTCGCAAGCGACATGGTATGATATGTACAAAATTGAAGCAGCTAATTATTGCATTAAATAATATGTACAGAGATAAAAGAAGAAAAATAGCAAACAAACTGGACAGGAATTAAATACGCGTCCTATCATGCATGGAGCCTCTCTTATGCCAGAGGTGGGCCTAAACGTCAAATATGAGAGATTATGACAGAATAATCCAAGCTGTCAAACTACAGTGCTTTTGTTGGAAAAGAAGCCAAAATGTATGTACATTTTCCAATATCGGCATGTCATGATTAAGCTTGGATTAGTCCATCATTATCACGCTACAAATAATATGTTGATGGTCGTTGGGGAGCGAGACCGTCGACAATATTGGTGGATTACTTAATTGTGGAGTCGATGCCAAGGATCGACCAACCTATGGTGTATGTATGCATGATTAAAAATAAAAGTGGTATAGCTCTATCCTAAATTTACTAAGATTAGGCTTACTTGGACTCAAGGTTCCCGGCGGACTACTCGAGTGAGAAGGCTACGCGACCTCCGGATGGTCCTGACACTCACGCGCATACGCCAACTCTCCTAAAATTTGGTAACTTGAAAGACTTTGCGGAGTGCATAGAAACACACCTCGCGTGTAATGTGTGATAGTGTCAATTTTCCATAGTGGAAGAAATATGAGCGAAATGCCAATTTAAGGAAAGCAATAAAAGAATATAGCAATTAAAGAAGTTAAACATACAAAATTTCAAAGAGTAAACAAGTAAAAGCAGTAGAATAAATAAGCAGCAAAATAAAGCGCAATAATAATTAACCTGAACTTGCTATGGTTAAGAACCTGATTCCCCAGTGGAGTCGCCATCTTTATGCTTTTGGAATTTTGACTGCGGGCCCTTGACGCGATGGCGTCGATTCCCTCTGGATCGGTTAAAAACTGCTTTGTTGAGGAGTCGCCACCTAATTATTCTAAGGTGAATTAGGGCACCTAAATGCTAACTAAATGCTGCAAAATAACTCCAATTTTGTGATCTGCGAAACTAATAAGATTCTAGGTAAGGGTTCTTTATTATCCTAAAGGGAAGGGGTTAGGCATCCTTTAAGATCCGCTAACTTGCGGTTATCCGATCAAACTCAGGTTAATTATGATGTTAAAAGTGCATGTTTTACAAGTATAAAAATAATATTGCAAATATTTAATGAAATGATGCATTTGTACAAGCATACATTTGTATGACAATAATATACATGTAAAGCTAAAAAAAAAGAATATGAATATGCATTCGTATGAAAATTGATAAAGATGTATGCAATGTGATTTTTATGGGCGCCGGGCCTAAAAATAGATAAACTAGCGATTAACAATTTTAAAACTTAACCGAGCCTAAAAATAAATAAACTAGGGACGGGTTTCAAGTTTTTGACTACCCTAATAATTAATTCTATGTCTACCTATTCTAAATATTCCAATAATTTCACGAGTACAATAATATTACAATACAAAATGGAATAAAGCTGAATTAAAGAAAGTAAAAGACAACAACAAAATAAATAATCTCCGAGGGTTATTTGCCTTCTTTGACTTTATCTTTGCAAGCTGTCAAGAATAAACGGTTAGAAACAATTAAATATACATAACTTCGGATCCGTATCCAAAACAATAAATATTTTGGTTACGGAGGGCTCAGACTTAAATTTTGAAAAGATCATTCCAATCACGTCGTGGTTGCGAACATATGACTCGTTGGTCATTTTAGTTGCCTTGCCTACCGAACATGTTGGTCTCTCGGGTGAAAAAGATTTAAGTTTCATCATTGTCCAGAAGTTTTATTTTCCGTCTTTACAACTGTGGAGGCCTCAAAAATCGACGGATATTTTTTCATCGGCCAGTGTAGTATGTGTTCAAATCAGTAAATACCAACAGTGTAGTAGCATCAGAAATGTAGTTTCTGAATATTCAAAAGTGCAACAACTGTTAATTTCCGATGTACCAGCTCAAAGAGTGCAGCAAAATTTCAACTCAAAGTGCAACAGATCAAATGCAACGATTTGTCCTTCAAAATATAGCATATGTTTGCCTTAAGAACATGGCATCCATTGGTGATCAAGTATAGCAACTCCTCAAATGCAAATAGTTCAAAGTAGGGTAGTACAAAATCAAGCATAGAGGTGTGGCAACTTGTTCTTTTTCAAGGGAGCTATAATACAATAGCAGCAAAGTGCTACAATAGCTTAGCTCAAGTGTATCAGTGGTTCACCAAATATAGCAGCTCAAGTGTAGTATCAATGTCCATAAAAATCAAAAGCGGCTGACTAAATCAAATGGCTTAGCGGTAGCTACTTGCCTAAAAATGTAGCGGTGATTTGGCTCAAAATGCAATGACAGTTCTACTAAAAATGCAGCTACTATTTTACCTTAAATAGCGGTGAATTCACGAGTGTACAACCAACTGTTTTACCCATATAAAGCTAATCATATCAAGACTAAGGACACAAGATTCCATTCATGTCTCACAGTAGGCATAGTAAACACTAAAACAAATAAGACAAGTGCATGATCAAATTGACAACCACATGGACACAAGATTGAGAAATTAATAGATGACATTCAGTGAGAACAAACTTTGTCTAGGCTAAGTATGTATAATTACATTTATGCTCAAACATGAACCTAACACGGTATGTTTAAGTATTAACAATCAGCAAAATCAGTGAGACATTATGAGGCATTCCATTAACTAATATTTTAAATCCTTCTCAACATATACTAATTAACAAAATATCATCGTATGATACCAACATGAATCAGACAAAGACGAGCAAAATAATTCAAAAGCGTTATTGTTAACTAAACAAAACCAACATTCTTATCATGCTTAGACAATAAACATATCAACTACATCATAACTAAACCCGGTGATAAAACGCATAAAACACAGTGAGAGTGAGAAAATGAGAAGAGTTGAGTTTTACCGACTTACGGATTATGAACTCAGACCCGAACCGAGAATGGACTCAACATCAAAACCATAATTTGAAGGGCTCAGATTTGTTAGAACAAAGCAAGAGGAAATGCAACACACGCCATGGGCTGCGGACACCGGATTGCAAGTTGATACCATCTGGGACGCCCTTGCCAAGAATCTGGTCGGATGTCCTTAGTGCATTCGAAGGAAATTTGTGCAATTTCTTCAGGTAGCACAGATGAGGTAAATTATCATCATAGCCCGGTTTGAATGTGACCCACCCGGATACTGACCCGACCCGAATTGTGACCCAGGCAGGCCAGTGTGACCCGGTCAGGCTGTGTGACCCGATCCGGATATGACCGAGAAAGCAGTATCACGAAAACCGACCAGAAATAAAACCACCAAAACAGACCGGAAACCACCAACAAAAGTAAACCGGAAACCAACAACAACCAACAAAATAAACGGAAACCACCAACAATGGCACCGAAACCATCCCACAAAACAACTCGGAAAACCACCAACAAAAGTACGAAACCACCAACAAAAGCAAAGCGAAACCACCAACAAGAGTAAAAGCGGAACCCTCATTTTCGGACTTAGGACCTCAAAACCCCAAAATCGGCGGTGGTGTGGGTGGTGTAGGGTGTTGGCGAGTGGCCGGCGGCGATGGGTCGCCGGTGTGGGGAAGTCTTGAGGGTGTGTCTTGGTGATAGAGAGAGAGAGAGTGAGATATATGGAATGTAGGGTTTGTTTTAATGGGGAAAATAAAGGGGAAGGGTGATGGGCGGTTCGGTTTGGGCTTGGGGATTGGTCGGTTGGGCCTGGGTATGGGGGTCCGAAATGGGGTTTTGTTTTGGGGGGAAATGAGTTTGGGTTAAGACATAGAAAGGATTGAAATGGGTTATGGATAAAAATATAAAAATGTATTTTATTATATAAAAAGAAAGCTTTGCAAAAATTATAAATTATAAAGATGATAATATGATAAAATATAATATTTGTGAAACGCTTCATGCTTTAAAAAAATAAAAATATAAAATGCAATGCTGTTTTGCGAAAATAAAATAACATATAATATTAGGATAAAAGTATGCTTGTGATATAAAAATGCAAATGACAAATAAAAAATGTAAATAATAATAATAATAATGATATATATACATATATATGCCTTATATTTTAAAATTGTTTTAAAGTGTCAAAAATATTAAAAATTGCAAATAAAATCCAAAAAGATGGGACAAAATTGGGTGTCAACAAGGGTGACTGATGATGCAGTGATATTTGCAATACTTGGGATCATCGACTTTGTTGGCTTCATCAGGTCGCTTTGACTCTGGAAGGTCAATGACTTTCTTGGCCAATAACTCGTCGAGAATCGTGGGGACGTCAGAATCAGGGAAAGGATAGGCCTTCGCTTCTAACTCCTTCAAGGTGGCTGGCTTTTCTCTTCTCTCGGCCACGAACTTAGAGCTTTTTCTTTCCACTTTTGCTTAGTGGGGGCCTTTACAGAAGTTGCTCCCACCGCCATGGATTCTTTAGTTTGGTATTTTGACGGTTGATTGAATTCTTTAGCTTCCTTCCTCGGATAAAAAATAGGTGAAGTCTTTCTGTGGCTTGCAATACTCAACTCCATGTTATGAGCTCGTGTCGCCAATTCTTTGAAAGTGCGTGGCTTGATTCCTTGGAGAATATACACAAGACCCCAATGCATTCCTTGGGTGCACATCTCGACGGCAGAAGTTTCTGAGAGGCGATCCTTGCAATCTAAACTTAATGCTCGCCACCGATTGATGAAGTCCGAAAAATTGATATTAACCCTCCTCAATCTTGAATCTCCTAAGGGAGTCTTAAGAATAAAGTAAGGGATTCCTTCAATGAGTTTCGGCCTTCCACTATAACTATATATAAATTTGTTGATACGTATATGGATAGATAGATATCAATTCTTCCTCTCGATGACGAGGGACGGAAAGAGAATTCGCTTTCATCAGAATATCTGATTCAAATGCAAGAGACGAAGAGACAATAAGTTCATTTCCAGACCAGTATTGAGAATAAGGAACCTTCGTCAATCTATAATTAGAATGAATAGTAGAATGTGAGGGAAAGCAATCTAGTCGACTAAGTGAACTGAAAGAGGAACTAGGACCAATTCATTTCCTCGTTTGAGAACCTCTTCCCTTCTTCCACTTCGTTTCGAAAAGTAACTAGGACCAATTCAGCCACGTTTTCATTCATTTGGAATCTGGGCTCTTCTACTTCATTTTTATTTACTTTAACTTTTTTTCTTATTTTCCCCTTTTTTCTTATTTTCTTCGATCATGCCACTAGGCATTTGATTAAGACATTGCACAATGATCCGAACACTTTGTCAGGATTGGTCATGAACTTCGTAAGGTGCTGCTTTTCGCAAATCCCAGCATACCCCATAACCTCTTGACATTACACCACTGAATCCCCAACCTACCAGAACAGGAAGTAAGATGAGCGGATGTCAAAGGATCTGGATAAAGTCCAATTGAAATCCAACCTCTCCAAAGCTCTTTCTCCTAAGCAACTCGTATCTGATGATCTTGGGATCTGACTTCTCAGGATTGGTCAATTAAATATAAGAAAAAATACTACTTTTTGACCCCCTAATGACTTATGACCTCAGATAGGCAACCCGCGTTAACACTCGTCGTACAGTGAGTATGATGGAGTTGACGAACACCAAGCAAATGAAAGATGAACCAGTAGTGGACTTCATCAATCAGTGGCGAGCATTAAGTTTAGATTGCAAGGATCGCCTCTCAGAAACTTCTAACGTCGGGGTTTGAAACCAAACTTCTCCTTAGGAGGATAGATGGGGCGATTCGGGTGAGATCCAATGTAGATCCAACTTTCGATTCACTCGTGGGATCCGGGCGGTCCAGGGGGGACCACTACAGCTCCTCTCTTCTCGAGAATCCATACATCCCTTATCAGTGTATGGACAGCTATCTCTCGAGTACAAGTTTAGGTTTGACCTCAATGGAAAAATAAAATGGAGCACCTAACAACGCATCTTCACATACCAAGAACTACAAGATCACCCCTTTCATTCTGGGGTGACGGAGGGATCGTACCATTCGAGCCATTTTTTTCTTGACTTGAAATGGGAGCAGGTTTGAAAAAGGATCTTAGAGTGTCTGGGGTTAGGCCAGGAGGGTCTCTTAACGCCTTCTTTTTTCTTCTCATCGGAGTTATTTCACAAAGACTTGTCAGGGTAAGGAAGAATGGGGGAACAAGCACACTTAGAGAGCGCAGTACAATGGAGAGTTGTATGTCGCGTTCGGGAAGGATGAATCGCTTCCGAAAAGGAATCTATTGATTCTATGTACAAGTTTTTTCCTGAATTAGCCGGCCCACACTTCGGCTGGCCGACTACTTTAGTAGAGCAAGACCTAAAAAAGTTTATTCCTACCCCTTACCCTTTCTTTCAATGTTGCCAATTCCCAGAATACTAATGTACCCTCGTGTATACAGTTGTAAAGCCTAAGCCAAGAAGGTACAAACTAAGTGACGGGCCCCTTTAGAAGATAGGGGGCGACTTTCTTGTGATAGTAATTGTGAACATCTCTCCTTTTCTCTTAGCGTGCACAGTTTGCTTACATGCCGCCTTAGACACATCGTATTACATTTGAAAAAAAAAGATAACAAAGTTAAATCTAACGTATTAAAAAAACATACGTTTTGGCTTTTATAGTTTTACTAAGCAGACGTTTGGATATGCGATTTCATCTCATGAGATGAAATCCTACATCATCAAAAAAGACATGATGTGGGATTCCGAATCATGATTTAAAATTTTTTAAATGTAAAAGTTGAACTATAAGTTTATATTTTTGTAAAGATAGATCCATAAGTTGGTAGATATATTTACCAACCATTTATATCAAATATTAAAAGATCTACAAGTTGATAGTATATTTATAACAAATTTACTCTTACCAAACATGTGAGAGGATTATATTAAAGAGTAGTTACACTACAACTCATGTTCAATTTTTCATTTTATTGAATTAAAATTTGATTATTTTTTAGAAAGGCCTTCTTGTAGCGTATTGATTTTGTTATGAACTATGACTTACTCATTTGATAAGATTGTATAAAAATTGGAAAAGTTTTGATGGTTTTCACAATTTGTGGGGTTTTTATGTCTATAAGGAAAAATACAACTTAAGAAATTTAAATTGCATATTCAAACAAAACTTCACTTTAAATTATTATAGTTTCATCTAATGATTTCAAATCATGTCCAAACGTCTCCTAACACAAATTGAATATACGTGTTGATTTCAACATCCTCTTCTTCTTCTTCTCATTCTTTTTTGTTCAAATTTTATTTCGCTTTTTCACTGAAACAATATTAGTATAGAGTGCATTTCACAAAATTTCCTCTTAAATAGTCGGAAAGGAAAAATAGTATTGACATCGCTTTAACAAAATAATGATACAATATCGTGATAAAAATTGGAGGTGATTTCTTTCCATCAGTTTAAATTTTGGTACGAGAGCTACCCAGAACTTATACTGATGGGAGGTAGTAACGATGTTTGGAATAGTTGATAGCGACGGTGATTAACAAAATTTTGCTTTTGTTTCTTTTAATAAGTGAAGTTCAGTATAGCGATTAGTAGATCTCATGTACCAAATTACAGATATAAATGATGCACGTAGAGATATGGTTATATAAAAATGACCCAATTGAGATATTCTCAATGCATTAATTGTTTCTAAAACGAAATAGACTTAAGCTTGAATTAGTGAGTAATACCTTAACATATTTTGTGAAATTAATAGGCGATAATTATTTGCATTATCAAAGTTGTCTAACTTGATTAAAAAAAGTTATTATTCAAATCATAGTATTATGAATTTGAATAAAATCATTGCTATTAAATTAAACCTTCTTTTAGTTTTCTTTTAACTATATGAACAAAAAAATATCCATTTGAGTGATTTGACTAGTTATGTCACTTGTGGAGTTTCCAGTGGTTTGTAAAGCTGGCCGCACCTAAATCTTGAAGCAAGATTTGAGTATCAGTGTCATTTTTTTTATTGATTTAAGTTATATATATCATCAGTGTTACATTAGTATTATACCATCTAAAGAATACGTATAAATAAGATTACTTAAAATATAAATTTTAAAAATAACATAAATTATCTATTATAACAAATAAAAATAAATTGATTATGTAAAAATTATTTATAGGGTATATATAACTTAAAATCTTTTCCCACTGCCATGCATTTTGACTCACATGTGATTAGTTGATATTTTAGTACGTTTATTGCATATTGTCTTCGTAAAAACAGTTTCCAGTACTTGTCCTTGATTGTATAATTCAAAAGAAAAGTATGTAATGTGGGGGCAAATGTCTAAAAAATCAATAGAATGGTCCACCACGTTTCAGTACTTTAAATTGCCTTTTCTTAATTGATAAAAATTAAAAAGCCGTAGTGTATCTCAATATGGGCAAGTAATTTTGCAATGGGACACAACAAATTTATTGCTAA
The DNA here is from genome assembly GCA_029783415.1 of Anisodus acutangulus. Taxonomy (NCBI): domain Eukaryota; kingdom Viridiplantae; phylum Streptophyta; class Magnoliopsida; order Solanales; family Solanaceae; genus Anisodus; species Anisodus acutangulus. Next base: position 10,333,427 of record CM056502.1, read on the forward strand.
TAATAAATATTATTAACAAACGACCATACATATGTCAAAGGAAAAAATAAATAGAACTATAAAACAAATTGAAAGGGATACTTTTGGTTATTGATTGATCCTCATCCTAATTCCTATCTCATATTGTGTGGTGGTTCGGGAGGTAGGATACATTGAGACCCATATAACACCTATTTTGTTTTCTTTCCCTCTCATATATAATTTTTTGACAAAAAAAAGTTTTTGATTTTCCTTTTCTTAGATGGTTCAAATCCACATCTTGCACGTGAAGTGACATGATAGTTAGTGCGTATGTCCTAATTAAAGGGCGGGGGAAATCCCACTCAATTTGAAATTTTAATCATGGTGATTAAAGGCATTTTGACATTACAGTTTTAACCCTTAAATGTATTATTTTTTATATATTATATTATTTTTATATATTTAGCTAACGAATCAAATTATTTTTAATTGAGTGATCAACAACAACAACATACTCAGTGAAATTTCATAAGTGGGGTCTGGAGAGGGTAGAATGTATGCATACCTTACCTCTAACTCGGGAGGTAGAGAGATTATTTCTGATAAACTCGCGATTCAGAATAAAGCAATAACAGAGCAAGCTAAATAGGAAAGAAGAGCGTAGAATAATAGACAATAAATAATAACAGGAATCGAATGACAAGAAACTATAGGAGAAATACTATCACTAATAGTAAGGTAGGAGCAATAGCTACAACAAAATAATATGTCAAGCGGAGAACACGAGACAGTAAATAACAACAGAAATCAAATAACAAGAAACTACAGGAGAAATACTACGACTACTAGTAATAAGGAAGATTAAGCGAGACACCTACAACGTACTAACCCTCTACTCTAATATGTATCCTCCATAATCTCCTATCTACGACCATGTCCTCGGTAAGCCGCAACTGCTCCATGTCCCATCTATTTACCTCTCTCGAATACTTCTTCAGCCTACCTCTGCTCCTCCTAAAGCCATCCATAGCCAACCACTCACACCTCCGTACTGGGGCATCCACACATCTCCTCTGCACATGCCCGAACCATGTCAGTCTTGCTTCACGCATCTTGTCCTCTATCGAGGACACTCCCACTTTGTCTCTAATATCTTCATTTCTAATCCTATCTCTCCTAGTATGCCCACACATCCACCACAACATCCTGTTTCCGCAACTTTCATCTTTTGAACGTGAGAGGTCTTGACTGGCCAACACTCTGTCCCATACAATAAAGTTGGTCTAACCATCACTATGTAAAACTTGCTTTTGAGTTTTGGTGACACTCTCTTATCACACAAGACTCTTGAAGCGAGCCTCCATTTCATCCACCCCGCTCTATTTCTCGAAAGATAAAGAGTTATAGGTGCTCGAGATAGACCAAACCCCAAATAGGACACGTAATGACTTGAGGTTATGTAGAAGGTCAAATTTTTTTGTCTAATCATCTGGTATTCAAAATGAACTGTCCCTGTTAATTAAGATTTGCACCACATATGACTTATGCAAGGGAGAAACTTTCTACCAGATGTTCACAGTTAATTTGTTTAAGGGTGAAAAAATTTCATTCTTCCCGCTACATGCTTGATGGTGTAAAATGGTTGAAGTTACTGCTTATGATTTTCGATTCAACCTTCCATTTGAGCTTGTACTTCATCATCCCTTCCTCCGAGCTACACGTTCGGAGTGGGACGGATCTCGGAGGCCCATATACTAACAACGGTCATGGCCTTCATTTTTTGTGTGAATTCAATTACAATTCCTCAATTATTTGAAATCTAGATATTCAGATTGCAAATTATTTCTTTATAATCTTTATATTTGCCGATGTTTGAAAAAACTGACCGTAAAAATCGTTTCACTTCTCAAATACATAGTAATATCATATAACATGAGATATGTGTAAAGGATTGTCGGTTACTTAAGGCAATCATGCCTATAAATTGGTAGACTATGGATAACCCTAAGTCATCAGATATTTAAAACCTAAAAACTCCTTTAATAGATCATATGCCTAATTTTAGGTGCGCTATAGTGTATACCTTTTGTTTAATTTTGCACCAAAAGCATTATTAGGTGCTTGTAAGTACTTTATGGAGGCAATACATGGGATTTGGCTATTAGATATGGAGCATGTAACGAACTTGACCCCATGTTTTTACATGTCACGACAATCAACCAAAAATATTGAAAAAGAAATTTCGATGGAATTTGTCTAACCATGTATAAACTTGACATTGGCATATCATTTTCATTTTTTATGTTGGCTAAACATGGTTTTAACTCTTTTAATCCAGAGTAATTTACAATAATTCTTTTCACCTTTTAGGATGTATTTGGTATGGAGGGAAATATCTTTTTTCAATTTTTCTATATTTGATCTGTCAAAATATTTTCTGTATGAAAATAAGTCCCGTAAAGTCATAAAAATAACTTCCCTTGTGAAAATATGGAAAATAAGTTTCATTATTGACATTCCACGTTGATTGTTATCCCACCCCTAAATACACGAGTACCGTCCCCAACACCTCAATTCCGCCCTCATTCCGGTTATCTAGATTATATATAAATGCTCTTATAGTAATATTTTCTGCTTTACTTACTCCCAACACCAGAAAATAAAATAAAATAATTTATTTTTCAAGAAAATATATTTTGTAAAAAATATTTCTCTTCACGCCGAACACACCCTTAGTAATTGTTTGAAGTCAAAATTATTTTAATGGAGGGAGATTTTCGTGGTAAAGTGGAAAAACATAGGGAAATTAATATATTTGTTAAACAGATTTTGTGATTTTCATATCTTTCTCAAATGTCACTTCCTCTAATTACTTGAAAAATATTGCATTTATAATTACTTTCAAAATTATAAATAACAGTAGTAAAAGTTTAAAATAGTTTATGACATGTACATAAAGTTCTGAGAGGAATTAAATGGTTCAACATAGCACTTTACAATCTAAATATAAGAAAGTGATCATACAAATATCTCTTACATGTAAAAATAAAGAATAAAAAGATCTTGAGAAATTTAATATAAAACTAAAAAAATTTGTAATGAGCTGCAAATCAAAAAGTTAAGAGGGTTAACTATGCCTTAATGATATTATTTGAATAGTGACAACATTTATGGAGGGTTGAAAGGTGGTAATAATTTTAACATATTGCCTACCTAAAACTATATCATAAACTTTTCTTATATATCCCGTCAATTTTTCGAAGCGTATGATCTTGACTTGTGAACGTAACTAGGTGAAGAAATTGTAAATTGTTCATTAATCAATCATCTTATGAACTTAAACATGATATATATATATATATCTGAAGGTGAAAACCTCAAAGTGAGCAGGCAACATAATTCTAAGTCGATAACTGAACTGACTCTTAGCAGAATTTACTAGTCCTAGCACGCGGCTGAAAAGGCTTCATCGGCTATTACAGTAGCCCAAACCGAGTCATAATATTGAGGAAAATGACTGAGATCCGCACATATTTGAACGCCTCGAAGACCAAGTCAAAGAACCTTCTAGACCCCAAAAAACGACAACAACCAGCGGCAACTAGAGGGAAGTGCCATTAATCGTGCAAGAGGAAAATAAGGAGTAAAAATCGGCACCACCTCCTCATAGTTGGCTAGTGGATTTAGTGGGGAGTCTAATGGCTAATCTAGGGGGATCACATTTCATTTTTCTTGTAATATATATATAGGATAATTTGTAGAAGAGGAACACACAATCAATCAAAACAACTGATTTTATATTCATTTTATCTTCATCGCCTTTACTAAACTCTAGCTGTATTTATGTTTCTTACCACTTAGTTTACTCAATCACCATCCTAACGCTTTCTGGAGTAGTTGGAGAACCAATTGCTGGAAGTTAGAGTTCCACTTCCAGCCGAAATTACTTAGTTAAGGAATCAATTTGTCATCAGATTTCGTCAGCCGATAGACGACAGACATTTCGGAAGGGAACAAATTTGGCACGCCCAATGGGACCATAGGTGACTCTATAGCGAAGTTTGATTCTCCAGGTTAGGATCACACTTGGCGTATGCGCCTAAGGTCTGGTAAAAAAATGAACCCAGAGTCCAGTCCACATCCTAAACAGAATCCTCCCAGAAGGAACAACGAGCCACCACTTTCCTCGGGTATGCCTATATCGGTTGATACCCCTCCACTTCATCCATCAATCCAAGCTGTGAGTGAACTTAGCCAACCTGAAGGTTCAATTGTGAGGACCACATCATTTATTAGACAACAGATTGACTTAGGCATCCACGATATTATGTACCAAGTTTCCAAACAGTTGGCGGACATTGTCAAGCCAAAGGTGCATAATGAGGTTCAGTAGACGAGGGAACTGGAAGCCAATCGACTGCATCCAGGAGAAGGTTCGGCTGGTTCTGCCATCCCTCTGACGAGTGGCGCTGAGCAACATACAATTGTGACTTCAGGTGTTGTTCCTCAACCGAATGTGTATCAGTTAATACCTACTCAAGTATAACTGATAGCACACCTAGGAGCATAAGCCCAGTCACTTGGTAACCAGTCTACTGTATGGTTGCCACCAAATACTGGGGGGAAACTGTGCCACTTGACCAAGCGAGTCTGCAGTATGAGCAGATCAATATGGCTTAGAGACCAGTTCAGGCATCCAGATACCTTGGGTTGCCTCCCGTTATGTCGTACACTCCTGCAAACGGCCCCACGGTATAGGCGACCAATGTTGGCCAGCCGAATCGGTAGCCGATGGCCCCTGGCTATGACCCTGCTCGGCAATCTGGTGACACTGTCTACAGCGGGGCACCATTCCAGCTGTCACAGCCGGTACCCAATCCATACCATCCAGGAAGCTCAAACTTTCCAAGGACGGCTGATGTCCTAGGAGAGCAGACATGGAACACTGTTCCACCTTATCCTCAGGCTCCGTAGGCTGTTCCAAGAGCTCAGGTTGCAGGATTTGGTGGCTATGCCCAACAACAGCAATGAGGACATACCCTACCTATTGTTAATGGCCAGCATAATACCTACAACTTTCAAAATCCTGCTCAACAAGGTACAAAATGGAGGCCTCCAGTTCAGAACTCCTACCAGCCGGTTCTAGCTGAGAATCGGCAGGGGACTTCACAACTTATGAACCCTGAAACTATCGCGAATACCATGAAGAGGTACTTTGGCATCCAACTAAAACCCTTGGACATATCTGTTTTCATGAAGCCCTACCCCGATTGGGTAGATTGGATAGTACCATTGCCAAGGGGCTTTAAAACGCTCGATTTTGCCACCTTCTCGGGTGATGATGGCAAATCTACCATTGAGCACATCGACATATTTACCGCCCAATATGGCGAGGTTATCCAGAACGAGTATCACAAGCTGCAGTTGTTCCCCATTTCTCTAACCGGAACAACATTTGCCTGGTACTCATTCTTGACCTCAGACGCTGTACAGAACTGGGCTGACATGGAGCGTTATTTCATTGATAAATTTTATTGGCCCCAACCTCAGGTCATTGTAACCGATTTGACGAATCTCAAGCAACAGGTCGATGAGTCGGAATGCGCCTAAATAATTCAGAAAAAAGAAAGGAAGGTTGGGGAAATGCACTGTACACTTTCCTGAATCAGAATGCGCCCACATGATAATCAACAACATGCATCCTCAGCTAAAAGAGAAATTAGTGGGACAATTCTGCTCTGACTTAAGCCAGTTAGCCGAGAAGGCTAGCCAAATAGAGTAGTACATCCATGAGAAGGAGAAAAGAAGAGCTAACCAAAATTGAGGCTCCCATTTGGTATCCATTATTGAGGCAGATGAGTCTGACTCAGAGTCAGCCAATTACATGACAGACACAATGGTAGCCGAGATTGTCAGGGGTAAGGTTTATTCTTGCCCAACTTTGAAAGCTACGAAAGGCAAGGAGACGAGTTTAACTGATGACAGGGTCGGTTACTCATTTGACATTACAAATGCAGATCAGATCTTTGATCATCTGCTTAAATATAGACAGATTCGACTGCTTGATGGCCATATGATTCCGCCTACCGAAGAGCTCAAGGATAAGAAGTACTGTAAATGGCACAACTCATATAGACACACTACTTCTAATTGTGTGGTCTTCGGGAAGGAAATTCAAAAGGACATCAATGAGGAGAGGTTCAAGCTAGCCGACAAAAGAATAGCTGAAATGTCTATTGATACTGACCCCTTTCCCGCAGTACTGATATCTATGGTGTCCTTTGCTAAGCCAGATCAATAAAAGAATGTCAAAGAGAAACAATCGATGAGAAATATATGGGTCCTAAAAATGCCCACTGGCAAGGAGGAGGCCACAAGGACCTTTGTGTTTGATCGGCTATGCAGCTTACGTGATATTTATGAGGACACAGACAGGCAGCCAGCTGGAAGCAGTTTTCTTGGCCGCCCTTATAAACCAGAGCACATTGCTCGGGAACCTCATAAACAACACCTGAAATTCAAAAGGGACCCAGCAGAGGCGTAGGCTTGGGGGCAAGCATGACAACCAGTCGATGAGAAGCTGAGCATGCCCAGATAGACGAGGAACCACTCCCCACAGCTAAACAGATGGTGGCTGAGTTCAACATAAAAGAATGTGTTTCTTCCTTGCGTATCACAGTGAGGGATGAAGGTCAGCTGAGACCCTAGATGATGATCAAGCCAACCACCAATATAGAGGAAGGAATGTGGTTCATCAATTAGGCTTCTGGAAAGAAAGAGGCACCACCGAGTGTCGTATCTAGGACTCATAAAAGAAGGATGCAACGTGCCAAAGCCTTGTACAAGATGAAGTAAACACTGCACATGATATACATCGCTAAGGCAGTCGATAAGCAGGAAATTCCTGAGTTTGCCGTAGTTGAGGCTATCGAGCGGGAATTCGGTTCAATCGCTTCAGAGACAGTGCTACATGAAGAAGAAGTTGTGGACCAACCAGAGCTGAATATGCAACCTGATAACAACCCGATAGAGGAACCCTGATGTGAGATTACTATCCTGAAGGAATCCCTAGCTGAGATGGTTCCACGGATCGCGCAGAGGATCCAAGCATTAGAACCTCAGTCGGTTCCTATATGCCTCAAGGAGAAGGAATTTATTAACTTCTCGTCAACCAAACTGGACGAGGTGGGAGACTTCATCCTTGATTTATTTAAGCATGATTCAGTCGATGAGATTTGGGAAACTATTGAAATGGTCAGCCTGATTTCATATGAGTTCTGGGTCGGCCGCTCTACTCTGGATAGCCTAGAAGATGATGTGTGTGTGGAAGACACTGAATGGGCGACTATAGTCGATACCATAGCTAGGGACGCTTTGAGCACTATATTTGGTGCACCTACGGAAGAGATAGTTAAACACCTCAAACTCTTCTATGTTAAGGCTTACATTAATGGCAAAGCTATCAGGCCAATGTTCGTCGACAATGGGGCTGTGCTGAATGTGATGTCGCTGCTTACTTTTAAAGGCCTCAACAAAACCAGGAAGGATCTCATCCCAACTAACATGAAAATGGCTAGCTTTATGGGAGAGGCCTCTAAAGCTTTGGGGATTTTAGTAGCAAAAATCACTGTAGGCCCTAAAATGGTCAGATCTTCCTTCTTTGTAATAGATGGCAAAACATCATATGCCATTCTGTTGGGCAGAGACTGGATTCACACCAGCCGATGCCTTCCTTCTACCATGCATCAAAAGCTAATTTTCTAGGAAGGAGACAAGATAGAGATCGTCCTAACCGATGATAACTCATTTCAAGCAGGGGTTAAGAACTTGGAAGTTACCTTATATTCACCCTATGTGGCTCCCATAGCTGTCACGGAGCAATACGAAGAAGGATCTTGGGAATACTACAATCTTATTCCATGAGGTTTTGAAATAAAACAATTAGCCGAACCACGACTTACCTTGGAAGAGTTAGATGATTGAGGAGACCCAAATCATACGTGATCTGTGGCATCGCCTGACTGCTCTAAGTTCTGAAGCAAGGATAGCCGAGGTATTACAGGTAGAGGACTACAACAGAGAACCAACACTGGCAGCCGATGACATTGAATTGCCGATGAAACTTGAATCGCCCATAAGAAGGGCTATGCCTAGTTTTGAGTCCCAGGATCCTTTGGAAGATATTAATTTGGGTACTGAGGAAGTCCTTTGGCTAACACATATTAGTGGTTTGCTGAAGGAGGAGGATAAACAAATTATAACGGCTCTTCTACTGTTGTATAAGGACTGCTTCGCGTGGGATTATCATGAGATGCCTGGGATGACACGTACGTTGGTAGAGAATAGATTGCCAATTAAGGAGGGTTTCACACCTCATAAACAACCGCCCAGAAGATATCACCCTCAGTTGATGCCTCAAATTAAAGCCGAGATTGAACTGCTACTGAAGGTCGGGTTCATCAGAACGGCTAGGTATGTGGAATGGTTGGCAAACACTGTGCCAGTCAAGAAGAAGAATGTCAAGGTTGGGGTATGTATTGACTACAGGAACCTAAATCTAGCCACTCCCAAAGATGAATACGTTATGCCTATAGCCGACACGCTGGTCTATTCGGCAGCCGCCAATAGTGTGTTGACATTCATGGATGGATACTCCGGCTATAAGAATATAGCAGTAGCCGATGAGGATATTCACAAGACTAATTTTAGGTGTCTAGGAGCCTTGGGCATTTACGAGTGGGTAGTTATGTCGTTCGATCTGAAGAATGTTGGTGCTACTTATCAGAGGGAAATGAACACCATCTTCCATGATTTGATCGGCAAGATTGTGGAGGTCTACATTGATGATGTAGTGGTGAGGTCTAAGGACTTCAAAGATCATTGAGCCGATCTTGAACAAGCACTAAAAAGAATGAGGATTCATAGTCTAAAAATGAATCCAGCCAAGTGTATATTCGAAGTATCGGCTGGCAACCTCCTTGGCTTCTTGGTACATAAGAAAGGTATTGAGATAGATCATAACAAAGTTCGGGAAGTAATGGAATCTGCACCAGCCAGAACAAAGAATGAGTTACAGAGCTTGTTAGGAAAGATCAACTTCCTAAGGAGGTTCATAACTAATTCAGCCGGCAAGATGAAGGCTTTCTCACCTTTACTTAGGTTTAAAGGGTCAGAAGAACTAGTATGGGGCCCAGAACAGCAAGAGGCATTTAACCAAATTTAAAAGGCCTTAGCAACTCCTCCTGTGATGGTACCTCCCATGCCAGGAAAATCGTTGAAATTGTACATCTCAGCTGCAGATTTGTCTATCGGCTGCCTGTTAGCATATGATGCCAATGATGAAACCGAAGGGCAGTTTACTACCTCAGCCAAATGCTCAATGAGGCTAAAACTAGATATACCCCTATAGAGAAGCTTTGTTTGTCCTTATTCTTTGCTTGTACAAAATTTGAACATCATTTAATGCCACATGTGGTTCACGTTTTGTGCAAAATTGATATCGTCTGGTACTTATTAAATAAACCTATTTTGCAAGGACGACTAATGAAATGGGCAATCAAGCTTACTGCATTTTCTCTCGAGTATAAGCCACTCAGGGCTGTCAAAGGTCAGGTGTTAACCGATTTCTTGGCAGACCACCCTTGTGTAGATGCGGAGGACCCATGCGCCCCCTCTACTGTGTGTATGGACGTCGTCCTTTGGATGCTAACTTTTGATGGGTCAAGAACCCAGAAAAGAGTCTCAAACTAACCAAGCTGAATACGTGGAGGTTCTCTTATCGACTAGATTCTGAATTGACAAATAACCAAGCTGAATACGATGCTCTCATCACGAGACTCAAACTCATAGTCTCTATGAAGGCGAAATGCATCAAGATTCGTGGAGACTCTTAGTTGGTTATCAAACAGCTGGTTGGGGAATATGACTGCAAAGAATTAAATTTGTTGGCCCGTTACAGAATGGCTAGCAGGTTGCTTAGTGGTTCACTTCAACTACATTAAGTTATGTTCCCAGGGGCATGAATGTTGAGGCTTATGACTTAGCGGAGCATGGGTCTAACAACGTATACACATTATGTGAAAAGACTGATAATATACCTGTAATAACATCAGGTGAGGACTCTTGATCCTGTCATCCCATTAATGCATAGATGCGGTTCTGGCCCCTACCTCTGCCTCGACCAGACGATGTTTGATGATTTTGCCCTGACGGGCGTACTAAATGTGATGAAATTGCTGCAAATCCGACCGGCCGGGCCCTAACACCTTCGCCTTCTATCGGGCATTCTCACATAATATGACCAAGTTCACCACAAGAATAACACATATTTGATCCTTATCGACACGACCCTAAATGGGTCCTACCACACTGCTCACATCTAGCCAACGATGGTCTCATCTGACTAGAATCCCCTTTATAATAAGACCCTGACGCTCGTGAATTCGGACTTGGTCCAGATTGATCAAACCGATCAATCATTGACCTTAAAAATGGTAATGATGCGCTAGCGGTCGGGTAAGATGGGTGTCTATAAAGTTATGGCCTGGGCCCACCTTTAAACTCTCTTACGTCACCTACGGATCGAGCCCGCTTATACTGGCCCTTATCAACTCTCGATCTACCAGTTGTTGTCTCTTACGATCCTCCAGATTATGTGCATAAGCCTGAATGCGAGAAGTATCCATATTCAGATTCAGAGAAGTCGTAGTACACTTATTGACCAAGTGCGGCCCTAAGCCAGTAACAAACATATGTACCCGGTCACTCATCTCAGTTATAATCGTAGGAGCATATCTGGCTAATGAATTAAACTTTAAGTTATATTCTCGAACACTCATATTGCCCTGCTCAACACGTAGAAATCTATCATGCCTGGCCGTTGGGGCTCGACCGGCAGAAAATATTGTAAGAAGGCCTCTGAAAACTCTCTACATCCTGCTGGTGGTGAACGAGGTCCCCTAGATTACTCCCATGTCTCATACCAGGTCACCGCGACATCCCACAGTCTATAAGAAGAAAACTTTACCGACTCAGTATTGGTAGAATCCATCACCCACAAGGTACAATGTATCTGATCCAGAAAATTCTACGGATCCGCATTTAGGTCCGATCCTGTGAATACCAGAGGGTTTAGGTTAATGAAATCCCGGGCTCTCGCGCTAGCAGCTCTATCAGAAGGATTGTGAATCTGACGTTGGGCCTGAGGGACCACTAATCGAGTCAATAACTGTACAACACTTTGCATATCAAGATCTTCGGCTGAAGTATCAAGTGGAGGAACTGGGGGTACTGCAGCTCCACTAATCTCCTCCGGAGGTGGGGAAGTTGGGGAATCATACGAAGAAGTCGCATGGTGGATCTCACTCTGGCCCTCGCCAGCGGGTGGCGCACGGTTAGTACCTTCGCCAGCAGTCGTATCTAACGCCCTCATATTCTTGAACTTCTTTCTTGATGTAGGCGTTGCTGGAATCATAAACACGAGATGGATTATGAGTGTAATGCTTATAACTCAGTTCTATAGCACGATTCTAGATCAAGAAGGAAAAGTAACCATTCTAAATGCCCGGTAGCCTCCTGTCTATAAGTGTGGTGCACAATACATCCATAAATAAGACTCTACTAGACACGGCTTGTGGACTCCCTAGGACAGACATGCTCTAATACCAAGTTTGTCACGACCCAAATCGGAGGGTCATGACGGGCACCCGAACCTTACCTGTCGAATATCACCTATCATACAGTCAACATCTAATCATAATTGATCACGGGCCACAAGGGCAGTCACCCAGTACCCTGCGGACACTTAGAAACTATAAACTAGAGAGAAGCCATGTGAAACCTTACAAACAGATGGGCCAACCTATATACATATATACATACTACAGCCGACAAGGCCATATTCGACTGCTATATATAAGAGACTTGTCTACAAGCCTCTAAAGAGTACGTGACATCATAAGGTCGGGACAGGGCCCCGCCATACCCATATATACATGCAAAAATTATTGTACCGAAATTAGACCGACACTCCGAAATAAGGGGAGTGTTCCAATATCCGCTGAATCAGCAATCGACTAAAGTGGATCGTCGCCTTGCCTACATGAACCAGCGGGTGTGAAACGCAGCGTCCCCCAATAAAAGGGACGTCAGTACGACTGATGTACTGAGTATGTTAGACATGAGAAACAACATAACAGAGATACATAAATAAACTGAAACAGAAACAGTCGACGCAAATAGCCAACAGAAACAACCGACCAGTAGCAAATGCCTCCGAGGGCCCTAATATGCCTAAATGTCATACACAATGTGGTACACATATAATTATATTGGCCCCTTTGGGCATCTTCCTCCACATAACAACTTTTGTGGGCATCATATCATATAGGCCTCTATGGGCATAATCATCATCATATCCCAGCTGATCAGGTGATCTGCGTAGCCCGTTTCCCATCCCCAATGTATGGTCCAGGGTAATACATGAATAAAATGCATGAATGACAATAAAACATTCTGAATTTTTCTGAGTGACATAATATCATTGTACATTCGGCTAACATTAGGAACATCAACATCTTTCCCATACACCTCAATAAGGATTTGAAAACATATTTAGACATGTTTTTAACATAGGAACAAATAACCGGAACATCCTTAACTACTAATAGCAGAATAATTTATGGAACAATATTACGTTCACGTTTCGTATATAGAACATGTCAAAAGAAAGAAATGATTTGTCTTAACATACCTCAATAAGGAATTACGATTTTTGGAAACAACTATGACGGGTTAATCTCCCTTAAATCTTAATCTCAAATCCAAGCTTAGAGGTAGAATAAACATATTGCTGCATGTATATCATGTCTTGTGATATGCATAAAGTTAATGGGAAAGTTTCTGTATTTTGGCTCTAAGTTTCGTGAGACAGAATGAGCGTTTGTTGATTGTTTTGGGTAGAGGATTACGTTTTGGCCAGCAACTGATTTCATTCCACTTAAATGTCAAGAATTAAGATAATGCTCCCCTTTAACAGATGTCATCTCCAAACTTAACATGATGTCACCCTATTCTACACAATGCCACCAATTAGTTATATCACCTTAGTCACTTAGGTGGTTCATTTACATGCCCCGCGTAATTATTCCCACTTATCTTATCCCCCCACTAATTTATCAATTAGCCGATCCTTATTTCTAATTAGTCGATCATTATTGTCCCACTATAATTTATCAACTAGCCGATTATTGTTGTCAATTAGCCGATCATTGTTGTCTCACGTGGTAAGTCCTAAGTTAGTTCGGGACCGCATCCTTTTATATACTAAGCTTTTTATTTGCATATATGTAGATGCTTAACCCATCGCCTGAAAGTACGGGGAGTGGGGATGGGGTAAGGAAATTTTTTGTCATTTTTATAAAAAGTTTATAAAAGTAAAATAAATATATAAAATAGAAATTTTGGGGGGGGGGGGGGAGGGGGGGGGAGGGGGGTTAGGTGATGGGGTACGAAAAATTTCTCATTTTTTAATAAAATTTTATATATAAGTAAAAAATAAATAAAATAAAAACTTTGGGGGTGGTGTGGGAGGGGAGGGGATAAGAAAAAATTTCTTATTTTTAATATTTTTTTTATAAAAGAAAAAAAATATGAAATAGAAATTTGAGGATGAGGTAGGGCATGGAGTGGAGGGGGTAGGGGGAGGAGGTAAGAAAGAATTTCATATTTTTTATAATTTTTTTTATAAAAGTAAAAAGAATATGAAATAGAAATTTGAGGATGGGGTAGGGCATGAGGGGGGGGTGAGGGGGGAGGTAAGAAAAAAATTCATATTTTTAATAATTTTTTTATAAATGAAACAAAATATAAAATAGAAATTTGGGGATGGGGTGGGGGTTAGAGCGGTAAGAAAAAAATTCATATTTTTTATAAAAGTAAAAATATGAAATAGAAATTTGAGGATGGGGTAGGGCAATGGGGTGCAGGGTGGAGGGGGTAGGTGTGAGTAGAGGCGGGGAGGTAAGAAAAAATTCATATTTTTATAAATTGTTTATAAAAGTAAAAAAATATGAAATAAAAATTTGAGAATGGGGTAGGGCAAGTGGAGGTGGGTAGAAATTTGGAGGTGGGGTAGATGGGGTAGAGGTGGTAGAAAGGTAGGGGTGGGGTGGAGTAGGCAAGGTAGGGCAGAGATGTGAGGGTGGTTCAGTGTTTGGGTGGGGGTTGGTGTAGGGGAGGGGGTAGGGTGGATGGATAGTGTGGTGGGTGGTTGGGGTGCGTTGGTGTATTTTTATTGTTCCGAAATAATAAAGGGTTTTTAAAAATAATTATTTATAAACAAAAATATTAATCTAGAGTGTAGCTCTAATTGTTTAGATTGAGCATTTTCGTGAGTCAAGTTTGGACATTATCATGGGTTCATTTGGGCTGTTTATTTATGATGGGTCAACTTGGGCTAGTCCAAACCAACCCATCATCAAAATCACTCTTGCTCAAATCCATGAAACCTTGGACAGGTCATATTATGAATGCATAGTTATCACTTTGTTAAACTAAACCATGCGGGCAAGCATTTGAAATTCTGATTAGTCTAATGGCTGTGTAACCTTTAGAACATATGTTTTGTCTAAGATCTCTAATTTTCAGCTTACTCTAAAATGTATTGGTATAGTTGATTTGAATCTGGTGTCACCTAAATGAAAGATAAAATTGATAGTAATGAGGTATTTTAGTAAGAGTATGAGCCTAAGAAATTGGGCTTAACTAAATCTGTGCAAATGGTTTGAAACTAAGAGATTAAAATAAGTTATAAGTATTTGGGGTACTTAGAATACCTATGTGCTTCATTTGTACCATTGCATATAACTTGACTGTGTTCTAGATGAGTCTCATGTTTAATACCTGTGTGAATTTATTAAGACAGCTTCAAACTCTGTGTATAATCCTGTGTTTAAGACAATGCCTTGAGTTTAAATTGTTTGAGTTTTAAAATAAGGTTATACTGTTAAACTAATTTACTGTAAAGAATGCATGCCTGGTTGAGCCTCTATTACATTAAAGTTGTGGGTCTGTTTGACATCACTTTCTCGTCCTGTTGGGCCTATTCTGCCCCTGCGATATTCATATTTTCCTGAAAGTGTCATTTACGTGCTTTATGTGTATATAACATATTTCTTCCTCTTAAATATGTTTTTGTTATACTTGTGTTAAATTCTTTATCAAATGATTTGTTAAGTGTAGATACATTCTAACTTGCCTTGTTCTTTTCCCCTTTGCATGATCACCCTCTGAGTGAGCCTAATTGGGCCAAGACCTTGCATTGTCATCATTTTTGTTGGGCCAGATGCCCAACACTTCCTTTATCAAGTCCAACCGCAGAATTTGACGGCTCAGACATGGGTGAAAATGATATAAGAATTAGTTAGTGGGTTAGTACACCCATCAACCCATTTCTTTTCCCATTATATATACGCGTATATGTATGAAAACATACTTGTATATTATTGAAACCCTGATTAGAACCAAAGTGAAATAGGACTAGGCAAACGATATTGATATCGTTAGAATGAATAGGAAATCCGACATTTATTAACTTGGACCCAACAGAAAAAGATAAAGGGATACTTACTTTATAAACGAAAAATGATGAAAATGTTTTCTCTAAAAGGAAATAAGATAACTTCTTTTCTCTTTTGAAATCCAACTTTTCAAACTTATGAGGTTGTGACATAAAAGAATTTGAAGAAGTTGCATTCAAAGAAAAGGTTTCATTTGAAAGGAAAATGCAAAAAATGATTTAAGTTGCTTCAAAACAGTTTTGGGCTAAAACAAATAAAAGGAATTTTTAATTTGATTTGAGTTTTGGGTAAGGATTTGGACCAAGAGATGAGATTGTCCTACACTTTTAAAAGAGAAAAATTATGACTTCACTTCAAAAGTTTTTTCTTATACAAAGAGTATAAATCTTGTGTCATATGTTGGAATCATGGCTAAATAAACAAACGAACTACACTTGATATTTTCTCATCCGGATAAATAGTATTATACCACTTTGGATCAAGTTGAGTAGAACTCTACTTAAGGAAATCCTTGAGTGTGTTTTGAACTTTTTAAGTGAGATAAAACTATTTAAATCCTCTTGTACTCCTAAACTTAATTTGATGAAAATAAGAGAGCTCTATTTACATAAAAACGTTTCTCTTGATATGCCTTGACAAAACAAAATCATGATTGTATACATACATTTTAAACACATTTTAAGCAAGTATTTACTTAAGCCACATTTTTTAAACTCGTAGGTCAATCACATTTTGTGGATTCTTAATATTGGGGTGCGTAACATCTTACCCGGGGAATCACCTGAACATTTACCCGGATTTTGGTGCTAAAATCCAAACTATTTACGCGTCCATATCCTTCCCAAACTATTTCACTTAATGCCCCCTGTCCAGGATCTTTTTACCCGAGATGCCCATGTGGTGTCATTCTGTGTATTAATTACATTGTCCTTTTATGACTAGTTTCTCTTTTTTTATTTTTTATTTGTATGTGCATTAATTACATTGTCCTTTTATGACTAATTTCTCTTTCTTCGTTTTTCCTTTTTATTTGTCTTTGTATTAATTACATTGTACTTTTATGACTAGAATCTCTTTCTTCTTTTTTCTTTTTATTTGTGTGTTTGCACGTCGGCTTGTGTGACATTTTTTCATTTTGATTTTTGTCCCTTTTCTATTTTTACCTTATCCTTTTTATTGTTTCTTGTCTTTTTATTTTCCTTTTGAATAATAAAATAAAATATAAAGATAAAATATTAATTAAGTATTTTTTTATATTAATGATATTAATATAAAATTTATATTTAAAATATGATTCTACTTTTTATATTTTTTTAATAAAATTTAACTTGCAAAATTATATTAAATATTAAAATTAAGCCTAAACTCTATTTGTTTTATTAATTTATAATTTTCTTTTGAAGGAATTAATCGGTTCTTGATAATACCTTGTCAGTATATGATATACCATATGAGTATCATAAATGACTGAGATTTTTTTTAAGGAATGAATCAGTCCTTTATGATACTATGTCAGTATATGATATATACCATATGAATATCATAAATGACTGATGAGTTTTTCTTGAAGGAATGAATCAGTCATTTGTGATATCCTATCAGTATATTATATATACCATGTTGGTATCATACAAGACTGAAAGTATTTTCTAAGGAATGAACTATCTTGTTTGATACCATGTCAGTATACAATATATACCATGTGAGTATCATATATGTTAGTATATGATATATCATGTGGATTAGTCATCCATGATGCCATGTCAGTATATGATATATATTCAATGTGGGTATCACAAATGATTGAGCTATGTTTTTATTTAAAGGAATGAACTAATCTTCTATGATACCATGTCAATATGATATATACTACGTCAGTATCATAGAGGACTCAGGATTTTTTTATTTTTAAAGAATGAACTGATCCTTTATGATACCATGTGAGCATATGATATATATATATGAGCATCATATTGTAATGAATATGTCATCTATGATACCTTATCAGTATATGATATATACTAGGATGGTATCATAGAGGACTGAGTGCTTTTTTCTTGAAGGAATGAACTGTCAGTCTTCTATGATACCCTACCAGTATATGATATACCATGTAGGTATCATAAAAGATTGAGTAGTATTTTTTGAAGGAATAAATCAACCTTCTATAATACCCACACCCTATAAATATATGACATATACCATATGGGTATCATAGAAGATCGAGTTGTGTTTTTCTTGAAGGAATGAATTAGTCCCATATGATCCTGTCAGTATATGATATATACCAAGTTGGTATCATTTTGGATAGTTACACACTACAGGCCCATTAGCATGTACAATACTATCTATAAAACCATCACTAAAATAATTGTCAATCGTTTTAGACCTTTTCTCAACACCATTATCAGCCCCTATCAATGGGGTTTTATCCCAATAATAAGTAAAGGAATATATTCCTTGATGTTTATTGATGAATGATTTACAATATATATAAGGTTACAAGAATATTTACTTTGATACAAACTAGGTAACTAATTAACCTAATTACAAAAGGATTATAATTCTACCTAAAAATGAGATATACAATTCAATTAATGAAAGAATATTGGAAAATATTCTATTATACCCCCGCAGTCGAAGCGGGAGGTTCACGAACACTGAGACTGGCTCGAAAATAATCAAATAGTATGCGCAAAAGTCCTTTGGTGAAGATGTCGGCAATCTGATATCTAGAAGGAACATGAAGGACACGAACTTGACCACGAGTCAATTTTTTACGAACGAAATGAATGTTCATCTCAATGTGTTTAGTGCGCTGATGTTGGACGGGATTGCCGGAAAGATATATCGCACTAATATTATCGCAGTAGACCAGTGTTACCTTTTGAATCGGGCAGTGAAGCTCAAGTAGAAGGTTACGTATCTAACAAGACTCAGAGACCACGTTGGCGATACCTTTGTACTCTGCTTCTGCACTTGATCGGGATAGTATATGTTGCCTTTTGGAAGACCAAGACAATAGGTTATCTCCGAGAAAAATGCAATAACCAGACGTGGAGCGTCGGGTGTCAGGACATCCACCCCAGTCAGCATCAGAATAAGCAGTGAGACCAGTGAGCGAAGACCTGTATAGATGTAATCCAAAGTGAATTGTACCTTGGACGTATCCTAAAATACGTTTGAGGGCATGCATGCGTGCTTCCGTTGGACTGTGCATGTGCGAGCAGATTTGTTGCACGGCATATGATATGTCTAGTCTCGTGAATGTGAGGTACTGCATGGCCCCAGTCATGCTACGATAGTGAGTGGGGTCTTAATATGAAGGGCCGGAATCAGCGTTGAGCTTGGAATTGGTGTCTACAAGCGTATGGGATGGTTTGCAAGATGTCATGCCTGCACGGTCAAGGATCTCTTCGACGTACTTATTCTAATATAGAAATAGGGCGCCAGAATGTCGAGTGACAGAGATGCCCAAGAAATAACTCAAGGGCCCCAGATCTTTCATAGCAAACTCAGAGGAAATGAGAGACATAATGGACCGGCGGAGAGCATCAGATGATGTGGTGAAGATGATTTCATCAACATATAATAATAGGTAAGACATGTATGTACCTTTGTTGTAGATGAACATGGAATGATCGGATCTGCTATGTGAAAAACCAATAGAGGAGACATAATCGATGAACCGTTGGTACCATGATCGAGGAGCATGTTTCAATCCATAGAGCGATTTCCACAACAGACACATATAATCCGGATGAATATGATCCCTAAAACCCATAGGTTGATGCATATATATTGTTTCATGAAGATCTGCATGTATGAAGGCATTCTTGACATCAAGCTGATGAATGAGCTATGACTTGGATATGGCAATGCTGAGGACGGTCCGGTTGGTTGCGGGATTTACGCCCGGGCTGAACATTTCATCACAATCCACTCTCATATGTTGAGACATGCCATCACCTACAAGACGAGCATTGTACCTTTCAAAAGAACTATCATATTTCTTTATGTCTAAAAATCCACATAGAACGAATAATGTTAGCATCAGGTGGATGGGATACTAGGTCCACGTCTTATTATCAATAAAAGCATTATATTTGTCAATCATTGTGGCTTTTAATTAGGTTCGGACAAGGCATCCTTCAGGTTACGAGGGACATGGGGGAAGGGACAACTGAAATGAAAAGGTTAAACAATCATTTAGGTTTATGAATTCCGTGCATGACACGAGTTTTCATGGTTCGAGAGTGTGTCTCGGGACGCGCGATGGGAGGGGGGTTTGTCGTGGGACTGTCCGGAAGAGGAGGAAAGGTAGGCGTGACGGTACTGGCTGGCCGAACCTCGGTTTGCCGAGAGGTGGCTGCGGAATCACCCTAAGGCAGGCCGAGCCCCCGTCGACAGAACCGGGTGGGCAGCTAGTCCCGGACGCCGAGGGTTTGTAGTTTTAGGCTCTGATACCATAAAGAAATATGTTCCTTGATGTTTATTGATGAATGATTTACGATATATATAAGATTATAAGAATATTTACTTTGATACAAATTAGATAACTAATTAACCTAATTACAAAATGATTATAATTTTACCTAAAATATGAGATATACAATTAATAAAAGAATATTGGAAAATATTCTATTAATAAGATCCGTTGATAATGCTATTAGAGTACAAGAAGCCATACACTATTTTCAGAAAAATCTAACACCAAAGGCAAAATGATGATAAAAATCGACCTGGAAAATGCTTTCGACCGCCTCGAATGGTCCTTCGTACAGGAATCACTCTATGCCCTAAACTTTTCACCTAACCTTATCAAGCTTATCATGAACTGCATCTCTACTACTACGACAACTATCCTGATAAATGGTAAACCTAGTGAGTACTTTGAACCATCAAGTGATATAGACAAGGGATCCCCTCTCCCCATTCTTGTTCATAATCTGTATGCAAGCTCTAACACGAAGAATTGATCTTGAAGAAGATATAGGAAATTAGAATCCAATCAAAATTAGCCAGTCAAGACCTTCTCTAACTCACTTACTTTTCGCGGATGACTTAGTCCTGTTTGTTGAGGCCAATGAAAAAAATGCTATCACCGTCATAAACACTTTCAATTCTCTTGCCACTCACTCGGGATAAAAAAATAAACTTCGCAAATTCAAACTCATTTTCTCTTCAATTGTCCAACAGGATATGGCAAATAAGATTTCCACAATGTTCAATATAAATATAAAATCTTCCTCCTCCTTTAGAAAATACTTAGGATTTTCCATCACTAATATGCAATCAAAATCCCCCAGCTATCAATACATACTAGATAGAATGGATACTAGACTAAAATGATGGAAAGTTAAGATTCTAAACATGGCTGGCAGGTGCATTCTTGCACAATTAGTCCTAAATTCCATCCCTGTACATCAAATGCAAATTAATCTCTTTCAACACCCCTACACAAACTGTCACAAATATTCTTCATACATACATTTCTTTCTCCTCAGAAGCAAAAGACACATGCTTCTGAAGGCATCTGCAACGCTAAAAAATGACTACAAATTATACCAATCACAAATAGCTACCAACACAATTTCACCCCTTCCCAACATGACCTGGTATGGAAACTAAGAACTGCTAATAAAAGGCTGCCAACTGTTTCTCTCCTGCACATTATCTATGGAAGTACTGCAACATAATAAAAAAATATCAATCATATGTTCCTAACGATGAAGACTTCCTATCTTGATTACAAATAAAGTGCCAATAGAAAACTGAAAGAAATAATCCCCTTTATTATTTTCATTGATTGAATAGGTATATATACAAGATACAAAATTTTCCTATTCTATTCCTAAAATCATATTCTACCATAACTCTAACTCTACAATTATGGTAGTGTATAATCCTACTTTTGGTAACAAATACATTACAATATACTACACATATATTTTTCAAATATACAATATTCTTAACTCCAAAATCAGCCACATAAACCGAGAACTAATCCCATAAATCGTGGCACTTAATTATGGCAATATACACTTGTATATTGTGTGTATATTGCCATATTTAACAAAAACCTTCCACTTACTGCCTGGCAACCACCAAACACCCACTGCTATCATATCCCCATACCTACTTTGGAACATCTGGACTAATAGAAACCACAACATTTTCAACAACACCCAAAACTCCACGACTGTTGCTAAAATATGTGAACAAGCACTCGAATTCTATCACATCGCTCAAAACACACCCATGTTAAAAAAAAAACATTACGAAAATTGTTGTTAAATGACATATACAAACTAAATATCGACGGTGGTGTTTATAATCATAGTACTTCCAAATGAGGGGCTGGAGGCGTAATAAGAGATTACACAAGCCAATGGATAGAAGGTTTTGTAGTAAAAATCAATGCCTAATCAAAGTTTTTAGCATATACAAAAAATATATTCCCACTAATAGTGAAAACAGATGCTCAAGTATTGACGCAAGAAAGACTCATAGAAATTTACTCTTTGATTGCAGGTTCCTTCTAGGCAATGAGGAAAACAAAGATAAAACACATCTAGAGGGAGAGGAACACAAGTTGGCTGAATTTGGAACAACATCTGATCAAGTTACAGGAGAATCCATTTTTTGGGACATTTTCTGTTAAACAAAGACATTTTAGATATAGCATGTTTTCGATCTATCTCGACAACGATATGTGAAGATAGTCCACAAATGGAATAAGAACATGGACTCCATCACCTTACAAGCTAACTTTTGGTGTTGAGATATACATCTATTCTTTACATGGTATCAGAGTATGGCTCATTCTAATTCTTTGTTCATCTATGTTGACCCTCAAATTATATTATCCAGCTCCAGTTAATGAGGTCTGGGCGTGCGGAGAGTATTAAGAGTCTCACATCGGAAATGTAATGGGAACATGTACTACTTATATGGACTCAATTCTCACCCTACAAACTAATTTTTGGGGTTGAGTTAAGCCCAATATACATTCTTTACCGATCTATCTCATGTTTGTAATTTCGCAAGTGCTCTTTAAATTACAATTATAAATTATAGTTTCAGCAATAAAAAATTTAATGAAATAATCTAAATTGTCGGGTTCAAATCGTATGACATATAACAAATTATTTACACTATAATAATATTTGAAAATTACTAGTATACTAATATTCGAAATAGATATATAATTTATATACTCAACTATACTATAAAATGACTCATAAACTATACGAAGAAAGCTCTGGGGATGGGGTTTCCAGTAATTTTCTCTTTAAGCGGGTGGTGTGATAGAAGGGAATGTGTTAAAAATGGGTTGTGATAAAAGAAAAAAAGATTTAAGTTTGCCTTTGAACTTTATGAATGGTATAAATTTGCCTTTTAGTTATTGTGTTAGCTCATAAGGGCAAAATCAAGCCACTTTAATATCGATAAATATAGGAACAAGACACATTTTTAAAGTAGGGTAAAGTTATTCCATTTTGCTGACCCTTTACCGCTTTGAATGTGACACTGATGTTTTAAATGTAAGACACCATTTATTCTGTTTGCTACTTTTATAAGTTTCAATAATTCCAACTGATTTAGCAATTAAATTTTTGAATTTTGATATAATCGTTTATCTATTTAGGCCTAGCAAAAGAAAAATTGGGATAGGATTCTATAGGATCTCCCCCCTTCAAAATCGGACGTGAAAGTTTCCTTTCATCCGGCTCAAGTAGGTACACCAAATAAGGAAAGAAATTCTCGTTTTCAAACTCTAGAAAATTTTAAAATAAAAAGATCTATTCCTTACTCAAGTTCCAAGTGAAGACGAAATAAGATTTGAGTGATTCCGTCTTCTATTAATTATTTACCTAATTGTTCAACCATTACTTTTATAGAGAACTTACCATTCATTCTTCGCGTACCAGCTTTTTTTAATAGCACATTCGAATTCATTAATGAGTCTAAACTAAACTGTACATTGCAGGAAAGTAAATTAAAAAAATGGAAAAGAATAAATTAGAAAAGCCAAATTTCATTTCTAGGCCTCTCCCCACCTTTGTTACATTGGGCCTCGCTATCATTTGGAAACTCAAAGGTAGTCTTTTCATGTAGATTGACATCAGGTAGCAGCTTGAGTGATGATGTGTAAAACATAGCCTACATTTATAATATATTTACAATTTAGTCACTTCAATTTTAGCGAACTCCCTCCTCCTCCTCCTCCTTATAAGATGTTAGAATTGTTGCCATGATTGATATAAATTCTGCTATGTTTGATTCTTTGAATATATTCACATTGTATATGAATCGTCTATGAATATTCAATTCTTAGTTAGACCAACTTTCATCCTAATTCTGGAAGAAAAGGAAAAAAGAAAAAAGGGAGATGAAAATAATTAAAAGTGATGAATACTTATGGATTTAATAATATTAAATAAGCTTTAGAGGCATTTTCTAGATATCAAACCAACTTCATATCTCTTTTGGACACTATTTTTCATCTCTAGCAAGGCGAAGCTAGAAGCTCAAATACAGATTCAGTATCAATAACTTTTATTCTACTAGTGTATTTTATTAAAAAAATTATTAAATAGATTCACATATTAAATTTAACATCTAATTAGGTCGTCATTCTAAAATTTTACAATCATAGTTTAAGTAGGCGTTTGGACATGCAATTTCATTTCATGAAATGAAATCTCAAGCGGTCCAAAAAGGCATGATTTGAGATTCCATCATGATTTCAAAATTTTAAATATAAAAATTGACTCATAAGTTTATATTTTGTAAAATTAAATCAATAAATTGGTAGATATATTTATCAATCATGTTTACCAACCATTTATATCACATATTAAAATCTACAGGTTGGTGGTAGTATATTTATAACAAATTTACTCTTACCAACAATGTGGGAGAATTATATTAAAGAGTAGTTATACTACAACTCATGTTCAATTTTTTATTTTATTGAACTAAAGTTTGATCAATTGATGATGTATTTTTTTAGAAAGTTGTTTTGTTGGTTACAATGATGCATGAAACGAAAATAAGTAACTGCTAAGTATTACAACAAACTGAAATTATAATAAACTTGAACATTTTTTGGTATGCTGAGTCGAGTGATTGCACTCTGTCTTTAAGACAATATTGCCTCGTATGTATCATTTCTACGTCCTGGACAATTGTCTCCCAAGATAAAACAACAAATGAACAAATGAACAAAGGAAACTCAAGTGCCACCGTGAAGAATTTTGAGTAATGAAATGATGCTGGAAGGTAGTAGGAAGAACTGATTTAGTTTGTATGTTTTTGTGTGTCTCAACAATTGTGCAAAAGGTCCTTTATATAGTTGAAGGAGAGGCTTACCAACTGCCCACATAATTGTTGTTACTGGCAAAATAATGACAATTATGGAGGTAGTAATTCACCAAAATAAATGGTGAATTGATGTGCTGATTGACATTTAGAAAGATTAATTCAGCCAAAATAAATGACTGAATTGAGTGCTGGTTGACGTTCCAGAAACCACAAAGTTCTCTGCCCAATTTGACTTTCTTGAAACTTCAGGGACCAAACTGTACATATAGCAAAGTTCTCTGCCCAATTTGACTTTCTTGAAACTTCAGGGACCAAACTGTACATATGAAATAATTCTGGTCCAAAAAGATAATATCAGAAGAAGCACAGCCCACAACCCACAGACCCGAGATCGGACGGGCGGGCGGCGGCGCGCGTGTGGACTTTCCTCGAACCGCAGCACATCTAGGTCCTCCCTCCTTTAAACACATGGGATACCCCTTGGGTCCCAAACCCCAAGCCAACCTTGAGACTTATAAACAAAACAATTCTTTCTTCCCCCATCGATAGGGAGAATTGGTCTCAATACCACACTTTTTCATGCTTCAAACACCTCACTTCGTGAACCAATATCTCTTTCATTTCTCAATGAAATTTGACGATCCTTGACCCTACGGTCATCTACTTAGTAGATTATGCACGTGTGAGGAACCAGATTCTCCAACATGCGGAACACTAGTGTTTAAGCCGTTAAAGTTGGTCGGACACAACTCCCGCCAAAGGCAAATTTCCAACATGTTTTAGTAGCGTATTAATTTTGTTATAAACTATGACTTGCTCATTTGGTAAGATTGTATAAGAATTGAGAAAATTTTAATAATTTTCACAACTTATTGAGTTTTTATGTCTATAAAAAACATACAATTTAAGAAATCTAAATTACATGTTGAAATAAAACTTTAACTTTAAAGTATCATTATTTCATATCATGATATCAAATTATAATTTCAAATAATATCTAAACAGCTCCTAAATTGAAGTTCTTTTGTTGTAGGCCTTTTCTCGTGAAGTTCAATTTTTTACAAGGCAATAGTTATATTTAAAAAAAATTCAAACGGGGCCAAAATAAGGAATGTCCACAAAGGGACATTTGTGTAAAATCAGCCTTTGCGCGTTATTATAGAAGAGAAAAATCCCGACTGAACCGAAAAACTTCGGGAAGCGAAATGGAGGATAACTTCATCGCCGGCGATCGGCCGACGGTGATGATAACGAACGACGATGGAATCGATGCGCCGGGATTGAGAGCTCTAGTTAGTCTACTTGTTTCCACCAATCGCTTTCACGTCCTCGTTTGTGCTCCTGACTCGTATGATCTCTCTCTGTCTGTCTCTCTCTCTCTCTGTCTCTCTCTCTCTCTGTCTCTCTCTCTCTCTCTCTCTCTCACACACACACACACACACACACACACACACACACACACACACACACAATAGCTAACTCACTATCTGTATCCTGCATATAATTGCACTTATTGATCATACTCTTTGCAATGCTGTTTGTAAATTTAATTTCAGGCTTGAATATTGTGGTGAACTTAGTTTTACTTAGTTCGGTTGCCTCTATATTTCCGACGCAACATTACTGTTGAATAATGTTTGAAGTTTACCTGTGCAAATTTGTCTCTATGATCAAGTCTTTTAGGCGCTATTGGCAGTTAAACTAGGTAAATCGAAAAAAAAAATGTATAATTTTTTTTCTCAAATTCACAGTGATTTTTTATTTTTTTATTTTTTATTTTTTATTTGGGAGTTGAAACTTTGTTTGGCGTGTAGGGAGTTCTCCTACTCCATGTTTCCATCCATCCGAAATTTAGTGTTTCAAGCATGACATAGCATGATATTAAAGGTACATAGAAGTAGGCATGTAAATATTAATCTAATGATGTATGTATGGCTGTGGCTCCTGCTTTTTATGGTTAAAGAGTAGACTCCAAACAAAGGTTAGTTTCTGATAGTCTAAAATTGAGCTCCATGTGAAGTTGTGCTGTATAATCATAAAATTGAACTTAGTTTTGTTACATTCAGAATTGGAAGGAGGATTTATGAGATAAACTGGTAAAAATATTGCATGATTAACGATTTTTCTTGGTAATTATAGTTTCAATTGTTTGACTGCTCTCAGTTATTTTTTTGGTCATGTCTTCGAGGATTTTATGAAATAGGCAGGTAACGAATTTGCATGATTGACGATGTTTCTTGGTAACTTGAGTTTCAATTGTTTGACTGCTCTAGGTTATTTCCTGAGATAATGGTAAAAAATACACCTTAACTATCACTTTTCTGTGAGTTTCATACCTATCAGGTGTTTGCATTTTCTACCTAAACTATCACCAACTATTTATCAATATACACCTCGATAAGTATCTGATGGTGCATGGCGTACATTCTCTTTTTTTTGTGTTTAAAAATGGTGCCAAATGGCATTCCACGCGGATAATTAAAGGAATTAATTGGAAAATTAAACAAATTTAGTGATAATGGTCAAAAGTAAATCCGAAGTATCACCTTTTGCTAGTTTCCAGCACCATCAATTTGATAAATAGTTGGTGATAGTTTAGGTGTGAAACACAAACACTTGATAGTTCAGGTATATTTTGATAAATAGTTGGTGATAGTTCAAATAGGAAGCGCACTATCAGGTAGGAAACTCACAAAAAAGTGATATTTGAGCTGTGTTTTTTACCATTATCTCTTATTTCTTTGGTCATGTCTTCTTTAAGAAATTAGTTATATTCAATTGCCATGTTAAAATAATGCAAAACCTATGGTAGTGACTCAATGCTTTGGCTCTCATGTAGAGCTTTTCCATTTTTCATGGTGCTTTTAATGTTCTATTTGAACATGTTACATGATATCAACACTTTATAGCATGAGACTAGATTGTTAGTGCATTTTACATATCGGAGTCTAGCAGAATGTGAGTCTTTTATGATTTTGCCAAGGAAAATTGGAGTTGAGCATGTATTGTTTCACTTCAATAGTATGATGAACTTAAAGTTGCAAGTTAGCTAATAAATCTTCTTTCTGACAACTAAAAATTTGGAGTGAGATCTGCTGGTTGTGCTTTACAAAGTTGACTCATTGTGGGTATCCATTTGTTTCCTTGTGATTCGGCTATAAGCATCTTCTTCTTTTTTATTTGGAAAAGGTAAGCCAATCATTTGCTACTTATATCTAGCACTAATTAGGCTAGTTAACTGTAAACATCTCGCTTTTCTTGCTTCTTCCTGTGCTTCACAAGCAATAAGAAGTATTTGCTTTTCCTTCTCTCTCTATTTTGAGGATCTTCTCTTCTTATGAATTAAGAAAGGGGGTGGGTGGGTGAGTTGGGTGGGAAAGCGGGGAGAAATAGCCTTTTACTACATTGGCAGACTGCAAATGTGCTAAGTCTATTGAGTGACTTGCTATGCACTACACATTTAATCGAAGAGAAACAAAACTTGGCTTGATTATTTTGACTGTTTTATGTACGGGTCGTTGATACTATGTTTACCTTTGACTTTTACCAGCCAGTTGTGCAAAAGGCACTGTCTGTGTCATTGCTTAATGAAGTAAGTCATGAACCCAAAATATTTGTTATCATGTCAATAATGCTTATATATTCTAATTTGTCACCACATCTGTTTTCTGCATAGATACATTATAGTTTAAGTAATTAAGAGTTGTGCTATTTCTTATGTGCTTATTACTACTTTCAGTGAAAAGTCAGCTGTTAGTCATAGCATTACTTGGCGTCATGCCCTTTCTGTTAAGCAAGTTGACATCAGTGGAGCAACAGCCTTTGCAGTTTCAGGTCGGTTGCTATCTTCAACAAATTACTAATTTAGAGTTCTGGACTTACCTACAGTACTTTACTTTAAGGGGTCGTTTGGTAGGATGTATTATAGAAAATAATCATGTATTAGCTTTGGTATCCAATCCGTTGTTTTGTACACTAGTATTAGTTAGACACCCTATTTGGTATTATCCTATGCATAGTTAATGCATAGCAAACCATGATATTAGCAATACCAGACTATTAATACATGCATAAGCATAGTTAAAGACAAAATTACCCTTGAAGTCCCTCAAAGCTAAAGAATATGGAGGATATTTTTGTAAACAAATATTTTTTAAAATTATGCAATGCATGTGATTCTTAATACACCGGTCCAAACAGCCGATAAGAAATAATCTCAACATAACTAACTAATCCCTGCATTACTACCCTATTCAGTATTATTCTTTTACACCCTACCAAACGACACCTAAGTTTATTGGATTACTAACTCTAATATTCAAGCTCCACCGCTCTCTGTTTTATTAATAATGTTATGTCATGTTGGTCCACAGAATTGAACAAAACAAGTCAATCAACTATACCTCAATACCAAACAATTTGGAAAGTGAAGTGACAAATATATGAAGAAATCTTACTGATTTCCTAAATACAAAGAGATCTTCCCTTTCTAGAACACTTGAGGTTTATGAGATTGTGCAACATAATCTGGCCTTCTAATGATTTTCTATTTGACTAGATGAAATACGGATGAAGATAAGCTTTTAGCTTTAAACAGAGCAATCTAATTCAATGAAAGTTGTAATCTAGAACTGCAGAGCTTTCTTTGACAAGTTCTTGTAAAACTTTACTTCAGCTGGCCTGGCATATGTCACGGGATACTGGTCCAGAAATGGTCAATCAAATTCAACTGAAAGCATGATATTGTTTAAGGTGTCATGCTTCAAGGTTCCAGATTTGAAGTATTAGAAAAGATGGGAATGTTGACTTCTCCTTCCTTTCCTTTTTCTTTTCTTTCTTACAGGAACTCCAGCGGACTGTACTTCCCTGGGAATCTCCAAAGCTCTTTTCTCTTCAGTACCTGATCTGGTATTTAAACTTTACTAAACAAAGATAATCCTTCTCCACTCACAAGTCTTCTGATTATATTTCTCTTTGAAAAAGAAAAGAACATAAAAGAATGAAAAAAGAAAGAACATCAGTAATACACATCCAGACATACACATAAAACTCTCTTTCCCCTTGCTTGTATCTTTAAGTTGCCTTTTTAAGTTAGTACGTCCCCTTCCCTCATCATGACATCCTAGAGTTTGGGTATTGGCACCCTACAGAGTGATTTTCCAAATTGCCGATACTTGTTTTCTATCTCCTTTATTTCTTGATTACTAATTTATCCCGTGCCAGGCTTTAGGTGTCAATTCCTTGGGACTTTGCATAATTAGAAGTTATTGTCTAGAACACTCTAGCAATAATCTTAATATCTGTTTTCAGGTTATCAGTGGTGTTAATATCGGTGACAACTGCGGCTATCACATGTTAGTAGATTTTCTTCACTAGCATTCAGCTTCCTGCGGTGATGGTGAAGTATCTCATTGCTTTACTGATGTCTCATATTAGTTTAGGAAATGGAGTGTTTTCTCCCTATAGTTTGGGCAATCCTCAACTTATGAGCTAGCTTTGGGTGGAGTTAGGCCCAAGGTCTATCTTTTTTCATATGATATCAAATCTAGACCCATCCATATTGTGTTTTCTAGTAGTGGGCCCCATGTTATGTTTTCTCGTTCCAATTGTCTAGGTCTGGGCGTGGGGGAGAGGATGTTTAGTGTCCCACTTTAGCTTAAGAAATGACTTGTTGTCTCTTTATGTGGTTTTGGGCAATAATCACCTCATGAACTAGCTTTTGAGGTTGTATTAGGCCCAAGGTCCATCTTTCTTCATATATACCATTAGAGGCGGGTCCAGGATTTAAGTTTAATGAGTTCAGCCTTTAAGATTCTTAGAACCGAACATTGTATGGGTTCAGATCTAATATTGTCAAAATCTTAGTAGATTTTTACATATATATTTATAATCTGTCTCAGAAGTTCTGGTTTCAAATGAATCCATAGAGAAAAGGCTACATTCGCCTATAGAGGACCATTGTTTTGATTCCATAACCTTGGTACATTAGGCTATTTATGTTATAGTATGTCGTCACTACAACATCAAACCATTTATACCTCTTATTATGAAGCACTAGAAAAATGTTTTTTTTTACTATTGAATTGAAAATATAAAGAACGTGTCCTCAACAGTGTGTAATGTGTGCTGAAATCTCATATGAGTTCCTTATGCTTTGATCCTCAATCCATGTCTATTTTTTTCTGATGGTGGTGTCTGGGCTAGCTTGCCCGTAACTTGACTATTTTATCGGGTACTGGCGTACCACTACTTTCCACCAGCACATGTACCGAGTAACTCTGCCCACTAGGAGTTAGGCAGATGAAAAAATTACCTAGTGTGTTTGCCTCCACTAGGATTTGAACGTGAGAGCTCATGATTCTCCCTCTTTATTGACCATTAGGCCACACCCGTGGATGTCAATCCATGTTGATTTTATTGCAAACAGTTCTTGGTACCTGGAATGGTGCAAGAACCAGTTTCTTGATGCAGCTAATGAATAGCAAGCAGACTTGGACTTGCCATCCATGCTAATAAACCGGAAACACAAGCCCTTTTAAGTCCATCTGTTATAGAAAAATTTCTTTATTGTCTCAGTGATATCCAAATAACCAAAATTTCTTCAATCTTTTATAATATGACTCTTCTTATCCTATGTTCTTCGAGTTTACCCTTTTCACCTTTGGTCAACTGGCTCTTCTCATCCCTAAATTATCCACAGGAACTTTAACTTTGTACTGAACCGACCAGCAATTTTAAAAATGAGCACATTGTATGTCTGGGTCAAATGGAATCCACACAGTCAACCTGCATTATTTATTGACTTGTTCTTGCTTTTAGATGATCCCTAAATGTAAAATTGAAGAATAAAGTTTTATTCAAGTTAAGTTAGTTTTCCATGATTGAAACTCAAGCAAAGTCAAAAATGTTAAATGTGAAGAAAATTTATAAACAAAATATATTGACCGTCCTAGATAGCAAGGTTCCATCAGCCTAGTAAATTCGGTTTGATTACTTAAATGGCTCATAGGAAATACAGTATCAGATTTTGGGACAGGAAGTTTAATACCTGAGATGGAGCAGTGAATGGCCCAATAATATATATGCTGAATAAATTAGGATACTTTAATCTATTGAAATGGTGATGAGTTATAGCTTCTTAAACTTCATCCTAATTTTATAATCTGAGTATTAACATGAAAATGTTAAAACTTAGCCTTGGATAAATAGATAAATGGAGACGGAGCCATTTTCAATACTAAAGGTAAAAAAGCAACTTGAGATCACATAGAAATGAAAAGGGGCATTATCATCAAAAGCAACTCTGAACAAACAGGGAAAGATATGGGGATTTCCCCACAGTATAGCAGCAAATATGGCTATATTTCCTAATACTTACAACCATGTAATTTTGTAGTTGCTTATGTGAGAATTAATTTGTACCTTTTCCTGAAATATTCAGAGTATACTCGGGTACGGTAGCTGGAGCTAGGGAGGCTTTCTTCAATGGTATTCCTGCTGTGTCTATATCATATAATTGGTAGGCATGGTGAACTTTCTGAGCCATTGTTTTTCATGCAGAGAGCAGCACCGTTTTACCTTGTGTTTTGTTTTTGAGGGTCCTCATGCACTTTGAAGTAAATATTATTAGATTGATTTTGATTTTGTATGAATTCTTGGACAATAATATAGCCAGTAGTGCTGAAACTTGCATCAATAAATTTATATAATGGAGTAATGAATAATTTATTTATTTCTTTGATAAATAAGAAATGTTTTATTGAAATATCATAGCTGTTTGTCGTGGAAAAGGAATATTATTGCTTGTTTCCTAAAATTTGTGTAATTGTGTTACTAAATCAAATAGAATCACCTTATCTGCTCTTTGAATGTCAGTTGAAGATAAATGGCTGGCCTACCTTTAGCCTGAAGATTCTTTTCCCTAAATCATAATCAGTTTCTACTCCAAGAAGTTTCATGCTGATAATTATGTGGAAACAAGTGAATCTTAACTAAGTCAAACACATAACTTCAATGTAAAGATGCTGAGTTTCTGGTTCCATCTTACTGATTTCTGCTTTTTCCTTTTCTTTCTATGGTATCTATGTACTCGTTTTTCATATACTTATTATAAACTTCAAACATGGTAGGCCCAATCAAAAGAGAAAAATGAGGTGTTTATTAAGGATAGCTGCAAATACTGCCCTGACAGTGCTGCCTTGTATGTGGTGGGGGGGTTTGTTGTGCTAGAATGAGGTGGGTATGAGACATTTTTCAGATGTCACGGAGGAGTAGGTATATTTCTTATTGCAGTGCATTAGATTAAGTCATCTTTCCTACACAGTCGTTGGTCTACTATCTCACTGATGAATACAGTCAGATAAATGAATCAATTAAATAGTTTGGTACAGTGGTCAAAGGTAAATCATGTTGCTTGAAATTCAGCGTTCAGAGTCATTTGATTTTTGATATAGTAGGATAGCATAATTGATTAATGGTGAACTTTTGTCTGAATAAAAATGCCAACACCTTAATATGTTAAGCTATGTTGAAAGTCTCATATGGCATGAAAAAACATTCTATGTAAAGGAGGGGTAGCAGAAACTTTCTTTGAGACAGAAAAAAGGTTATTATGCTTAAGATGGATTAGACACAAAGGATTTACCATCATGGATTTCAAGTAAAATGAAAGGTTGAGGAAAAGGGTAACTGGACCTAACTTTCTTGTTGCAGGTTAATGCGTAGAAGTTTTCCAATGATCAGAGGGAAGCAGGGAGGGAATCAATAACTAATATCACATATACATGTCTTTCTTCCATAATGTATCTCATGCAGTAACTGTAACATGGGAACATGAGTAAAGGAGTAGACCTTTTTTATTTTGGGATTTTCTAGAGTTTGAAAATGAGTGCTCCTTTTCTTATTTGGTTTACCTGCTTGAGCCAGATGAAAGGGAACTTTCACGTTCGATTCTGAAGGGGGGAGGTGGATCTTATAGAATCCTGTCCCATTTTCTTTTTGCTAGGCCCATAACTGAGAGGGTCATGCACGGTGCATACTGAAATTCGTTTTTCTCTCTTTTTTCTTCCTGCAATGTTGCAGGATGAGACTGAATGAACTATACCTCTCATTGACGTCCTTATATATTTGACCCATCTTCATTACTTATTTTCTTCCTTCTTTTGCAATTTTCTACTATATAATTCTACAGCTTCTCTCTTTATCATATTCCTTCTTGCATGAAAAGGCAAACTTTGTAAACCTCATCTTTTTAATTTTTAAATTTCTTTTGGTGGAAAAAGAACCTCTATTAGTGAAGGAAACTAAAATACTGTTAGTGCAGAAAATAAAAAGTGAAAGACATCTGTACCAAGCATTTCAATTACCTTGCAGCGTGATGAGTGCCACATTCTGAAAGAGAACATGCACATGTACATAAAGACGCATAAAAAACACTTTGTTCCAATAAAATAAGTAGTCCTGCATTTCTTTCTAATCAAATGCATGAAGTCATTACTAGATGAGTGACTTGTCACAAATTTTGAATTATTTCACAATGTCCCTTGGTAACTATGATATACTTGAAACAGCTCCACATTAGATGCGCTAATTACAGTCATGGTACGAGTACTAAAGTAGTTATTTGATGGTGGTGCCCCACACAAGTTATTTTGGCTCTTGTTGACAATTGTATAAGATAGTAGCACCAAATAATAGAATGAAGTATATTATTTTTTTGCTGCTGAAGTGCTACAAATGACACAACTAAGCATATCAAACTTCTTCCTCTTAAAATTGCTATGACACTAGGCAATGAGGCACACTTCAGAAATACAACTGTTTGGTGCATCATTGATTTTGTTCTTCAAAAGTTCTTTGTTCCTTATTCATGGGATTTCTAAATTCAGGGTTCGTGGAAAAAGCAATGTTAATGACTTCACACTGGCTGCTAAAGCTTGCTTACCTATCATCAGTGCTATATTGGCTGAAATCAAGATAAAGCACTATCCCCAGATTTGCTTTCTCAATATTGATGTCCCAACAGATGTTGTCAATCACAAGGTAAATTTTATGCTAGCTTGTTTTTGTTGTTTATGATAAAGAATCACCTAGAGAAGGAAACTCTAATGTAAATGTAGATGTCGGACTTACTCCTGTTTTCATCATTGGCAAAAATATCATGTAAAAGTTGGTCTTCACTGATAAAAGGTGGAAGACTGTCACTTCTAAAAAATAGGGAGGCCTTGGAATCAAAGATTTAAAGATCTTTAACTTTATTGGGTAATTGGCTTTGGAGGTTCGGGGTGGAGGTACAAGCTTTGTGGAGGGGGACGATAGCTGATAAATATGAGATTACGAAAGGGGGTTGGAGGACTAGAGATATTACTTTGCCTTTCGGATGTTGTTTCTAGAGGAATATCATGAAAGGATGAGATTATTTTAGGGAAAATATCTCATTCAAGGTTGGAGGCGGGAGGAGAGCATACTTTTGGGGACATAGCTGGTGTGGGGATTGAAAGATGAATTCCAGAGTTTGTACATAATTTCTTGCCAATTGGGGGACACAAGGTGGAGAGATTTTTTGGGACTTGAGATTTAGAAGGAATTTTAAAATTGGGAAGTGATTGAGTTTCAAAGATTGTTAGCCTTACTTTATAGGCAAGTCAATTTGGTTGATAATTCCGATGTTTGGTGATGGGGCCTGGGAAATAATGGAGTGTTTTTGTGAAGTCCTTTATGAGAAACTTTTGGTTAGGGAGGAGTTGGATTTTTCATGTACTGCAATAGGGATTCCAAGGATGCCGAGGAAGGTGTGCTTTTTCACTTGGGTAGCTACTAGAAGGGGGATTTTGACAGTGGAAAATTTGAGAAGGCGAAAGGTTGTCTGCGTCAGCTAGTGTTACATGTGTAAGGAGGTAGGCGAGGATGTGACTTATCTTCTACTACATTGTGGGACAACCATGAGGTTATGGTGGGATAGGCTTAGATGGTTTGGCACTTCATGGTGGCAATGCCAAAAACTGTGAAAGATTTGATGTTCAATTGGAAGAGTAGGAGAAGACGAAGGGCTTGGAACATAGTTCCACTTGCTTTAATGTGGCTAGCTTGGAGAGAAAAATATGAGAACTTTTGTAGGTGTAGAGTCGAGTTTCTCTCAATTGAGGAGTAGTCTCTGCTCCCTTATTTTCTTTTGGTGTAAACAGAAAATTCCTTGTTGTATAGATGATTGACGGAGTTTGTAGAGAATCATATTTGATAGATTCTTTACCTTTTGGTATACCCCTTTTATGCGGTCAATTTGGCCATGCTTATGAATGAAATACATTTTCTTTATTTAAGAAAGCAGTGGGGATGCCATTCACCTTGATGTACTTCTCTTTTATGTGATGTCTTGTTGGTCTTGTCAGCAATCAGATTTGTTTTACTTCATTCACGCACTTTGGACTCTTGTTTCATTTAGATTTTTATTGACAGCTGAAGTTTGGCTAGATGAGTCATTTCAAGCCAACTGAATCATGTCTCTGTATGAATAAAGTAGACGAAGGTAGTCTTGAACAAACTGCACCAAACGTCTCCTCTGTATAAACAAATGGAATAGTATTCTCTTCATCTTTATATGCTATAAACTTCTATTGAAATGTAACTTAACTTATATATAAATGGAATAAAGCTTTCCTTGGATTGTGGTTTTCTTTGTCCCTGTACTAGTTTTAAGATAAGCTTTATCAAGCCACCATGATGTGCCTGGCTCAACTTACCTTTAATGCTTGTCTAATTCAACTTGAGTTTCCCTTGATGAACAGTGGCTCTTCAAACTTGAATTCTTTGTTTTACAAATTTTTATAAGTGATTTTGTATCAGTTATATCCGATTGAACAAGTGTTGTATTCTCCCCTTAACTATTTCATTAAAAGGTTTATCTTGGTTTTTGTAGGGATACCGTCTGACTAGACAAGGCAAAAGTCTTAGGAAAATGGGATGGAGGCAAGTTACTTCTGAAGGAGGAGGAGGAAATTTGTTGTCCACAATGACTATGGAGACGAATTCATCCGAAAGTACAGATGCTAGAGCTTTAAAAAATGCTACATCAGATCATCTGCTGTTTAAGAGACAAGTATGATCCCTTTCACTATAGGTTCTTGCTCAATTGCTGTTATGGTTATCTCCCAGATCCCCTCCCCCCCCTCATGGGGTCACCTAACGACAAATAAAGGACCAGTGTTTATGAAAACCAGGCAACCTTTCCTGGTCAAAAAGAAGCCAGCCAACTTTGTAAGTAGTAATTTCACTAAAGTATCCTTTTGAAAGATGCTACTCTTTTCCATTTCAAAAGAAAAAGATGCTACTCTTTTATTGTATGAAACACTGGATTTTTGTTTGTTCCTGACTGATTCCTTTGAGAGTTAAAGAATAAAAAAAGAAAATGTATACAGGTTTTAATGGAGTAATGTATTGATTTTACTCGTTCCATTCTAGGTTACAGGAATTCTAGTGGAGAATGATGATACAGACTACTGTTCTCTCCAAGAAGGATATGTATGTACTATTCTTTTACATGGTGGTTAGTTATTCGATGAGAAAGATCTATGACTGTTATTGGCACTGTCATCTATCACAGATAACTGTCACACCCCTCGGTGGCTTGTCTCCAGCAGAGCTAGATGCTGTTTCATTCTTTCAGAATTGGCTGCCCGGTGTTGTTAATCATTACCCTTCCTCTGCTTTATAGTCCTGTAAGTTGGTCCCCCAAGTCAAATCCAATTCTGATGTGACCCTAAGGCTAGTCATTATATCATCTGTGTTTATCTCAATAATAATATTCAATTGGCTACTGAAGCTGGTGTTTGTGTTTGACATTGATTTTGCATATTTGTTTCGGAAGTGCTTTACTTCTGTTTGGGTATATAACGGTCTTGAACTATCTTTTTGCCGTAAATTTCGAGTAAGTGGGAAAACATTATGCTCATTGTGGATCATTTGGATGGAATGGAACTCAAGAATATTTGGAAGCAGCAAGAAATCAGCCACTAATGCTTGCATTAGGTTAGGCTGTCTATATCACACCCCTTGGAGTGCGGCCCTTCCCCGGAGCCTTCTAATGCGGGATGCTTTGTGCACTGGATTGCCCTTTTTTTTAGCAAGAAATCAGTAATTAGCATTAAGCATAGATGCATTTCTCGTTTGTTCTTTTGGTGTAACATAACATCTGCGAATGACACAAAGCGATGATTGATTTTACATATTCCGTAATGTTCCTATCCCCTGCATATATTTTCAGCACTTTGCTGCACATCAATAAAATACCATTTACAAATAAAAAAATTATGATCATTGTACTAGTAAGCTTACTTTCATGTTCCTTAGTAAAAAAAGAAACTGGTTTGAGCGTTTTGATTATTCGTCGTCTTCATTTCTGATGACTATATTCTTCATCGCAGTAATCTCTTCATCGCTGGCTCTAATACTATGTAGGTTATCATGATCAATTTGCTGTATGAAAAGCTTGTACAGATGAGATGAGATATACGGGATCAAGAGACCGAAGTGAGTCTAAACAGAATGGATAACGTTGTGCATTTGCATGTCTTTTCAGATGTGGGGCGTCCTCGCCCTGGTTAGAATTTGGTTGATCTTTGTTTCATTTTCTGCAAGATATATCCTCTATGACGTTTCATAGTTATTTACCAAGATAATAGAATTTGTAATGTTACAGATTTGGTATATGTATAAGCTTAAAAGTTTTCCTATAACCTGTTTCTTCTGTTACTGCATACTCCTAGCTATGCTTTGAACTTAAAACAAGTTCATTTCCAGAAAAGGGGTCAATTTTACACACTGCTATGTTCTATATGAGGATTTTCATTATGGGACCGTCAAATCCCATAGATTTATTTCATTACTATTGATGATATGCAGGATTTATGGACAGTTGACAATTTTAATTAATCCACGTAAGGGAGACGTAAATATTAGTTGCCCTGTTTTTAAGGGAGATTTAATCTCGAATCTTACGACGTGTACTTTATTTTTTTTTTTAGATAAAGAAAAAGTAAATGGTGGTTTCACATGTGTTTAGTCTTAAATGTTAAAAATGTATGGCGGTTGGTTGCAGACATGTCCTTGGTCAATGGAGTATAAATTTTCCGAGGAAAAAAGAGTATAAATTTCAGTCTGGGATAGTGGGGGTAAAAGGAAGGGGTTTGCTCTAAGAACCCATCATCCAGATTAATGTAATTATTTTCACTTCAGTATCATAAAGTATGTCGAAATGAAAGTCACATCTCAATCTAACGTCCTTACTTTAGCCTTGGTCAACTTTATTTGATAAGTTTTGAAGACTATCAATCGACTCATCAACTGTTGAAACTGACAAGACAACAAATTGAAAATAAGATAATGAGAGTTTACTTTATAATAACATTTCTATATACTCTTAAGCAGACCTACTATAGATACTTTCGTTCCTCTTATAATTTCCATCAATTACGAATGTTTAAGATTGCAATTCCATTTTGTACCAGTTCTTCTTCTTCTTCCTTATTTGTCCACTATTCACGAGCTCACCCCACATAAAAAATAACTTATAAACATTTACCACATTTTGAAGAATATACAACTCACAACAAGAGAAAGACATAAGTTTCAATAATTTAAAGACTTTCCAGATGGACCTCACTTACAAAAGATTGAAAACTTATACAAAGAAACAGAAGAAAAAAAAAACCTGTGCTGGGACAAAAGTGGTATGATATATGTACATGAGACTGTAAATCTCCCCTCTTTTTGTGCTTATGTAAAGACCCTCATTTTCGTGGTGGCAAAGAATGTGGATGAGACTCCACTAGTATGGACCAAAGCACTTGAACATCTTCACAAGGGCAAGACTTGACATCCTCGTAGAGTATATATATCCCTCTTCCTGAAAAAACAAGAATAAGAAAGTTCAATACAAACTTTACAATAGAGCTTTGCAAAAGAAAACATAATATAAATGAAATTTACATTGTTCTTGAGCAAGACTACAGTTTTATAACAGAAAACATAAGAATATACAAGTGCAGAGTTGTTTCTAGATAAAATAAGCATGTGTATAGGGTTGTAAAGGAATCAAGTGAATTGAACATCTTAATTTTATATCTCTACCCCAAGAGCACTATTCCAATTCAAGAACAAGTTGAATTTAAGCTATAAAATTAGGCTTGAGTTTGTTTCAAGAAGGAAAGTTGATCCTGTATATATGAGCTTTTTTTCCATTGAAGGAGCAGTGATGGCTCCAATAATGTGTTCGTGAATTCGACAGAACTCAATGTTTTTGGGCTGAACTCTATATATATGCATAAAAAATAAGTACAGATGGAGCTGACACATTTCAGAACTCACACCGTCTAAATTCT
The DNA here is from genome assembly GCA_029783415.1 of Anisodus acutangulus. Taxonomy (NCBI): domain Eukaryota; kingdom Viridiplantae; phylum Streptophyta; class Magnoliopsida; order Solanales; family Solanaceae; genus Anisodus; species Anisodus acutangulus. The sequence goes on from CM056502.1 coordinate 10,373,670, forward strand.
TGATCCAACACTGATAATGACAGCTAATTATCTAAGTATACACACAGACAAAGAAAATTTTACTAGTTACTAGATAAAAGTGAAGACAATTTAATTAATTAGAAGTAATGGAGGACATACTCTTCTTGGGAGTAGAGTGAAGACGAAACCAAAGCTTCTTCAATGGAGAGAAGAGAGATTGAAGCCACTCCATGATGAAAAGAGGGTGTAGATGAAGTTCATGGTAGGTAAAAATGAATTGGGTGGGGTGGGGTGGGGTGGGTGGAAATAAGAGAGACACACACTAAGAGAAAGGGGTCTTAGTTTGCTTAGACAAAGAGAGAAGTTTGGGTTATCCTTATAAACATTTGCATTTGCCTTGTAGACAAATCATGCATTCATTTCATTACTTTCACAATTTTTCACTTGGTTGTTATGTCTCTATCATACCTCTCCCCTTGTAGTAGAAATTGCCACTCTACCAATCACTTGTACTTTTCACACTTTCTATGACCCCTCTTCTTTATTTTCTCCTTTCTTTCCCTTCATTGACATCCCTTATTCTTCAAGCTACTTATTGTTTGCAGAATTTGGGAATAAAAAAAAAGGACCAACTTTGATAGAGTAATCTCTGTCTTTAGGGAATTTAAGTTTTCACCGTGTTGTTCAACGGGTTTTGCGACAGTATTACTTTAGAATTTTATAAAGCCAACGAAATTCAAGTTTCAGAACACAATTGTGATTTGTAAAGAGCAGTATGAGAGACGGAGTTAGAATCCTGAACTATTCAATCTTTTTGTGAGGAACTGGTATTTAAAATAGCTATAAGTATTTGTTAGTATTAACAAACCTATTAGTTCCAAATAGGCACCATAGACTTATCCTTTCTAATCGTCACCTATTAACAATCATCTATTTGAACTTGACTTTTCTTAATTCAAAACAAACGTATCAAATAAATACTTATATTATTCAAAAGATGACAAATCTCCACTTCCCAAATACTAACGTGATTTTTTCTCTAGTTCCTTTTTATCGTATTAGAATAAGGTACATTTTCGATGGTTAAGAGATTACATTTGAACATTAGTATCTCACGGGTTCGAATCCAGATTGATGCTGCCTAGTTGAATTTTCTCTCTTTTGCAAGTTAACTATGTTAAGGGAAAATGCAAATACTTGCAGGCACATATAATCTTGAACATATGGATCTTAGTGTCACAAGTTCTAGTAAGAAAAATTGCTATCCGGTTGAATTTTCTCTCATTTGCCTGTTAACTATGTTAATAGAAAAAAAAAGATGCAAATACTTGCAAAATACATATTAATATTAGAATATACATTTCCTGAAGTAGCTAGCATAATTTGTTACACTAGGACATAGAAATGATGAAATAATTATATTTTAAGTTGAGATAACTATATTTTAGAGGGGGTCCCTCAATTGTATTGCAAGGAAATATTTATTTTCAAGAGTCTACTTCAAGTTTTGAGCTCGTATTGGTCCATGTTGAGTTCTCCCACATCGGTGTGATAAGTGGTTCTTGGTCTCCTTATATGGCTTGGGCAATCCTCCTCCCTTTAAGCTAGCTTTTGGGGTTGAGTTAGACCTAAGATCCATTCTTTACATGGTATCAGAGCCAGACTCGTCCCAATTCATTATTTTCGATGTTGGCCCCCCCTCTTATATTGTCCACGCTCCAGATGTCCAGCCCTGGGCGTGAGGCGGGGTGTTGAGTTCTCCCACATCGGTGGGATAAATGGTCCTTGGTCTCCTTATATGGTTTGGACAATCCTCCTCCTTTCAAGTTAGTTTTTGGGGTTGAGTTAGGCCTAAGATCCATTCTTTCTCGTCCATTCTTTCTCGTCCACTTGCTGACTTGCTCCATTAGAGTTTAGTCTTTATTTGTCACAACAACAAGTTATTTGTTTTCATGGCTCGAAAGTTTTGTTTCATTAATTAAAAGACTTGTTGATGGCTTAATCAATGAGTCATTAAATGGAACAGAAAAGAGTTGATTAGCAAAATGTACTGTTTTGTTGTTTATATTTCCCATGGCAAAGTGCGTGTATGTAGACTTAAGTAATTAATGATAAACAAACAAAAGTTTAGGCTGTGTTTACAAATTAGAAGGAAATGAAATGAAGGAAAATGGAAGGAAAAAGGGCAAGTAAAATGCACCTTTCTTCCCCTTCTTTGGTTAGACAAGAAATTAAAGAAAAGAAAGGAAATGGAAACTTTTCTCTTTATAACAATATTGCTTGTCTGGATATTTTTTAGCTGCTATAAGAAATACTATAGAGAATATATGAAAAGAATTCCAAAGAAAACGTTATGCTGAAATATACAGAGGATAATTGTTATACATAGGCTTGTTGGTATATATTTATCGTATAGTACATAACTACATTTCACATAAAGAGGTTGTAAGGTTATAAAAAGGGTAGATTCAAAATAACCTATATTATTTAAAAAATAATTTAGTTACCAGAAAATCAAAATAAGGAAGCTTAGTGAAATATCTCAAATTATATAGGAATTAAGTGTTATAAAAGCAAATTACACAGATTTAAAAATCCGAACAAGCTTCAATAATCTTTAATGGTATACAAACAACGATGACAGTGACAAGCCCTTTGCACCACTTTCATCACACGTCTCTCCACTGCCATGGGTTGGATATGTCAGCGAACTCGTGATAACGATAGGAAAATATACAAATATGAGAAGTTTGTACTTAGATGTTAGAGAGGGAATTTGGGATTGAGATCTTTTGTATTTTTTTTTGTCAAATTGGGTTGATATTTGCTAATAACAACAAAGTGAATCATTTTCTGTCAATTGTATCTCCCGTTGGTATATTTACTAAGAAATTGTATTGTCGGTCTTTAATTTTTACCTTTCAAAATCGAACTTATGCCTAGCAATGCATCCTTTAAGGAATTAGGGCATAACTTGTGGATGTTATTATGCAAAAATATAAACTAATGCGGCGCGAAAAAATAATTTGCTTTGAGGGACCAAAATTAAAGACCAGCACAAAATAGGGGGAAAAGTGCAAGTGACCTGATATTTATGCCATTTATTCATGTTAAAATTTGTCAATATTAGATTATTAGCCCAATTAACCCATGGATTCTACATAGGGTTAATTGGCTAAATATTAGGCCCAATCCAAATCGTATTGTTTTGATCCGCTTTTCGTCCGAATGGTCCAAACTCATCTCAAATCCACCCCCTTTTTTTGGGCCAAATTTCCGAATCCACTTTGCAAAGTGAGGCATATTCAAGAAATCAGAACAGTCTTGTTATTGCCTCCACAGTCCACACGATTTTTTACCAAATCGTCGGTTTCTAACAATTATTTTATCACACATGTTTCTAATATTCTATTTAAACCTATAAATTTTGCTTTCAATAATAATTAGAGTTTGTGAATTCTTATTTTTGGGTCAACCGTTGTGAGTAGTATTTACATATTTACACTACTGGAGAAATGTTAGAAATATATAAGGTATATCATATATTGGATATCCAGATGGATTTATAGAAGTCTTGGATCTCTCGATTTAGTTCCTCGAATCACAAACTATCTTAAACATATTCTATAATATGTTAACATAATATTGTCCACCTTTCTCTCACTCCTTAGGTTTGTTTACAGAGTATTAAGCCTTTTCTATTGTTCAACTTGTTGAGCCACTTTGTATTCTCAAAATTAAGCTCATGTAAAATTTTAAAGAAAAACAATAAAGAAATATTTTTTGTAATACACGTATAAACTTGAAACTGAAATATACATGCGGAGGAGTGTTAAAACTACGGACATACATATATTATTATAAAAGTGCGACGTTCGACGTAAAATGTTGATAATTATGCTTTTACCGTTTGAAAATATATTCCATGTTAAACAAAATAACAATCACAATTAATATGTTTCGTAGTTATATAAATCTGTATTCACGATAATAAAAGGCTTTCTTTATAGCGTGAAGTATGAACTAAGAAAGCTTAAGTTTAACGATAAAGACAGAAGGTATCTAAAAAGATGAAATTTGTATGTCTGTGGTTAGCAAGGGAGTGTTGATAGTATGAAGCGAGAGAATTCTGATGTTCCATATCCCTCGTCCATACGAGGAGCTTCCTTTTTATAGGTACTTAGGGGTCGTTTGGTACGTGATAAGAATAATAATTCTGGGATAAAATCTAAGGCGAAGTGAGAGTCGAGCTTTGAGCCTTGTGGCAGCAAGGTCTTCGTTTGACGCGTTTAGTATGTCATGTGCTATTTTTACCCACTACAGTTTTTTTTTTGATTTTCCATCCAGTGTCCTGTATTCGTATTGGGGCCCGACTAATCCGAATACGTGCCGGGTAGTCCTATTGAGGGGCAAAACACTCCCTAACAATGGTGGCTCCGTACCCAAAAGGCTTGAATTCGAGACCTTTATTAATGATGGAGTAGTATCAACCACTACATCACAACCATTGTTGGTTACCCACTACAGTTACTAGCGGACATGAGTCGTAGTCCGTCGAAAGTATAGTGGTATATTATATTTTGTATATATCTTTCATTACTTTATTTGGATTGATTTTGTACTACGTAGTTATTAATACACGTATAACATACCTGCATAAATATTAGTGTGTCCAATATATCAATGTATCTAGGCATTTATAAAGATTTTAACATGAGATTCAAACCAATAATTTAGGGTCTATTTGGAAAGCCACCTGGTAATTGGAACTGGTGTAATTACTAGGGTAGTAATTACACAGCCTAGTAATTACAACGTCTTATTTGTTTATCATAACGTAATTACAATCGTATTGTTTGATAGCACAAGTGTAATTACACAGTTAGTTTTATTTAAACATAAAATTTAAAATTGATATTTAAAAAATATGTGCCTTTATAAATGATATCAAATTAGGTATTTACCAACACATTGTTTCTTGAAATATATTAATTAATAACCATATATTTGTAACTAATATTGTAAGAAAATAATTGACATATGTTTTTAAATTAATAATAGTTTAATTTTAAATAATTATAAAAATTAAAAGCAGATTTTTTGTGAGAACATCATGGATTGAATGTTTGACAGAAAAAATTAATATTTATAAATATAATGCCATAACATTATTCAAATATTTGACAAAAAAAAATCTATCGATTGTAGGTGAAAAATAAATAACATGCAATGTGAAATAACACGTCAATAGTACTAAAACAAATAAATTAATATTGAATATATAACCTAAATTCAAAATAATTTTTTTACCACAATAGTCTATGTCAAATCCCAACATTACATAAGTAAGTTACAACGTAACTTAAGTAAATATAATTCAAAAAAAAGAAAAAATATAAGTCTATAAACTCATTCACATTCTACTTTATATTAGTCATTATATGTCAAGCTTGTTAATGACTCATTCTTTCTAATATTAAGAGATGTAGTTTCAAGAATTAGAATAATAACACAATTATGCTAAATGAATAAAATAAAAAACATACGTGTAATACGTGGAATCACAAGAAGTAAGGTTGGGATTGAGAAGAAATGAAATGAAAGATAAATAATATTTTTAAAATGCAAATAATTAAAAAATAAAAAATAGAAATTAAATAAGTTTAAAAAGAAAAAAAATTAAAAAAGAAAGAAACTAAAAAATAATCATGTAATTACATGGTATAATTACATCAAATTCTCAATCCCGCTTGAGAATTGGAGATTATAATTAACCATCTCAATTACACCAAATTTCCACCTAACCAAGTAATTGTTTGATCAAACGAACAAGTCAAATTATGTAATTACATTCAATTTTATCCAATTTCAATTATCTGGGTGGCTTTCCAAACAGGCCCTTAAGGTCTCATCATGATGATCAGTATATCAAATTAATTTTTTTTTTAAATAGCTAGAGAAACCAATCTTGACATGATGTGCACTATGATTGTAAAACGACACGACAAAATCACAAGTCATAAACTGTCGAATTTTCAGTTAAAATAGTTCATATTCATTGGACCGTTTGCATAATGTGGTGTCTAATCGCACCCAAAAAGCTTCTCCGTTACCTTTGTTTGTTAAAAGGGGTTCTTAATTAGCATAATTGTAAGATTTACTTTAAATTAACATCAACACCTTTTGTTTTATTTGGAACTTAATCTAAGACAATTAACTGTTTATTTTTCTTTAAGTTGTTTATAGCTTTATGAGTAATACTCACTATTTTTTGTCACTTTAGTTTCTTTAATTATTCGAGAAAACTAATTAGGATTGTCTCTTTCAACTTCCCTTTCATGGCAACGGCCAAATGTCTATTATAAGATTGTCTACTCTAATGTATGAGGGAACTTTTTTAAATCTAATGTCAGTTGTAATTATGTTGTACAGAAATAATTGAAAAAAGAAGTTACTAACATGGTGTCACGAAACAAAAAATTCACTCGTTTTAATTTATATTAATTTGTTATTGTTTAGAGATCTTAGGCAGAGTCAAGATTTTAATTTATGGATTCTGAACCATAATTTATTTTATTAAATATGAGGTAGGGGAAGGGAAACACCCACAATTATTTTATTTATTTATTTTAGATAGATTATTTATACATATTAAATAAGAAAATCAATATAAATATAGAATTTGAGCCAAAGCTATTGAATTATGCACCCCTAGTCGTAAGATTGGCTCCGCCCCTAATTGACATAAGCTTAAATGGAGTGAAATGAACAACAAAAGTTTATACAATCGACCTCAACTGATTTCGGATTGAGGCATAATATTGTGTCGTAATTACTTCACTTGGTGTTAATACCAAACCATGTAAAAATACTATGGTTAAATAATTTAATAAGATAAAAATGCATATTAATTATTCGTGATTATGTGCTAAAAATATATGTGCAAACATATATGTCAAACATCTATTTGGCTTGGACTAAACACTTAAAAAGGGGAAATACGAAATTGGATTAGGATTTGAATCCTATCAAGTCTAAAAAGAACACAAACTTTCATTGAGTGTTAATACTGTAGGACAGTACAAAAGATACGGAGGACAACATAACATAGCAAAAACTTGGTGGCAGAAAAATTAAAAACAAATACTTTTATCCTTCTGAAAACAATGGGCCCATTATTAGTGGGAACCATAGTTTTGGGTCCTATACGACATGTGAACTATGAAAGCCCAAAAAGGAGAGGCTATTTTTATAATATAGAGTCAACCCATCACAATTTGTTTTTTCAGACGTAGGGACATACAAGTGGAAATTACTTAATGCATAAAACATACTACTACATAGTACATATTACGTCATAATTTAACATACTGTTATTTTCAACATGATAATCGTATAAATATATTATAAAACTATATATATATATATATATATATATATATATATATATATATATATATATATATATATATATATATATATATATTATATTATGGGGAGGCATATTTTTACTACTACATTCGTTTCAATTTATGTGGAACCATTCACTTTTCTAGAGTCAATTTGATTAATCTTTGATGTTAAATTGGATTGGATCAACTTAATGTTTTTTTAAAAAATTAGATCTTCAAAAATTATACGAAAAGAACCATAAACTGCAATTTTACTCATGCTAATATGATGAAAAATACATTACAAAATATTGACCAAAATTTATACAATTGAATTTAAAAAAAATTAAAAAATGCCAGATAAATTGATACGTGAGAATATGGAGTTACCAAAGATTGTAGAGCACAAAATTGAGCTTCCTCAATCTCCTTGGACCAATTTCATTTTGCTGCACACATCATTACGAAGAAAACTGCACTTGAATGTAGTAATCCTAACCAGTATAAAAATTTAACTTTAATCTACTATGCTTATCAAATAGAGTTTAAGTTATACGTATCATAGGAAACTTTAATTTTTGTTAGGATAATATCTCAAATCATAATCAAATCATATAAATTGTAATCACATAATTTAGGATGATTAGAATGTGAATATAAATTAGTATCATGTATTTTAGGATAATTAGATAGATCTTCCTTAACATTAACATTATATACTTCTATATATATATATCAAGATTATAATGAAATAAACCCTGAAATTGATTTCCTTCATGGTATCAAGAGCCAAAATATTTTTGTCATAAACCTACCCCTCCCTCTTGTCGGCCTACCCTAGCCGCCCCACCTAGGGTTTGTTATACTACAAACCCTAACCTAATTTTCATAAATAAAACCCTAAACTACTACACCCCCACCGTTGGCTACCCTAAAACCACCAATCCCTATTTTTCTCTCTCTTCTCCCTTTCTAAACCCTAGCCGACACCATTAGGGTTTTCTCCTCAAATTCCACCAATCACAAAACACCTTTCTCTCTTTCTTTCATTCTTGTTTTGTCTTTTCATCTATGGCCGAAAAATAAAAATTTCATCCAACTCTTGTCGTAAACAACGTCAAGAACTTTATTTCCATAACACTTGAGATGAAAAAAGGGCAATACACCTCTTGGGCGGCATTATTCAAAATTCATTGCCGCGCATATGAGGTAGTAGACCATATCATCCCTTCCGAATCATCATCGGACACCACTGTGGTAGACAAAACATTATGGTCTCGTTAGATGCTATAGTCCTTCAATGGATTTATGGCACTATCTCAAATGATCTTTTTCATACCATATTAGAACCGAACTCTATGGCTAAATAGGCATGGGAACGTTTATAAAATATTTTTCAAGATAATAAACTTTCTAGGGCGGTATATCTTGAACACCAATTCACCAACGTTAAATTGGATGACTTCTCCAACGTTTTCGCCTATTGTCAAAAGTTGAAGGTACTTGCAGACCAACTATCTAACGTTGGTTCGCCGGTGACAAATCAAAAGTTGGTTCTTCAATTGATTGCAGGGTTGAATGAATAGTATGATGGGGTTGCTACATTCATTAGAGTAATCTGTTGCCTCCATTTTACAAGGCTCGTTCGAGGTTGATTCTCGAAGAAACCCGCAAGGCGAAGCAGACAGCCTCCGGGGCATCCAGCGCCGGAACATCTCTTGTCTCCACCAACTCCTATTCCGCGGATTTTGTGACACCTAATTCCAGTCCTGTAGGAATCGGAAATCGCAACAACAATGGTAAAAAATGGGAGTCAAATCACAACAACAACAAAGGTAAAAATAATGGCGGAAAGGGTCGTGGAAGGGGTGGAGGCCAACCCACCGGCGACATCGACAACATTTGTGAGATACAAAGATCGTCTTGTTAGTGATGGCAGGTCTTAGCATGTTGGCATGGATTGTGGTGAAACACTCAGTCCGGTGGTTAAGCCAGCAACTATCAGGACTGTTCTTAGCATGATGCTTTCAAAATCCTGGTCCATTTATCAGTTGGATGTCAAAAACGCATTCTTACATGGCCACTTATAGGAGACGGTGTACATGCACCAGCCTTTGGGTTTTCGAGATTCTACTCATCCGGATTATGTTTGCCTATTGAAAAAATCTTTATATGGCTTGAAACAATCTCCATGGACATGTTATAACAGGGTTGCAGGGTTTGTATCCAAACTGGGTTTCTCACACAGCAAGTCAGATCAGTCCTTATTCATTTATATGAAGGGTAGTGACATGACATATATCTTTCTATCTGTAGATGACATTATTCTCACATCATCATCTACATCACTTCGCCAGTCTATTATGTCTCATCTTGCAGCAGAATTTGCAATGAATGACTTGGGTCCTTTTAATTATTTTCTAGGCATTGTTGTAACTCAATATGCAGGTGGTCTATTTTTTAGTCAAAAGAAATATGCCGAAAAAATAATTGACAAAGCCGGAATGTCCTCCTGCAAACCATCACATACACCAGTTGATACAAAGGCCAAATTGAGTAACTCTACAGGTACCCCATACATCGATCCAATACATTACCGCAGCCTAGCAGGAGCCTTGCAGTATCTGACCTTCACGAGACTCGATATCTCCTATGCGGTCCATCAAGTATGTTTATATATGCATGATCCGAATGAAGAACATATGGGGGCTCTCAAGAGAATTCTACGGTATGTTAAGAGAACTCTTCATTTTGGTTTGCATTTGTATAAGTGCTTTATTTTGAGTCTCTCATCCTATACATATGCGAATTGGGGTGGCTGCCCGGACATACGGTGTTCCACCTCTGGTTATTGCGTATTTTTTGGAGACAATCTCATTTCATGGTCGTCAAAATGACAACCGACGATGTCACGGTCGAGTGCTGAAGCAGAATACCGAGGGCTAGCCAATGTGATTGTTGAATCATGTTGGCTCCGTAATCTTATTTTAGTGCTAAATTTTCCAATTGAAAAAGAAATCGTGGTTTATTATGATAGTGTGAGTGCGATATACTTATCCGGTAATCCTGTCCAGCATCAACGCACAAAACACATAGAAATGGATATATTATTTATCCGAGAAAAGGTTACACGTGGACAAGTCCGAGTTCTCCATGTATGCGTCCGGATTATCGATTCTTGATATTTTCACCAAAAGGTCTTTAGCGCGTACTATTTGATGATTTGAGGACAAGATCTCGACATCGAGAACCTCCGCTAAGGCGTGGGGGGATCATTGGGATAATTATGGGGTCATCCCATAATTATCTCAAATCATATAAATTGTAATCACATAATTTAGGATAATTAGGATGTGATTGTAAATTAGTATCATGTAGTTTAGGATAATTAGATAGGTCTTCCTTATCATTAGCATTATATACTTGTATATATATTTCAAGATTGGAATGAAATAAATCATGGAATTGATTTTCTTCAATTTTAATATGTATGTCATATTATCCGAAAGATATTTATAAGTAAATCTTCTTAATATATTAGATTTATAATCTAAAAATAAGATAAGTTATCTGCTATAACAAATAAAGGTGGCTTGATATTGGTATAGATATTTCATTTAGCATCGACGGTGTATATAACTTAAACTCTATAAAACAACCAATAACATATAAATTTATTCATTACTTCATATCTATATCTATATCTATAACTATATCTATATTTATATTTATATTAAAAGCATGAAATCCAAAATTTAAAAGTTAAATTATTAAAATACCCTTTAAAACCAATACTAAATACCCCTTAGAAAACCAACGCCTACACATTTTCTTTTTGAAAAACAAATCAACTTAACCTTAAACATATCCAACACTTCATATTCATGTTAATAGTCACTATCTTTAAAACAAAAATAACCAACACACTGGAAAGGTGTGACTTAGAGAGTACTACAATGTCAAATAGCCACATGATGTTGCTTGATGTTTCCAACAAGAAAAAGACACAATCTTCATTATTACAATAACCTAATGGAGCAAAGCACCAATTTGATGCAAAATTAGTAAGCAAAAGTCGATTTCCTCTTATCTAGACTAATTTACTTTGTGATATATTTTACTGATGGACACAATTACGTTAAAATCTCACTATTACTCTTGAATTTGTTTGTTGTTGCTTCGCTATCTTCTCTATTTGTCAAATCCTTAATTACTCTCAATTTATTTTTTGAACGATTTTTTCCATGGTCAATTAGTGGGTTGAATTCAGTTAAAGGGCTCTACGTTTGATTCTTTAAATACTTTTGTAGATATATGGAATTTCTTCCCAACATATGTTACACTGGTTTCATTAATTGTTTGTTTTGAATTTGAATTCTACATTACTTCTTAAAAAGTATCTATTAAATTTATGCCCTTTACGTAAAGTTCATGTTTTTATAATGTCATTCCATTGGTTTGTTGTTCTAAATTTTCCACTTCCATTGTTTATTGTTGGTCTTTCACCTAATTTTCATTTGCTAGACGTTTGATAATAACATTTCTCTCTTGAACTTGTATATGCATAGACATGTCACATTGATTATGTGTATCTGAATTTCACTTGGTTTAATTCTTAAACTTAGTTATGATGCCAATAATTGAGTACATATATTGTTGAGAACGGAAGAAGTACAGAGAAGAGGAAGATATTTCTCAAAGTCTTGGAATTTATTAAAATGATAGTTCCGTACACTAAGCTCTCGCTATGAAATCAAATATATCAAGAGCAACAACTTACTATAAAATTCTTTTTATAAATTTTGTGAATAAAAAGGAATGTGAAATAAAGATATCAATCAATAGCGCACCTTTTCATCATAAATTCCTCCTAATTAGTATCAATAATTAATTTTACTATAAATTTGGGGCATTACTTCATTTGTTCCAAATTAGTACATACGTAGTTCAAAGACAAAGCCAGACAACAATTGAATAAAAGAAGTTATAAAATATATTAGGAAGAATATGTATTGTTTAGTATGAGTACACGAGCGATAGATCATTGACTTTTGACTATTTTTTCTTTAGTTTTCTTTTTAATGTATTCAAAAATTTTCCATATGACACAAGATTAAAAGATAACTCTAACAAAGTTTTGAAAACCTTTGCAGTACAACCTTTTTGAAAGAGAATAATTCCTTGATAATTTTATTAATGTAATTAGCATATATACATTATATACAATAGTCATTCTAGGCTATAATTACGGATATCAAATATTCACCTAACTAATACAAAATATTGCTACAATAATTACAGATATACAAAATCACTAATTATATCAAAAGAATATATTTGCATATATTCTATCACACCCCCGCAGTCGTATCGGGCGGTTGTCGTATGCTGAGACTGTCCCAAAAATCCTCGAACAGAACCAAGGGAAGACCCTTAGTAAAGATGTCAACAATCTGATAACATGATGGGACATGCAAGACACGTACTTGTCCACGAGCAACCTTTTCGCGAACAAAGTGAATATACATGTCGATATGTTTAGTGTGTTGATGTTGTACAGGATTCCCCGAGAGATATATCGCACTAACATTATCGTAGTAGACCAATGTAGCTTTCCAAATAGGACAATGAAGCTCTAAGAGGAGGTTACGCAACCAACAGGACTCAGACACCACATTGGCGACCCCTCAATATTCGGCCTCCGTGCTAGAGCGTGACAACGTAGCCCGACATTTAGCCGACCAAGAAACACACAATAACCAGATATCGAACGCCTGGTATCTGGATATCCACCCCAATCAGCATCTGTAAATGAAATGATAGTAGATACCGATGAAGGATATAGGTGTAAGCCATGATCAAGAGTACCCTGAATGTAGCGCACAATATGTTTGAGAGCGTGCGTGTGTTTTTTCCTCGGATCATGCATGAATAAACACACATGTTGCACTGCATAAGTAATATCGGGTCTCGTAAATGTGAGATATTCAAGAGCCCCCCGCAAGACTATGATAGTGGGAGGGATCCTCATATGGTGTGCTAAAAGTAGCACTCAGCTTCAATTTAGTGTCAACCGGAGTAGGAGATGACTTACAAGCTGACATGCCAGCCCGTTCAATGATCTCTGATGCATACTTCCTATGAGATAGAAATAGACCACCTTCATGATGAGTGACAGCTATATCCAGAAAATAACTCAATGGTCCCAAGTCTTTCATAGCAAATTCTGAGCTAAGAAGAGATGTGATAGACTTGCGAAGTGCATCAGAGGAAGCAGTCAATATAATATCATCCACTTATAACAGAATGTAGGCTATAGAAGTACTGTGAGGGTATACAAATAGAGAATGGTCAGACTTGCTGTGAGAAACACAAGATTAGACACATAATTTGCAAATCTTTTGTACCAGGACCGAGGAGCCTGCTTTAGCCCATACAAAGATTTTTCAGCAAGCACACATGATTAAGATGAGCATGGTCTCTGAAACCCAAGGGCTGATGCATGTATACTGTTTCCTTGAGTTCTCCGTGTAAGAACGCATTTTTCACATCCAGTTGATGAATGTGCCATGTGTAGGAGAGAGCTAGAATGAGAACAGTATGAATAGTCACCGGTTTGACCATCGGACTAAATGTCTCTCCACAATCTACACCAACTTGTTGAGTTTTACCATCACCTACAAGACGGGCATCATGCCTCTCAAAACAACCATCAGATTTTTTCTTATGAGTAAAAATTCACATAGAACAAATCGCATTAACACCAGGTGGACGGGGCACCAATTCCCATGTCTTATTTTCAATAAGTGCATTATATTCAGCATCCATAGCCATTTTTCAATTCGGATCACGTAGGGCAGATCCGGGGTTACGGGGTAGAGGTGATTTAGTACCATTAGAGTTAAGATTAAATTATCAATTTGGTCTAAAAATACTCCATTGGCTACGAGTAATGGGCACTGGTCCCGAAATCAAAGTGGGCCGGATCGTATTGGTTTTGGGTTGTAAAGGCAGTGTGGGCTGAGGGTCTAGGTTGGCTGGGTGTTGGCTGGAAGGTGTTGGGCCAGCAGGCAGTAGGCCTGTTGGCAGAAACAGTGGACTGGGGGGATTTGGGCCAATGGGCAGTGGGCAGTGGGCCTGATTGTGGCAAATGGTGGACTACATACGGTAGGAGCCCATCATCCAAAAAATTATATGAATGGGACGTGGAACTATGCAACTTGGCAAATGGAAATTGGGTTTCATAGAAAATGACATGACGACTAATGATGATCTTATTAGAGAATAAATCATAACATTTACAATTATTAGATGGGTAACCCAAAAAAAATACAAGCGGTAGAACGGGCTTGAAGTTTGTTTATGGTAGTGGATGGGAATTGAGGATAACATAAACACCCAAATACCCTAAGATGAGAATACGGATGGTCTTTTTGATAAAGAATTTTGAATGGAGAATGGTAGGCTAATCCTTTGCTAGGGAGTATGTTGAGAAGGTAAGTTGCCATTTGTAATGCATGATGCCAAAATGAATGTGGTAATGATGCATGTGCTAGTAATGTACGAATAATATTATTAATGGTGAGAATTTTTCTCTCGGCTTTCCCATTTTGTGATGACGTACGTGGACATGAAAACTGAAAAGATATACCATTAACCTTACAAAATTTCCTAAATGGCCCATTATCAAATTCTCTTCTATTATCACATTGAATGTTCTTAACCTCCCGTTCAAATTGAGTACGGATGAATGCTCTAAATGATATGAATGTGGAATAAACCTGAGACTTTTTAGATAACGGAAATGTCCATAAAAATTTAGAATAATCATCCAATAATAAAAAATAATAACGGTGGCTCGAAGAGCTCAAAATGGGAGACGTCCAAAGATCACTATGAATAATATCAAAAGACAACATAGTAACAGAATTAGAGGCAACAAAGGGTAATTTAACATGTTTTCCAAGCGTACAGGAAGGACAAACACTAGCACTACGAGTGTTATTATACTCAATAAATTTATTGTTTTTAAGGGAGTAAAAAATAGATGCTCCCGGATCACCCAAACGTGTATGCCATAAGGAAGGTGCTAAAACTGCAAACGTTGATGGTGTGGCTTGTTTTGTGGTGATGGTAGTGGTGATGGGATAAATCTCGCCCCGACTATCACATCTCATTAGATCTATTCCCATCCAGAAATTATTCATAGAAAATCCAAACAGATTAAATTCAATAGAAACCGAGTTATCAGTTGTAAATTTCTGAACATACACCAAATTTTTAATTAATTGAGGAGCATGAAGGACATTTTTCAAAGCTAAAAGAGGATTTGGGGAAGATAAATTTTTTGTGACCATAACCATGAATTGGAATTGAATGACCATTACCAACAATTATGCCATGATTTTTGCTCAAATTGAAATAAGACGAGAGATTACCTTGCGCAAATGTCATATAAGAAGTAACACCAATATTCATGTACCAATTTGTATCCGGAGGATTTAGCCCGAGTGTATGCATCACTGCCTTGATATCCGTATAGTCGGGGAGGCATTTGGGCGCGCAACAGTGAAAACCTATTGTGACCGAGGCCCAAGCAGGCCAGACTGCTGCTAGGCCGATGTTATCAAGGCCCAACAGGGTTGTCTGTTGTTGCCTGCCGCTGGGCCTGACTAGTTTTGTGTAGGGTAAGGGCAGGGCGGCATGGGCCACTACCCACTGGCCCAAGCCTGCTGCCAGGGGTGCTGCGGCCGGGACCCCTGTTGTCCGCCACCACGTCCGTCACTGTCGCCACCGCGACCACCACCCTTGCCACCGCTGCCACATTTTTTGTTATCGTTGTTGCAGTTTTGACCCTTTTTGCCACCACCGTTGTTACAGTTTTGACTATAATCTTCGGAGAATGATTGAGAGTTATCGGTGTCTCGGAACGTGGCCACCATTATGACGGAATATTCTTCGGTTGTGGCCTTTTTAGCCAACCCCGCTTCTTCTAGGGTGAGCATGGAACGTGCTTGGTAGAACGGTGGGATAAGATTGCTTTGGCGAAGAAGAGTTCCAACCCCATTATACGCTTTGGAGAGGCCCGCAACCATTTGAAAAATTAGATGATCATTTGTGACCGGCGCTCCAACGTTCAAGTTGATCAGACAATTTTTTGAGCCTCTGACAATATGTGGAGGCATTCGAAAAATCCTCCATAGTTGTGTGAGAGAATTCTTGCTCAAGGATTACGGCACGAGGATTTTTGTTATCTTAGAATATATCACGCAACCTATTCCAAGCTTCCATTGTCGTGGCGTTGGGCTCGATAATTGTATGCAAGAGGTCAGTAGAGATGGTAGAATAAATCCATTGGAGGACCGTAGCATCAAGAGTTGCCCATAACTCCATTTCATCATCGGTGGAAGGCACCTTTTCCTTGCCTTTTTCCGGTTTGACGATGTGATGGAGGACTCTATGAGACCATGCGTGAATTTTAAAAAGTTCAGTCCACGTCGCATATTGAACGTTCTCTATTTTAAGGATGATAGGAATGTTTTTCTTGATGTTGGAGACTGCAAGAGCAGGATGGAAGGTGTTTTTTGTGTTAGACATGATTGAGGAAGAAAAGGAAAATTTTGGCGGCGGAAGGGATTGTCGAGGAGGCCGGGGCGGAAAATGTAGGGTTGCCGAGGAGGTCGGCAACGGAAGAGGTAGGGTTTAGAAAAAGTTTGCCCTAGACTTCTGATACCATGAAAGAGAAGAATACCTTGATGATTTCATTAATGTAATTATCTTATATACATGATATACAACACATATAAAATATTACTACAATAATTACAGATATATAAAATCACTAATTATATCAAAAAAAAATATTTGCATATATTCTATCACTTTTGTCACATAAATAACTCTAAGATCAATATAAATATTTTAGGAAAGATGTTTTTGTATTATTTATAGTTCTACTGTTATCTTCTTGTTTCTCTTATAGATGATTGCTGCATTCATGAAGTAACATTATAGGCAATATACTTATTACAAATTGGAGTAATATAGTTTACTAAATTAGGATTGTTTCTGAAAATTAGAGGTAAAAGCAACACTAAATTCCATTCTGATAAATGTATCATTTAGTTCTGTGCTTTTCTTTTTATCTAAGTCCCATTTTAATTTGTTTACACTTCTTATAATTGTTTCTCCGTTGAACATACGTTGTCTTTATATAAGTTTCATTTAGTTAAATGGGGAGAAAAACGATATCCTTATTATGATAAGGTTAAATATGGCGAAAGGACCTTGATCATCCCAGGAAGATATCAAACTCTAAAATTTATTGAAAAGTAAAATATTGAATAATTTTGAATAATAGATGAGATATATGGACCTTTTTTTCTTACTTAATTACCTAATTTTAATTCGATAGATAAAAACGATTTATATGTAACTCAACTTTTCATATCCATCGAGGTGATTCAAACTTCAACACTTATTTACATATAAATAAATATATCACTTATAGATGAATGAACGAATGTAAATTTGTGCATTGCATTTACATTAAAATAGGAAATAAGTAAGGCTTCAATACTTCATAAGAGAGCAATCAACCTTGAGAAAATAATTATGTCATAATACAATTAATATTGTTATGATGGAAGGATATAAAAAAAATGTAGAATAGTATAAATCTCCTTGATAAAATTCTCTTATTAATGTAATAAATATAGAGTATACAATTGTAGTACTAATAGAATTAGGATCTCTATTTTACATTAATTATATTAAATATTAATTACAGAATATATTATGAAATATATGGAATATATTCACTATCACACCCTCTCAGTCGGAGCGGGGGGATGCCAGACGTTGAGACTGAATCTGAAGTCAAGGAACAATTGCCGAAGAAGCCCGTTTGTGAAGATATTTGTGTACTGATATGAAGAAGGAACATGTAACACCCTAACATGACCCATTGCAACCTTCTCACGAATAAAATGAATATACATCTCAATATGATTGGTTCGCTGATGTTGAATCGGATTATGAGACAAGTAGATAGCAGATATATTATCACAGTAAACCAAAGATGACATACGTATGGGACAATGAAGCTCAAGAAGGAGATTTCAGAGCCAACATAGCTTAACAACTTCGTTCGCAATGCCTCGATATTCTGCTTCTACACTCGAATGGGAAAGCGTGGCTTGCCGCTTGGCAGACCACGATATAATATTATCCCAAAAAAATACACAATAGTCGGACGTAGAGCGACGGGTGTTCGGATAGCCTGCCCAATCTGTGTATGTGTAAGAGAGCAATCTAGTCGATGCGGAGGGATATAAATGAAGTCCATAATCAAGAGTGCCCTTAACGTACCGAATGATACACTTAAGAGATGTAAAGTGAGGCTACCAATGAGCGTGCATGAACAAGCACACCTACTGAACCCCATATGCAATATATGGCCGAGTAAAGGTAAGTTACTGAACAACATCTGCGAGACTCCTATAAAGAGAGGGATCGCTGATCGAATCCCCATCACCTGCACTGAGTTTGGACTTGGAGTCGACGTGAGTGGGCATGATCTTGCAATTTGCCATTTTATCCCTGTAGACGATCTCCTATGCATACTTACACTGACACAAGAATATGGCATGCGCGGATCTGATCACTGATATCCCCAAAAAATAACTCAACTTACTCAGGTCAGTCATAGCAAATTCAGACTTGAGTAGAGCAATGATCTCATGCTTCAGTCCATCTGAAGAAGCTGTCAGTATAATATCATCCACATATAACAGAATGTAAGATGTGTCAGTACCTCGATGAAAAATAAACAATGAATGATCACTATTGCTGCACACGAAGACGATCTGTATGATGTAAGTGGCAAACCCTGGGAGCTTGTTTCAACCCATATAGTGACTTACGAAGACGACAAACATGATGAGGAGCCTCCAAATGCACAAAACCTGGCGGTTGATGCATATAAATGACTTATTTTAAATCCCCATGTAAGAAAGCATTCTTTATATCAAGCTGGTGAATATGCCAATTCTTTTCCATAGCAATGCTCAAAACCGTGCGGATGGTAGCTGGCTTAACCACTGAACTGAAAGTCTCATCATAATCAACACCCTCTTGTTGCCCTGTGCTATTTTCCACAAGTCTGGCCTTGTGACGTTCAAGGACATCATTATCTCTG
The DNA here is from genome assembly GCA_029783415.1 of Anisodus acutangulus. NCBI lineage: Eukaryota > Viridiplantae > Streptophyta > Magnoliopsida > Solanales > Solanaceae > Anisodus > Anisodus acutangulus. The sequence continues at coordinate 10,393,221 of CM056502.1, forward strand.
AACATATGACAAAATAACCACATACAATAGATTACATTCACTCCCTCGTGTCACGGAACAAGATCCCAAGTGAGTTGTGAAGTAAGCGCATTAAATTCCTCACGCATGACCGCATTCCAATTCAGATCAAGTTTGGCTAAGGTTGGGTTTTTAGGTAGCGGGGAGATAGTTTGAGTGGACAAATTAAAGTGGACTTTTGGTTTGAAAATTTTGTGTTATGCACGAGTTTCAATATGGTGGGTTGGGGACTGGATCGGGTGAAGTATGGTAGTAGGTGAAGACTGCGGGTTGGGCTGGATGGTTGCGGGACTGGGCCGGGAAAAAGTGGGATGTGCAGTATAGCTACTAGTCTGGGCGATAAGATTGGGTCGTGGGGTAGTGGGTTGGGAATTGTTGTCACTAGGCTGGGCAGTTGGGTAATTGGGCTGGGCGGTGAGTAAATTGAAATGGGCAATGACAGTAATGGGTGAGGCCGATGGGATGGATGATATGGCAGTGGGTCCCGTAGATGGGGAAGTGGGTGACGGGTTGGAATTTGGCCAATATAGTGCATTTTGAAGTAGAGGGGAGGTGTCCAAGTCATCAAGGAAACCGTTGTCAGTGGATCAGAATTTTTAGATGTTAGCAAACGGGAAGACGTTCTCATCAAAAGTGATATGTCGAGAGACTAGGACTTTTATTGTGGATAACTCATAGCACAAGTACCCCCTATGGTTTGACGAGAAACTTAGGAAGACGCAAGGGGTGGAGCGAGATGCTAATTTATGAGGTACCGTGAAGGCAAGGTTCAGGTAACAAAGACAACCGAAAACTCGAAAGTGATTATAGGAAGGGATCCGACGATAGAGGATTTTGGTGGGTGTCCTATTTTAGATTGTATGGGTAGATAAGATGGTAAGAATGTATTCTACCATTTTTAACGCATATACCCAAAAGGTAGGGGGGGAGACGCATGAAAAAAGAAGGTGTGAATCATATTGTTAATGGTGCGGAGAATTCGTTCGGCTTTACCATTTTGAGGAGACGTATAGGGGCAGGAGAAATGAAAAACCATACCATTAACCGCACAAAAGTTATGAAATGAAGAGTTATTAAACTTACGACCATTATCACATTGAAACATTTTGATGTCTTTTTCAAATTGTGTTTTAACAAAAGTACAAAATTCAAGGAATTTGGAGAAAACTTAAGACTTAAGTTTAAGCGGATAGACCCAAAGAAAGTGAGAAAAATCATCATGTAATACCAAATAATATTTATGACCTAGGTTGTTAGATATAGGAGATGTCCATAAATCTGCATCAATAATATCAAAGGGACAGAAAGTAATACTTAAAGAAGACGTAAACATAAGTCTAACATATTTTCCTAGATGACAAGAGGAGCAACTATGAGAAATTTTCCCTTTATTACATTGAATTAAATTGCGGTTTCTAAGAAAATAAAAAACATGAGCCCCTGGATGACCAAGTCTACTATGCCACATTGATGTAGAGATTGTAGCTAGAGCGGTGGGTGGAGTGATACGGGCAGCGGACATGGATAGAAAGGGATAGAGGTCCTCCACACTAATGCATCTTGTAATAAGTCTCCCCGTACGTAAGTCCTTTACAGAAAAACCAATCGGGTCAAAATCAATAGATACAGAATTATCAGTGGCAAATTTTGTAACATATATTAAGTTCTTGATAATGTTAGGGGCATATAGGACGTGTTTAAGAGAGTAGTGGGGGTGCGGTGGTGGAGTTAGTGTGTGATCAAACCCTTGAATTGGAATGCGATGACCATTTTCTACCATAATAGATTGAGGAATATTTAAATTGCGCAGTTGTAGAAGATTGCCATAATTGTTGGTGAGGTGAGATGTGGCACCTGTATCCATATACCATGCATCATCAGGCTGCTGAATATTTAAAGTATGGAAAGCCTGGCCCAAATCTGTTGGTACTAGTCCTGCCGTTGGTTGTTGGGCCTATGTGAAATGGGCCTAGTGAACAGGACCTGTCTGGCGGGCTGCTGGGTGTGCTCCTAGTATATTAGGCCTCTGTTGGGCCCATTGAAGATGCTGGGCCACTGAAAAACTACTGTTGGGTGAGGCCCGATTCTGAGTATAGTGGCCAGAGCGATGGCCACCCACTGCTGATTCTTTGGGCATGTTGTGAATTGCTTAAATTGTTGGCCTGATTTCCACGATCTCTACCTTTTCCTCCTCGGCCACCCCACGACCCTTGCCTTTGTCACCGCAATGGTTGTTTTGCGGCAGGGGGTGGGGGGTGGTGTGGTCGGAATATGTATGTCGACCGGAGGTGGTTGTGGGTGTTACAATGACGTTAGTTACCAAAGCTGTCGGATTGTGCTCGTCCTGTTTTGCTCATCTCGTCTCCTCTAATAGCAATTGGGATCGGGCTTTTTGAAGCTCGGTAGGAGATCAGATTGTTAGGTCATCGTAGCAAGGGTGTCATAATCATCTTTTGATAAATCATTAAGTAATTGCAGAACTATCTTTGTGTCTGAAATAGGGTTGCACACATTAGATAATTGGCCGGTAATTAATTTTAGATGTTTGCAGTAATCGACCATGTTTGCAAAATTTTCAAGACGGGTGGTGTTGAATTGCTCCTCAAGATACACGGTACGTGTATGTTTGTTGTCTTGAATAATCTCCTCCAGTCGTGTCCATAACTCGTGGGCCGTAGCTCCAGTCTTCATAGTAGTATAAAGTAAGTCCATGGAGATAGTTACATAGATCTACTGTTTGACGATGGCATTAAGGGGCCTCCATGTCACGTCGTCGACGTTGGGAGTGCGGGGATATGTGATATCAATGTGGTCAAGCACGTTTTAAGCACATATATGAATATGAAAGAGTTCAACCCATGACGCGTATTGTCCATCCTCATGATAAAAAATCAACGGTATGAAGTTCTTGATATTGGTTATGGCGAAAGCCGTATGAAAAGTGGTAGGGGTGGAAGAGGGAGGATGTTTTGTGATGTCAAGAGTTGAGGAAACGGAAGCGGGAGAATCCATTAGGGTAGCCAAAAATATTTAGAAGAATATCAGGTGAGGGGCTGCCGTATATCAGTTGTATAACAGTGGTATATAGTTCTGCGTGGGTGAGAGGTGTCTCGGGTGGTGTATATCGCATGTATACCTGATGTATACGGGCCAGAAACATGGAATATGGGGTTGGGTGTTGTGTATATCGTTGTATATCAGTGGTATACAGGTTCATTTTGAGAAGAAGTGGAGAGATTGGGGGATGTATATCACGGTATATGTGGGATATACAAGTTTGTATGTAGAGAAGAGGATGTATAGCAGGGAGGAGCAGGGTATACGTGTTGTATATCACGAAGGAGCAGTGGTATACGGGGCTGTATACGACTGATTTTCCGTCGGAAGAACAAAGGCGGAGAGGAGGGGTACATCGGCCATACTAGGGTTTAGGGTAGGGAGGGATTTTTGACTCTTGATACCATGTAGAATAGTGTAAATCTCCTTGATGGAGTTCTCTTATTAATGTAATATATATAGAGTATACAATTGTAGTCCTAATAGAATTATGATATCTATTTTACATTAATTACACTAAATATTAATTACATAATATATTGTGAATATATATGAAATATATTCATTATCAATAAAGTTGATCAAAGAATGCCACTTCCGACATCGTGGATTAAAACAATCAAAATTAAAATAAGAGATATATGAAAGTATAATTGATAGAGATAGAGTTGGCCGTAGAGTATGCCTTTAAACTTTATTCGTAAAAGGTCTTAATGCCATGCATTAGTGCTAGCGTTTTTGTACATTTAAATTTGTAATATATAACTCAATCATATGTTTTTGAAGTATGTGTCCACTAAATATTTTTATTATGTAATTTTATAAAGATGATATGAAATAAACGTGCACGTGTAAAGGGACTAGTATTAGTATATTTATTAATTTTATATGACACTATTTTCTTATTAGTACGTTTCGAAAATAAAGGTATGACCTTCGTAAATTTGAAAATAATTTAAATTAAACTTTTTATTTTACTGTTAATGACAAATTTTTATAATCATACAAATGTTATGTTATATTCAAAACTCTAAATTTCAAAAATGTCGTAATCACACAAACGAACGCCTTCTAAATTGAAACAAAGTGAATATTAGATATAGATGTAAAAATAAATCTATATATCAACATGCTTCTAAAGTTTGCATGCGTTTAAACTTTAGTCCCTTTTTTCTTTTGTTTGTTCTTTCTCCAACGGTTGCCTTGTTCATCTACAAAACATAAAAGTTGTGTTTCTCAGTTTTGTCACAAAAAGCCTAATCCAAAATAATTGAAAAATGGTCCTTCAATTCGACACGTTGATGTTGCTTTATCCAACGTTAACAGATCATGTCACTTCAACTCTCACTTTTCTTTTTCTTCCTAATAATGCATGACAGTCAACCATATCTTAACTAAAATCAACTCAGATTCAAAAAAAAAAACTGCTCAATTATTGAACTATTTGACTTTGAGGATACATTAATTCATAAACACCAAGCATAGTGTATTTTAAAACTGAAAAATACATATGTTTTAATAAAATAGAAAATCTTTTCAAGTTATGAGGTCCAAATTAAAGTCTTGATTTCGTTTATCAAAAGAAATATTTTTTTGAATCTCGAAAGAGTAATATGATTCACGTAAAAATTTAAATATTGTACATAATTAATTCCGATTAATTGAACATTTAATTTTCTAAAATCATTTTACAACTCATAATGATTGTGAATACACTTCATCTTAAAATAAACCATAATATGTTGCTGAATTATTCTAATTCTATTGATATCAAGTTAATTTGTGCACCAACTAACATGCACAACAATGTTATAGGGTTTTTTTTTTTTTTAGAAAAATGTCTTTTTTTTACTATATGGAAAAAGGTTCAAATTTCAAAATGATAATGGATCGTTAACAATCTAATTAGGAGGATTGTACTAATGTAGTAATAAGATTTAAATGGAAGAAAACTTTTTCAGATACAACTCACGGAATTTGTTGGACCACTTAAAAAAGAAAATTCATCTTCTTAAATATTCCTCGATCGTTTGAAAAAGCTATATTCCAGTAAAAGAACTTCAAACTAGTTTATTTTTTCTAGTTACTGTATAATATATTCAACCAAGAATGTTGCTTTTGGATATAATGATTAAGTCTTACTTTTTTGCTTTTAAAAACGGAGGAGCAAATCGAATTAAGCAGAATAGTTTGGATTATTTTTACTATCTATTTCGATATTGCTACCAAGAAGATAGTGGACTGGAATTTTATAATAACTTTTCTCTTTTACTTCCAATATTTTATGCTACTGGATTATCTTTACCCACTAATAAAGTTATAAAATATTAAATTAAAGCACATAAAGTTTCGTTTACTATAAGATTTCACCAAAAAAAAAAAGGTTTCCTATATGCACCACAGAGAAAAAGACCTGACCTACACTAAACTTATTATATTAATTTTTTATATTGTTTAAGTGGTAAAGAAGTGAAGTCAATAGAATAACACTTCTGAATTTGAACTTGTAACATTGTCATTCAAATTGTGATCTCTTGGTCCTGATCAATCTTTGCAGTGACATTATTACAAAGATGATAACGATAAACATTTAACTTCATCTCTTTTTTCTTCGTATTTTGTCATTTAACAAAAAATATATTGCTTTGAGTAGGATTTGAACTTGGCTTCTCCGTGGCTTAGTTTAAAACATACAACCTTTTAACCAAAGCACCAACATTTTTATTACTTCTTGGAGGCTATTTATTATTTTATACCAAAACTTTCATATTTTTTATATGTCTTCATAGAGAATATACCACGATTAATGGGTGCTTGAGCACCAAAAACTAACACATGAATATGCCCCTGCATGATATGTATTATCCACTTTGGTCAAACAAGTCATGTTACAAGAAGAAAGACATTATTTGTCAACAACATTTTTTGTTGTCATATGTTGGATGTTGTTGCCAAAAGTACTTTTAACAACAACAAAAATTGTTGCATGCCATTGCAATAACCTCCGACGCGAAAAGTTTTCGCAACAATAAGTTGTTGCCATTTACGTTTTTAGCAACAATATATTAAAGTTTTATTACCATTTACATTTTTAGCAACAACTAAAGTTTTATTGCCAATTCTATACTTTTTTGTAGTGTCATACGGATCTATCCCTTGGGTTATTTCCACCATCGAGCCCCAAATCGAACGTATACCATGTGAACTTATTTTATTTACCTTATGAAGCTATTTATTTTCTCTCTCATTCCGATGTGAGATTCGCCTAAGATATGTCAGCCTAGAAGCTTTTAGTTCTTCTATGTGACCCCCCCCCTCCCCCATCGGTCCATCCTCCCACTACTAAAAAATCATTCCTATTTTTTCACTGAAAAATATTTAATAGCTATTCCCACATATATTTTGATTGAATAAGTGAGAAATATAAAAAATAAAATAGTGTTTTCACACGAAAAAATTTAGAAAGTTTTCAGAGTTTCAATGAGAACTTGTTTCTCAACCTGCATTTTTCTAGTGAGTTAGTTCGATATGAATAAAATGAAAAATTATAGTTTCTAACATAAATTTTCTACTGATTCGCGTGGAAAAAATCTATGTTGGTAGTAGTGTCCATCATGAGCGTCACAGTATTAATTTCCCTGTTATTTTCATCTTTATGTTTTCGAAAGTTAAGATTCTGCATGAATATTATTGGGGCATTCTCTGTGTGCATACATGAGTGAGTGAGACTGTGCATGAGAGACTATTTAAGTATATGTTTATGTTAGGAGAAAAAACAGTGGAACAAAGATTTTAAAACAGTAGCACTGACAGTTATGTATACAATATACAGTGTCTATGTGTAAACTGTAAAGTTAGTGTTTTGGATTTATTCAGTACTGAACATATTAATCTGTATATTTTTTGTTGGATTCTCATAGAAATTTATTTTGCCTGATGGCCTTCGTTACTTGATTAACAATATATACAAGATTACAACTTACAAGCCATAATCTTGACTAAACTTATGCTGAAATTGTGCTCTATCAAATCACAGAAATATACATTAAAATATACATTTTCTAAAAATAAACAGATTCTTACCTATTCTATTTTACATATTCTAATACATCTCTTTAGTCGAAACGGAAGGTTTACGTATGTTGAGACTATCTCAAAAATCATAGAGTTGCAGCGGAAGTCCTTTAGTAAAAATATCGGCAATTTCATATCGTGCAGGGACATGTAGGACTCGTACTTGACCACGAGCGACTTTCTCACGTACGAAGTGTATATCCATTTCGACGTGTTTAGTGCGTTGATGTTGAACTGGGTTGCCTGAAATATAAACCGCACTAACATTGTCACAATAGACCCATGTGGCTTTCGTAACTGGACAATGAAGTTCCAAAAGTAAGTTCTGAATCCAACAAGATTCAGAGACGACATTGGCCACCCCACGGTATTCGGCCTCAGCGCCAGAACGAGACAAGGTAGGCTGCCTTTTCGCAGACCAAGATATTAAGTTATCTCCAAGATAATTACAATAACCAACGTTGATCGTCTAGTGTCCGGACATCCACCCCAGTCTGCGTCAGTGTATGAGATGAGCTTACTAATCGAAGAGGGGTAAATGTGAAGGCCGAATTCAAGAGTGCCCTGAACATAACGAATGATTCGTTTCAATGCGGACATGTGTTGGGTTCTTGGATCGTGCTTAAATAAGCACACTTGTTGAACTGCATAGGAAATATATGATCTTGTAAAAGTCAAATACTGTAAGGCGCCGGCAAGACTACGATACTCAGTTGGATCATGATAGGGATTACCTGAAGAGGTACTGAGTTTTACTTTCGTGTCCACCGGTGTAGGAGATGGTTTGCAGGAAGACATACCGTCCCGCTCAATAATTTCTTCTGCATATTTCTTTTGTGAAAAAAATAGACCTCCTGAATGTCGGGTGACAGAGATACCCAAAAAATAGCTTAGTGGACCCAAATCTTTCATAGCAAATTCATAACCAAGGTTAGACATAATGAAATATTGAAGAGCATCTGAAGAAGCAGTAATGATGATATCATCCACATAGAGAAGAATATATGCCATAGTTGTGCCCCGACGGTAAATGAATAAAGAATGATCTGAAATGTTGTGAAAGAAACCCAATGTAGCCACATAATCAGCAAAACGATGGTACCAAACACGGGGGGCTTGCTTAAGCCCGTATAGATATTTCTTGAGCAAGCACACATAATCATGGTGTTGAGGATCACAAAAACCCGGTGGTTGATACATATAAATAATTTTATTTAGGTTTCCATGGAAGAAAGCATTTTTACATCAAGCAGAGTAGGACACCAAGATTTCGATAATGCAATGCTAAGTACCGTCTGAATAGTTGCTGGTTTGACCACCGGACTGAAAGTTTCACCTCAATCTACACCAGTTTATTGTCCTGCACCATTACCTACAAGACGGACTTTATGCCTCTCAAATGAACCGTCAGATTTCTTTTTATGCCTGAAAATCCACAAACTTCGAATAATATTAGCATTAAACGGTCGTGGCACCAAGTCTCACATCTTATTTTTAATAAGAGCATCGTATTCATCTTTCATAACAATTTTCCAATTATGATCATTTAATGCATGAATGAGATTTGTTGGCAATGGAAAAATGGAATTTTTAGTAGTAGTGTGAAGATTAAGAAGTCTTCTGAGCCTAAAAATTTCATGTTGGGTTCTTGTAGTCATTTGAGGAGAATGGGGAGGATTTATATGTGAACTGACTTGGGTAGATTGTTGGACGGGTGTCGGAATTTGTGGTGTGGGTTGATTTTCAGTGGGCTGAGATGAGGCAGTGGGCTGAATTGGGCTGAGGCGAGGCAACACTGAAGTATTGCCTATTTGGCCTTCGGGTGATTGGACCAGTGTTGGTAGAGAGATAGGAACGACAATATTCTTTTGCTGAGCCGACTCATGAGATGGAGAATGGGTCGGTATTTGCTGGGCCTGTGTGGGGGTATTTGATGGCCTTGTCCCCTAGATTAGGATTTAGACTTGGAGATGTGGACGTAGGTTGTGTAAAGGAGGGAGTAAAAGATAGGCCTCCATCCAGAAACTCATAAGTTGAAGAATTAGTCATGTAATTTGGAGAAAAAAAAGGTGTTCTCATAAAAAATTACATGCCTCAAAATAATTATTTTTCGACTCGATAAATCATAAAATTTGTAACCTCTATGATTGCAATTTATTTCGAGAAGTGGAGGGAATTAACGGATATCATAAACACCCAAAGACCCGAAGATGAGAATAAGATGGATCTTTTTGATAGAGAATTTTTGTGGTTGTTTGATATGCAAGTTTTTTTGTTGGGAAATATGTTGAGTAAATATGAATCATTTGTAGTGCATGATGCCAAAACGAAGAAGGTAGATGGGCATGAGTAAGAAGAGTTCGGGTGATATTATTTATGGTCCGAATTTTCCTTTCGGCTTTTTCATTTTGGGAAGATGTATGAGGACAAGAAAATCGAAAGCTCATTCCATGTAATTCACAAAACTTTTGAAATGGCTTATTATTGTATTCTCTCCCATTGTCATATTGAAAACACTTAATCTCCCTTTCAAACTGTGTTTTGATATAATTACGAAAAGATAGGAATATGGAATGTACTTGAGATTTATTAGCAATCGGAAAAGTCCATAGGAAATTCATAAAATCATCAAGAAATAATGCATAATAACGATGACCACCCGAACTAAGGACAGGTGACGTCCAAAGATCACTATGCACAATATCAAATGGCAAAGAGGTTAATGATAACGAGTCATAAAATGGTAGTTTAACTTATTTACAAAGGGGAAAAGAATGACAAAAAATATTATCCCAAAATTTATTTCAAGCAATAAAATTGTTCCGGCGAAGGGAGCTTAAAACAAGTGCTTCTGGATGTCCTAAATGATTATGCCATAATTCGGGAGATAAAGCTGCAAAGGTAGAAGGTGTTGATAGTCCAAAATAAGGTCTTGTGGTTATTGGATATAGGTCACCCACGCTGTCACACCTCATTAAATGCATCCCCGTCTGAAATTCCTTCACAGGAAACCCAAAAAGATCAAATCCAACAGTAACATAGTTATCAATAGTAAATTTCCTCACGGGAACAAGATTCTAATTAATTGTCGGGCATGCAACACATTTTTTAAGGTTAAGGGAGGGTGGGGTTTGGGCAACAATGCATTTCCACAATCAATAATCGGAATTGTATGGCCACTACCAACGATAATATTGCGATTATTACTCTTATTTAAATAAGATATAAGATTACCTCTATTTGCAGTCATGTGAGATATAGCTCCGGTATCCAAGTACCACTGATCATCCGGTGGAGCAATTGAGAGAGTATACATGGCTTGTTGAATGTCGGTTGGTGCATACGTAGACTAGGCTAACTGGGTTGCTGATACATGGGCCTGAGGTGGTCTGGGCCCCATTTTGTTTATGCTAGTGGGATTGTACGGTTAGATAAGGGCAAGGTGGGTTGGCCCAATTTTGCCACAACCTATATGGATAAGCTAGTTCGTGGGCTGAAATAAGGGTTGTTGGCCTGCTAAGGTTCGTTGACCTACTCCCATCTTTTGGTGATGCGGTTGACTTCCACGACCACCACCACCGCCTCTTTTTTTCCCTTTTCCGCCACGATGTCCGCCTCCTCCATCTCTACCGCCGCGATTGGTAGAGGTACGGTTGTTGTTTTTGCAATTTCCACCAGAATTTCCAGGGCAGAGTTATCGGTGGAGTTTGCAGCTTTTTTCGCCCTTGCCATTTCTTCCAAAACGAGCATAGAACGAGCTTTGTAAAAGGGGGAAATAGAGTCGCCATGGAGGATCTGAGATCCAACAGTGGAGTAAGCACCCGTTAGACCTGAAACAAGTTGAAGGACCAACCTTTCATTAGACACGATTGCGCCGACGTTGGATAATTGTTCCGCTAGTGACTTGAGATGTAGACAATACGAAGATGCATCTGAAATTTTTTCCATCTGAACTGCTGAGAATTCTTGTTCGAGGTAGAGAGCCCGAGAATTCTTGTTATCGGCGAAGATGTTCTTTAGTCGATTCCATGCGATTTGGCCATGGAATCTCGTTCAAGAATGGTATTAAGGAGGTCTTAGGAGATTGTACTATAAATCCATTGTAAAATAATGGCGTCAACGCACGTGACCAAAGTTCGGGATCCGTGTCCTTAAGAGATGGGGGGAACCCGGTTTCACTGCTTCCTTCGATGGAGGAATGATGTGGTCTAGAACTTTATAAGCTCTAGCATGAATTTTGAATTGTTCCGACCATGTAATATATTGACCCTTTTCAATGTCAAGAGTGACTTTGATAAAGTTGTTGATGTTAGAAACTGCAAGAGCAGGGTGATGAGGAAGAAGGTGAGGAGAAAAGATTTTTGGGTCGTCGATGATTTGGTCACCAAGCATGGTGGCAGTAGGCGGAACAGAGAGTAGGGTTTGAAGAGGAAGGGTGGTCGACGGCTTAAGGTAAACATTAACCTAAGCTCTTGATACCATGATAGAAATATATTTTGCATGATTGCCTTCATTACTTGATTAACAATATATACAGGATTACAAGCCATAATCTTGACTGAAATTATGCTCTATCAATCACAGGAATATACACTAAAATATACATTTTCTAAAAATAAACAGATTCTTACCTATTCTATTTTACATATTCTAATAGATTCATCAAATTGTACCTTAAAACGGACAAGCAACCTCACTTACTATATTGGCTATTTTCCTCTTTAATCACCTTATCTTTGTAGTGGGGTGGGGGTTGGGGGTAATTATACTATTTTAAAGAATATAGTATATCATATGTGTTAAGAGTCGCATATAGGAAATAGAATGAGAACATGGACTCTTTATATGGACTTGGACAATTCTCATCCTACAAACTAGCTTTTGGGGTTGAGTTAGGCCCAAGATCCATTCTTTACATGGTATCAGTGTCAGACTCATTCAAATTCTTTGTTCACCGATGATGAGCCCCCAAATTATATTGCTCATGCTCCAGTTAACGAGGTCTGAACGTGCGGGGGTGTTAAGAGTCTCACATCGGAAATGGAATGAGAACATGGACTCCATATAAGGAGGATTGTCCAAGTCCATATAAGGAGTCCATGGTCTCATTCAATTTCCGATGTAGGACTCATACATAATCGAAGATAAGAATGTTCAAACAATTATGTGTTTTGTGATTTTGACGTTATAAGGAGTCCATGGTCTCATTCAATTTCCGATGTAGGACTCATACATAATCGAAGATAAGAATGTTCAAACAATTATATAACGTCAAAATCACAAAACACTAATAAAGGAAAGTTTCTTTGAGACAATAGAAATTAGTATCCCTAATCCTGTAGCCTAGTGGAACATCTAGTAATTAAATTGCAAAGTGCAAGGTTTAATAAGCTCCAATTTATTTTTCTGCAATTGTAGTTCCACTAATACAGCACAGAAATGACGTTAATCAATTGATGGTTAGTTGATATTCCAGTGATACTGACTTATTGATGAGTAGATACACAATATCGATTGTCCGTTTATGTGCAATGAATTTGATGAGACTTCACAATCTGCTTTACTGATTTAAAATCTTGATAATCAGCTGCTAGATTAATGTTATATGCGCATAATATCCGTGATTTCTCTATAATTGGATAATTTGATGCTTTATTCTTTTATCTAATGATATTAATAGGGATCTTAATATTTTTAACTAGCCCGCTAAACACACCACTTAGCCGAAGTAGATTAATGTAATCGCTAGCGGTGTATATTCAGTGTATAATCAATATGCACACTTATTATATATCAATTATACAATGCTTACTGGTTAAAATTTATATAAAAAAAGATTAATTATGTTATTTCTTTTGTTATGAGCTTTGTTAGGCAATTGTCTTAAAATTTCCTAATATTCAAAGTGCAGAAGGGGGGAGTGGTCACATTACAAGCACACAAAGATAAGCATAAGTTGGTTTTACTTAGAATTTAAAAAATGCAATTCATGATATAATAGTAAGAATTTGTTTAGAGTTGGTGGGTTGTGGGGTGAGAGGAGATTTTTTGTTGATGATAATGGAGGGGGAGAATAGAGCAGCAACAATTATAATGAAGTTTGAAGGGGGAGGGGGGTTGATGTTCAAAATTTGAAACAATGTTTGTGCAATTTAAGGGTAGGTGAAAAAAATAGGATAAACCAAAACTTTAGTAGGAGATTCGTGTGAACATGAATGAATCTAAGACATTTGTAAATCATGAAAATTCATGCAGTGTTATTATTCCCATCCCCCACACATGGTGGGCTAGCTAACATTAAAATTGGAAATACAATCTTTGTTTTTAAAAAGTCAATATATCTATTTATCCATCAAAAACCAATTATCCCACTGTTTCAGTTGATGGGATACTATTTTTTTAATTAGTTCATTTATCATAATGAAAAACATTACATTTACACTTCTCTTGTTATATTTTTATTGAGAAACTTTACATCGTCACACAACTATTATAGTATATTTAAAATCATAAATTTAAAAGTTTTATAACCAAACAATCTATATGGTATATTTTAAAAACAAAAGTAATTTCAACATTTTTCTTCTCGCTCTTAAACTCAATGTCGATTCAAATTATGTAATATAAATTGAAAAGGCTGGGAGTTATACGTCAACTCTTAAATATATTTTTTTCTAAAGTGCTTTTACTATATGAGATTGTGATTTATACTACCCCTTTCTTACTTTGAAAAAAACGCAACTTTTATTTTGAAGAGATCAAGCAATTAAGTTTAAATGGAGATCAGTATGATATTACTCTCGTACTTCAAATGTCATTATTACTTTTGTAATGCAACACGATTAAATTGAACAAAAAGTGTAATAATATCTGAAAATTTAAATATAAATTCTAAAGAAAATCTAGTCAATATAGTTTTAGTTATATGTAAATATTACTCACAAAAGTTAGAGAACCAGGAATTTCTTTTTAGATAATTTGATGTTGATGCTCCTAATTCTATTTTTTTTCTTAGATTGAAAGAAAAATTCATATTTGTGAAGCGGTTGAATATATAAAGAAAATGCATATTTATGAAAGTTTAATCGGGATGCATAGATGAGTCAACCTACTAGCACGCATAAAATTGGGAAAAGCTATATATAATAATACATAGGAAGAAATTTCAAAGAACGGGAAAAAAAGAGAATCTCGTACATATTTGAATGAGGACAAACGAAAGAAATTTTCACTAGCAACTGCTTAATTAACATTATTTTAATTAACACGATAAAGCTAACATAATTTCCGTCTTTGGAAGTTTAACTCATCAATTTTTACTGATCGTTCACTTTATTCCCACTTGATCTTTTTTCTCATGAGAAGATTTTTACTTTTAATTAAAAATTACTGAATATTCCTTTTTTTACTCTGCAAGAGGTTAAATAAAATTGTTTCTGAGATAAATTTTGACTTTGGAATTTCGAAATCGGGCGAGTGGCTCTTCACTTCGAGATAAAAAGCTGTCGCTTCCACGAGGATTTTAATTATTAATTCACCCAAAGTGACAATTAGTAAAACTTTGGGGGTGTAAATTAAAAAGAAAAATAAAAAGGGGATATAGAAGGACAGAATTTATTAAAAATTACACGTGGAGAATGTTGGACGACTCTGCATGCCAATTGTGTAAAAATATTTTTCTTCGGCGTAACGAGGACGGAGTTGTAATATATTTTAGTATATGGCATTCACATACATTTATCAAAGCTTTTGACTTATGGCCTTATGGATTTATGTGACCATATTAATTTTTCTTGATATTTACGTGGTTTTTTAATTTATTTTTTTCTTTACATTATTAACCGACAAAAAAGGAATAACGCTATCAGGCTAAAGAAATCAAGAACTTATCAATTTCGAACTTGTAATATATAGTATTGCTCTGATTTGAATTGTAGTGCATTAATGATCACAGAATTAAACTCGCAGGGTGCTATGTAATTATATTTTGAGAATTTCGGACTTGTATTATGTTCGCCCTAGTTTTCGCTATATATTTTGGGACGCCGTTTTTTTCTTTGTAGATGAGCAAAAGAGAATGTAAACACAAACTTCCTATTTTGATTATAGTGAAATCTACAACGGCAAAGTAGACGTAGCTTTCGCATTGAGAGTGAACCACTATAAATCTGTGTGTTATTTATTCTTCACTTATTTACTGTTTTCTGATTAGATCGGATTTAAGACTCAAATCCTATATATATATATATATATATATATATATATATTCTATTGAGGAGGTCTTATTTTGTGCTTACTCTTTTCTAAATCTTTTTTTTATTACATAGGGGTAGGGTAAGACGAAATGGGAGAGGGGATTGTAAGGTGTCGAGTCGAACCCTTGTCAATAAAGTGAAAGTTAAGATAACCAACCAACTGAGCTACTAAAATTTCCAATTTTGTGCATACTCGCTTTCTTGTTTTTATGAATTTAAAAAATTAGGCCAGCTCTTGAACTCTGCAGCACGTTAAGCGACCATCTATACGTTTATGTTATGCTCAAGCGCAGTCGATCAACGTCATAATTGATAAATATATCTGTGATATACACGGTATACATGGCATATACATTGTCCTGTGTATACCGTGTATATCACGGAAACACAAGCCAAATAGGAGACCGTGTATATCACTAGTTTTAGGAGTATTTGTTTTATTTAATTAGCATTGTACACTTACCATATTTGTAGAATTCTTGTACAAATAGAATAGGGTTTTGATAGTAGAATAGGAATATGATTTTCCATATTATGAAAATTGTAAATTGTATATATACTCATTCATTACTGAAATAATCAAGGAATTATTTCTTTCATGGTATCAGAAGTCTAGGTGCTTCTACCGATTTTCCTCTCTTTCGATGCCTCGGTTTTCGTGTCCATTTTTGGAAAACATGCAACCACTCTCTTCCTAAATTTTCTTTCAAATCCCTCATTCACCTATTGTTCTTTCGTTATGTCTACGTCATAGAACATGTTTCATCCCGCCCTTACTGTTTCCAACATCAAGAACCACATCCCTATTGTTCTTGAGATGGAAAACGTCCAATATGCGACTTGGGCAGAATTGTTCAAAATTCACGCAAACTCACATCAAGTCCTCCATCACATAATTCCTCCCGTTTTCCATCCACCCGCGGAGGATCCTCATTTATGTATCACTCTTGATGCTACCGTCCTTCAGTGGATTTACTCCACTATTTCTATCGACCTTTTACATACGATCATTGAACTAGACAATACGGCTATGACTACCTAGAATAGATTGTGTGATATATTTCAAGATAACCAACATTTCTGAGTTGTCACCCTTGAGCAAGAATTTTGACAAGTCAGCATGGCAGATTTCCCGAATGTTTCGGCTTATCGTAAACGACTCAAGGAATTGACAGACCAACTCCGTAACGTTAGAGCGCCTGTTACCAATAATCATCTTGTTCTACAAATTGTTGCAGGCCTATCTGAGGCCTATAATGGCATTGGGACTCTCCTTCGTCAAAGTAATTTGCTTCCAACTTTTTATCAAGCCCGTTCGATGCTCACGTTAGAATAAGCCGGCTTGGCAAAAAAGGCGGATACCGGCGCCAGTTCCGTGGTGATAATGACATCATCTGATAACTCTCACGGGTTTGTTGACAATTCGGGCCAAAACCGCAACAACGGTGGTGACAAGAAGGGTCAAAACTGTAAAAATAATGGCAAAAATTGTGGCGGTCGAAATAGTAGCAACGCCGGCGGGAACAGTAACAACACCGGGGGTGGGCCTCGGGGTTCTGGGCCCTAGCCCGCCTGGTCTCAGCCTTGGGCTCCTTGGCAGTGGGCCTGGACTAGTGGCCCAGTCTCGCCTACTGCCCTCCCAATTATTTCCAGCAACCTAGGGCCCCGGTCCAGCCCAATCACAAGCCCAATTTCTCGGGTTCTTACCAGCAGCGTTTCGGGTCGGGTCAGCAGGCCTTTAATGCTGTTGGCTGGAATTCGATCCCGACACCCACCGATATAGAGGCCGCTAACACCGGCGCCACTTCTCACATGACGTCCGACCAATGTACTCTCTCGTCTTATTTTAATTTGAGTAGTAATCGTGGCATTATTGTTGGTAATAGCAACTCCATTCCAATTCATGGTTCCGGTCATACAACTTTGTCTCCTTATCCTCCTTTTATTTTGAAAAATACTCTTCATGCCCCTAACTTAATTAAAGATTTTGTGTTTGTTCAAAAATTCACCACTGATAATTAGGTTTCTATTAATTTTGATTCATTTGAGTTTTCTGTGAAGGATTTCAAGACGGGGATACCTTTCATGAGATTCAATAGTTGGGGAGATATTTATCCAATCACGCTCGCCACTAGTATGTCGAGTCAAGCCATGCCATCGACATTTGTAGCTTTAGCTCCTTCCGTGTGGTATGCACATTTGGGTCACTCTTGATCGTTAATTATTTCTTTCTTGCATAAAAACAATTTTATTTCTTGTAAGGGTACGCGGAGTATTCCAATTTGTCATTCCCGTCCTTTAGGAAAACATGTTAGATTACCATTTGTAGCCTCCACTTCTCGTACTTTGATATTATTCATAGCGATTTATGGACTTCTCATGTTCTCAGTTATGTGGGCCATCGTTATTATGTTCTCAGTTATGTGGGCCATCGTTATTATGTTCTATTTTTTGATGATTATTCTAATTTTTATGGACCTTTTCGTTAGTGAAAAATCTCAACTTTTTTCCACATTCTTAAAATTTAGAGCATTCATCTGTACCCAATTCGAAGGGGAAATAAAAAATATTCGATGTGATAATGGCAAAGAATATGATAAAAGGTTGTTTCATGAAGATTTTGATGCTAATAGCATAGTTTTTTGTTTCTCTTGTCTTCATACGTCCTCACAAAATGGAAAAGTCGAACGTAAAATTCGTACCATTAATAATATTGTCCAAACTTTATTAGTCCATGATTCTGTACCTCATTCCTTTTGGAATCATGATCTACAAATGACAACTTATCTCCTTAACATACTTCCTACCAAAGGGTTGGCATATGCATCTCCTCTTAAAATTCTCTATAATAAGAATTCTTCGTATTCACATCTTAGGGTCTTTGGGTGTTTATGCTATCCACTATTTCCGTCAACTACAATTAACAAACTTCAAGCCCGTTCTACCGCTTTTATATTTTTGGGTTATTCATCTAATCACCGTGGTTACAAATGTTTTAATTTATCATCTAATAAAATCATAATTAGTTGTCATGTTATTTTTTATGAAACCCAATTTCCGTTTGCTAAAGTGAGTAGTCCCGTGCCTAGTTCGTATAATTTTTTAAATGATGAAGTCTCACCATGCATTATGCACCACTTAATGGACCGATCCAGTGACCTCGAAACGCTAGCAGGCCCACTGCCTGCTGGCCCGCCAACACCCAATACTTCTGCCCTAGTTTTTGCTAGTGGGCCAATCGACCAGCTCACTATCGAGACTGTTTCTGCCCCAGTTTCTGCTCCAATCCCGCCTCTGGTTTCCAGTTTTGGGCCAGCAGGCCCACTACTTTCTGGCCAGTCCATCACCCATCCGACTTTTCCTCAAAATTCACCCAAATCTCTCCCGACACACAGACCCTGTTACTCGTAGTCAATGAGATATTTTTATACCAAAAATACATTTTAATTTTAATTCTAATGTTCTTAAATTCCCACTACCTCGTAACCCAGTATCTACATTAAATGACCTTAATTGAAAATTGGTTATGAACGACGAATATGATGCTTTTATTGAAAATAAGACGTGGGAGTTGGTACCCTGTCCTTTTGGTGTTAATATTATTCAGTCTATGTGGATTTTTACTCAAAAAGATAATTTTGATGGTTTTTTTGCGAGACATTAGGCTCGTCTTGTAGGTAATGGTAAAACTCAACAGGTTGGCGTGGATTGTGGTGAGACATTTAGCTCGGTGGTCAAATCGGCTACCATTCGCACTGTTCTCAGTCTAGCTCTTTCCAAGACATGGCTCATTCATCAGCTAGATGTGAAGAATGATTTCTTACATGGTGATCTTAAGGAGACAATCTACATGCATTAGCTCTTGGGGTTTTGAAACCCCATATATCCTAACCATATCTGTTTATTGAAGAAGTCCTTATATGGGATGAAACATGCACCACGGGCTTGGTATAAGCGATTTGCATACTATGTATCGACTATTGGATTTTCTCACAACATGTTTGATAATTCTCTGTTCATATATCGTCGTGGTACTTCCCTGGCTTATATTCTCTTATATGTGGATGACATTATCTTGACTGCTTCTTCTTATGATTTACACAATTCTATCATGACACTACTCAGTTCTAAGTTTGCTATGAAAGACTTGGGGCCCTTGAGTTATTTCTTGGGAATTGTTGTCACTCGTCATTCAGGTGGGTTATTCTTATCACAAAGGAAGTATGCCGCTGAGATAATTGAGCGAGCTGGTATGTCCTAAAGTCTACTTCCACTCCAGTTGATACTAAACCCAAGTTGGATGCTGCGGCTGGCTCACCTTACGAGGATCTCACCCACTATCGCAATCTTGTACGAGCTCTTCAGTACTTACTTTCACGAGACCGGATATTACTTATGACGTACAACATGTGTATTTATTTATGCATGATCCTAGGGTTGAGCACATGAATGCGCTCAAGCTCATTATTCGATACATCCAGGGAACACTTGAATATGGCTTGCATCTATATCCATCGTCGACTTCTACATTTGTCTCGTAAACAGATGCTGATTGGGGTGGCTGTCCAGATACCAGACGCTCCACGTATGGTTATTGTATGTTTCTTGATAATAAATTGGTCTCTTGGTCTGCAGAACTACAGTCTACATTATCACGCTCCAGTGGAGATGCCGAGTATCGAAGGGTAGCCAATATGGTATCTGAATTATGTTGGTTACGTAATCTTCTCTTAGAACTTCATTGTCCCATTCAGAAAGCTACCTATGTTTATTATGATAATATTAGTGTAGTCTATCTTTCTAGTAATCCGGTTCAACATCAGTGCACTAAACACATCGAGATGGATATCCACTTTGTTCGCGAAAAGGTAGCTCGTGGACAAGTACGCGTCTGCCATGTCCCTTCCAGGTATCAAATTGCAGACATCTCTACTAAGGGTCTTCCCCCGATTATATTTGAAGATTTTAGAGACAGTCTCAGCGTATGAAGACCGCCCGCTATAACTGTAGGGGTGTGTTAAATATACCCGTGATATACACGGCATATACACTGCCCTATGTATACCGTGT
Organism: Anisodus acutangulus; assembly: GCA_029783415.1. Taxonomy (NCBI): domain Eukaryota; kingdom Viridiplantae; phylum Streptophyta; class Magnoliopsida; order Solanales; family Solanaceae; genus Anisodus; species Anisodus acutangulus. Next base: position 10,413,695 of record CM056502.1, read on the forward strand.
ATATCACGAAAATACAAACCAAATAGGAGACCGTGTATATCACGGGTTTTAGGAGTATTTGTCGTAATTAATTAGCATTGTACACTTACCATATTTGTAGAATTCTTGTACAAATAAAATAGGGTTTTGGGAGTAAAATATGAATAGAATTTTCCATATTATATAAATTGTAAATTATATATATACTCATTTATTAATAAAAATAATCAAAAAATTATTTCTTTCAATAACTTTGCTCAATTTCCAACGATCACCTGTCAGGTCCGATAAGTGATGCATCACATAGTTGCATTTTTACTCACTTGGACTATATACATCGTTCTGGGAGATTTTAGAAGAATTCCATGAAGGACGTGGTAAACCTTTAGTCCAATGACAATTTGAGTCGATGTTTGAATCACATCGATACAATAAACTGGAAATCACTGATTAATATCTTCTTCAAAAAATATTTTACTTCGTTACTTTTTCCCGATCTACTTAGACAGAATAGGTATTAGTTTAAATGACTCGTGTTTATCACCCAATTATGAATTATGAATTAAAACTATTGATTCACTAACAATGAAAAGTTAAATCTTATTGACGGTGATAAGTTTGGAACAAACAAGAAAATCAAAAGTACTAATCCAAACAAAAGAATAATCAAGAAAAACAGGAGTTATTCTAATTTGATCATAAATGTGGTATACAACCATTATTGCTATTTTAAATAAAGATAGAAAAACATAAGGGCTAAGAATATCCATAATAATAGGTGATAATATAGCTATCTATTGCTAAAAATAAATTTTTGTTGGAAATTAGCCTTTGGCGGGGAGATGCGTCCACCCATCTTTGATGAATTAAACACTAGTGTTCCGCATGTTGGAGACCTTGTCTCTTCACACATGCATGATCTACGAAGTGAGTAGATGACCGTAGGGCCAAGAATCGTCTAATTTCATTGAGAAATGAAAGAGATATTGGTCCACGAAGTAAGGTGTTTGAGACATGAAAATGTGGTGTGGGACAAATCTACCACATCGGTGGGAATAGGAAGAATTGCTCTCTATATAAGTCTCTAATGTGGTAAAGGGTTTGGATCCCCAAGGGGTATCCCATGTGTTTAAAGGAGGGAAGACCTAGATGTGCTTGGGTTCAAGACTAAGCCCACACGCGCGCCGCCGCCCGTCCGGTTCACGGGTTCACGGGTTCACGGATCTTTCTGATATTATCTTTTTGGACCAGAATTCTGCCAGAGGTACAGTTTGGTCCCCAGAGTTTCTGGGAAGGTGACGGAAGGCAGAAAGCCTACCGTTGAGACTGTTTTTTGAGGCATTAATCATCCATTACTTGGCTGATTAACTCCTCCATTAACAGCCCATTACTTGGCCATGGACAACCTTAAATCAGCCTCCTTGATGGCCATTACTGCCTTTACTTGGCTGTTTTAATGGCCTCCTAATGGCCATTAACAGCCATGTTTTGGGCAGTTGTACAGCCCCTTCTCCTTGCTATATATTGAGCCTTCTTTGGCTTAATTCAGGAGCAGAAATATAGACGAAAATACAGTGCAAAACAAGCCAGAAAACTGGCTGAAATCAGGCAGTAAACAGACCAAAAATAGACCAAAAACAGGCAGCAAAAACAGTCAAAAAACAGACGAAAATCAGCAAGTAACAGGCCAGAAAAATAGCCACAAAATAGCACAAAACAGTGAGTGAAATTCAAATAAAATCGGCAATTTTCGATAAAACAAAGTGACCAAACCCTCACGTATACTCAAGATATACACTACAGAGACGAAAGAGAAGAGTAGAGAGAAACTCTTCCTTCCTATTCCATATCTTCAGCAAGTCGAGTCGTATTTGTTTTCTTCGTCAGGCTCAACCTATTGGCTTTGTAGTGTTGAGATTAAAGTGTTGTTTTATCTTGGGAGACTATTGCCCGCTAACGTAAAAGCATATATACGGGGCAATCTTGTCTTAAGGATAGAGGGCTATCCTCGACTCAACACACAACGTTGTAACCGTCCAGATTTAGTTGTTTCTTGATTTCAGGATATCAACATTCAAGACACAACAAACTTGCGGCAGTTCTCAACATTGGCTTTGCAAGGTGATCAAGATTCAAGACACAACACACATGCGGCAGTTTTGAAGATAGATCATATATTTATCATTTCGAACATTTGTAATAGTTATTACTTCCCGTACTGCTCTATAAAGTACCATAGAATACCAACAATTTTCTCATTTATGCCAATAAGAACATGCAACTTTCATAAGGCAAAATGAGTAAATCACAAAATTGGTAAAAAACTAAAAATTGTTTACAGAGAAAAACAAAAGGGGGGTACAAATTTTCCAGAACAACATTAATATGCTTTATCACTTTATAAATCCCAAAATATCCGTTCACGGGTTGTTTCATATTGTTTTGCATTTGGTCCCATTATGCTCAAATCAATATTCGGTTGATGAGGTCCATATAACAATCTACTTTTGACCTTTTAGTGATAGTTCTCTTTTCCTATTGTTTTAACTGTTATTTTTATGTTAAATTTAAAATCATTGAATCACTTTTTGTGTGCTGATAGTAGGGTAACAAAGGGTGACGTTATCTAGGGCAAGTAGAAGGAATTGTACTCAAACTATTCAAGATGATTGAGAGACCCTAAATTTAATTGCTCGATCGTAATGGAATTGTACTCAAAACTATTCAAGATGATTGAGAGAGCCCAAGAAAATTTAAAACAAAAAATTATTCTAATTTTTATCGTTTGTTACAAATTTTAGCGAGCAGATAGTATATAATCTATATAATAATGTATATATAATTAGTATATAAACTGATTAAAAATTAATTATCCACTTGTTATTCATTAAGTATACTCCGGCATCACACACAAATTGTTATGGTTAGGCGGGTGATTCTTTTTAGCCAACCAGCTAAAAATGTTAAAATCGCATAATAACGTGTAGTAGTAGATGCCAAGACTCAACAGTATTAATAAACTTAGAGTGCTTTTTGTGCATATCCATTATTTGACACTTTTAAAGAATCTAATGAAAACTCTAATTGATTATAAGGTGGAGAGACTAGATTAACAACCAGCTTTAACATGTTATATATATACATATAAACAAGAATTCCCAAAAATGTATTGCAATCCAAAATGTTATACTTCATCCGTTCCATAATAAGTGGTGTTTTAGGCTTTTTATTTTGTTTCAAAATAAGTGGTGCTTTAAGATTTCAAAAAGAAATTGACATTATTCTTTCAAAATCACTCATATTTATATAATCAAGAATCATTAAATATTTTTTCTTTTCTAGACATTAATTAGAGTAAGTTAGTAAAGACACTCATAATTTTCTAGGAGTGAATAATTTCTGAAGGGGTGTGTATAAATTAAAAACACAATTTATTATGGAACCGGGAAAGTACTGTTACAAGTCCTTGTGAATAATATTATTTAATATAAACCCCTTGCTATTTGGTACAAGCAATTATAATATACATCCTATGTCCTAAATGGTTGATCGAGGTCCACAAAATGTCAACAAAATTTTATAAATCCATAAAAATACCAAAATGCCGGCGTCAAGGGAGCACAAAAATTAGAACATATTATGGACATGATATGAAAGCTAAATTTGGAAAATGAAAAAGAATGTTCATGAAAGCTACTTCAAACTTTAAATTAAATGCACTTCTCTTATTATTAGGCCGTCATAATCCATATCCACAATAAAGAACTTCGCCAACAGTTCTGAGTATTTATTGTTACCTAGCTCTTCAATTAATATCAGTTGCCAAAATTGAAATTTAACACAACAAATAAAAATTCGACGCTCAAGTAGCATATTCACTAACCCCAAATTCCTACGGAATTGCAATACTTATTGCAAGTTCACCAGAGAATGAAGCAAGACCGTAGTAGTACTCCATTCGTCTCAAATTATTTATCGTGATTATTAAAAATAGTTATCTCAAATTATTTATCGTTTTAAAAGTTAAAGCATAATTAATTATTTTTCTCCATTTTACCATTTGTTATTAATGAAGATGACACATAAATAGAATAAACATTTAATAGAGATAATGAGTATAACTTAGACATAAATAAGGATAAAGTATATCAAATACCCCTCTTAATTAATATTTCTTAAGGGCAAATATTTTATGTGAAATAAAAAAATAATAAATATTTTGAGACAGAGGAAGTAATAAATAAGTTTTTCTAGAGCACTCTTAATTCCTCCAATTATGTGTTGCAACATTGTCATACTTGTAATAACCACAGCACATAGGCCATTGTGTATTTGTGTAATTTCCGTCCCGTTCATTTATTACTTCAATTTATTTTAATTCGTTCAATTTTTAGCCCATATAAATAGTTTGTTTGATTTTAGGATAAATTTATAGCTAGTCGATTCACTAATAAAAAATCACTATTTTTCTATTGAAAAAATGTTCAGTAGTTATTTTCGTAGATATTTTGAGTGAGTTAGAATAAGAAATATAATAGTATTTTCATACGAAAAAATTAGAAAGTTTTCTACCGTTTCAATGGGAACTTGTTCCCCACCATGCGTTTTTCCAGTAAACTAGCTCGGTGGAAATGATGTGAAAAATTATATTTATAACATAAATTATTTCTAGCAGTGATCAACCTATGAGAACCCTTAACAAAATATAAAACTATAATAACGGAGGTTTTTTATTAGTTTTTCTCGGTAACCGAAGAAATTATAAGAAAATAAATACATAATTAAATTTTGGCAAGAGTTAGGCAAATTGAGCTATAATTCATAATTTTTCCATCTCGACACAATTCATTTCAGCCCATGACCTATCCATTTATTAGCTTAATATATTTTAATACTGATTTATTAAACCTATTTAAATATTACTTGATTTGAGCTAGTAAACAAAATTAAAACTTACACGGGCACGCGGTGTAGGTCACACCGCATGGTCCATCACTAGGATATTGGAAGCGATGGCCTCCGCGTTGCATTGCCTATTACATCAAAATTTGATGCGATGGGACTCGCCTCGCGTGGCTTGTGTTTGTAGGTCCTTAGTTTTATTTCACCCTATTTTCATTTGTTTTCACACTTACTTCCCTCGTGACCCCGTTATTGCACTGTACCTGCACATCATACCCTCAGCACAACCCGTTAGCATGAAGAAAAAGAAACACTACTAAAAGCAATTAAATGGTTGGGTTGCCTCCCAACAAGCGTCTTACATTAGGTTGTGATACAATATCGTTTTGCATTTTTTTTGTTTTTTGTTTTGTGTTTTTCTATTACAAACATCGGGTTGCCTCCTGAACAACGCTAGATTTAACGTCGCGGCACTGTGCAAATCCTCAATTTAACCATCCTCGAGGTACGCCTTGACCTTCTCAATATCAATCTCATTGCCCTAATATCGCTTGAGTTGTTATCCATTCACCGAGAATGTGCATTCCCTATCAAGCGTTTGCATTTTCACAGCACTATGGGGCGTGACTCAAGTTACTTGAAACACGCATGACCATCTGGATCTTAGCTTACCAGAAAATAGTCTAAGCCTGGAGTTGAATAAAAATTTTATTACATCAAGTTAATTAAAGAAGCACAAAATAATTTATTACTCCCTCCGTCCCATTTTATATAAAGGTCTTTGACTTGACACATAGTTTAAGAAATAAAGGAAGATTTTTGAATCTTGTGTTCTAAAACAAGTCAGATATATTTGTGTAGTTATACATCATCTCGTTAAGCGTAAAATATAAAGTTTAAAGTTAAATTGTCGTCAAATAAGGAAAGGTGTTATTTTTTTTTGGGACTGCATAAAAAGGAAAGTGTGTCATATAAATTAGGACAGATGGAGTAACTATAATAAATAATAATTATTAAATTAATATACTACTAACTTAATTAATTTTAATGGGTGTATTTTAGTTCTAACGTGTTATTTGTATAATTAAAGCAAACCAATCTAGCTAACCCGAGATTTGACCGAGGTTTAAATAAGTCGAGTGTCCCCAATGGCTTGTTGCCCAGATTAATACTTATCAATTATTTGCAATCAGTTAATCCAAACTGCCTCTTTAATCCTCTTCAAAATATTCATGATTTGTTGCAAGAATTCATTTCAAAAACCTAATTCTCAACTTTCTTAAGTAGACTTAACTATAAATTTCAAATATTTTTTTTCTTTATTTGAAGTTTATAGAGTTAAACTTGAAGATGGGGTTGTGTTTGGTTAGAATTTATGCAAAAAATATTTAAAATAATGTTCATATTTGAATGTAATTTGAAATACAACTTCAAGTTGAATTTAGAGATATTCGACGTAATGGCCTCCACGCCGCATTGCCCACAACATCAAATTTTGATGTGATAGGACTCGCATCTGTGGCATGTGGTTCAAGTTCCTTAGTTTTGATATTCCCCGTTTTCGTTCGTTTGTGCTCATGCTTCCCTCGTGACTTTGTTATTGCACCATACCTGCACATCATAACCTCAACACAGACCATTAGCATGAACAAAAAGAAAAACTACTAAAAGAAATTAAAGGGTTTCCTGAGCAAACCTCTGGTTGTCTCCCGATCAACGCTTGATTTAATGTCATTGCACGATGGAGGTCCTAAATTTAACCATCCACAAGGTACACCTTGACCTTCTCTTTATTAATCTCACCGGCCTAATACGCTTGAGTTGCTATCCATTCTGCAAGAACTTGCATTCTCCATCCAACATTTGCACTTCCACCACACCATAACCACACCATAGGGCATGCCTCAAGTTACTTGGAACGGCCCTGACCATCAGGATCTCAGCTTACCAGAAAACAGTCTCAGCCTAGACTTGAATAATTTTTTTATTACATCTAGTTAATTAAAGAAGCAAAAACTAATTCATTAATAATAATAATTAAATTGATAGAAAATCAACTTAATAAAATTTAATGGATCAATTTTAATTCTAAAGTAATCCTTATATTATTAAAGCAAATCAATCTATCTAAGCAGAGTTTTGATCGAGTTTTAAGCAAGTCGAGATGTCCCCAACGACTGGTTGCAATAAAAGTAGAGTGATCTTGTTGTTAACGATTTCTAAATAAAAGTATACTTTAATCTTATATGTCACAAAACGAATAAGTTGAGTAGAGTGTTCTTGTTGTTACAATCCACTAAGATTTTACCGTTTGAATTTATGATTAAGTATTTTTTTAATTAAGTATATCCTAACCTTATATATCGCAAAATGACAAGTTTAATGATTTTTAGATTGATCTTGCGGTTACAATCCACTGAGATTTTAACATTTGAAATTTTGACTCAGTATTTTTAAATAAAAGTATATTGTAATCTTATTTCTCAAAATGACAAGTATAATAAGTGGTAGAGTGATCTTGTGGTTACGACATGTGCTTCCAGTTCCTTAGTCTTATTTTGCCCCATTTTCGTTTATTTCCGCTCTTACTTTCCTCGTGACTCCATTATTTTATTGTACATGCACATCATACCCTCAGTACAATATGTTAGCATGGACAAAAATGTTGGGTTTTTTTTGCTCTATGGTACTTTATAAAGCAGTACGAGAAGTATATAACTATTACAAGTATTCGAAAGGATAAACAAAGATTCAATAATTCATCTAGTAATCTGAAAATTACAATATAACCACAAAATTGAAATTACAATTTTGTTGAAGACGGAAAAATGGAAACTGGTTTTGCTGAGTCGAGTGTGACACTCTGTCCTTAAGACAATATTGCCCCGTATGTATCATTTATACGTCCTGGACAATTTGTCTCCCAAGATAAAACAACAATGGAACACTTGAGCAAAGGAAACTCAAGAGCTACCGTGAAGAATATTGAGTAACGAAATGATGCCTTGGAAGGTGTAGGAAGAAACTGTTTTGCTTGTGTATTTTCGTGTATCATATATGTGTGTTCTTAATGCTCAACAATGGTGTAAGGGGGTGTTTATATAGGTGATGGAGGGGCTAAAAAACTGTCTCCATAATAGCCAAATAATGGTCATTATGGAGGTAGTAAATCACCAACATAAATGGTGAAAGACCAAGTTTCGCCATTATAGAGGAGTAATTCAACAAAATAAATGGTGAATTAGTACTTGGTGTTTCTGCTTTTGATCAACCAAATTCTGATGTTCAAAACTTGTGACCAGCTGTACATCTTGAAACTTCGTGAGACTAAAATCGTACATATCGAAAAGAATTACGTCCAATCAGTACATCCGGAACTTCGGGATCAAAGCGTACTTCTCGCAAAGTTCTCGGCCCAAAAGATAATATCGAAGGCCCACACTGACCAGCACACGGCAGTGAACCTGGAACCCAACCCTAACTTCAACTTCGATTTAGTCGGGCGGCGGCCACGTGTGGTCTTTCCTTGAACCAAGCACATCTAGGTCCTCCTTCCTTTAAACACATGGGATACCCCTTGGGGTCCCAAACCCCAAACCAATTTTTGAGTCTTATATACGACCAATTCTTTCTTTCTTCTCACCGATGAGGGAGAATTGAACACAATACCACACTTTCCATGCTTCAAACACCTTACTTAGTGGACCAATATCTCTTTCATTTCTCAATGAAATTTGACGATTCTTGGCCCTACGGTTATCGTCATACGCATTTAGTAGATCATGCATGTGTGAAGAACCGGATTCTCCAACATACGTAACACTAGTGTTTAAGCCAGCACGTTAATGTTGGTCGGTAACTCCCGCCAAAGGCTAATTTCCAACAATCCTCTTGAAAGAGATTTTGGCGCACTCACATGGTGTCTTTTTCATTTCCAAAGAATATTTCAAACAGACCGATGTTGCATAAGGAGAGGTAGCCTCGCCTTTGAACCTTCCATAGTTGAATACCATCGGACTTACTTGCTATCAAGGTGAACGTGATGTCTTGAACTCGTCGATATTTAGTGTAAGACAATGATACCAACACAACAAATTCCCTTACTCTCTTCTTTCGTAATGTTTTGTCCGTTTGGCCATGGACAACGCCTTGGATTCTTGGCATGTTCATTTTGAGGCGAGTCTGGCCTCGCACTTAAATAGGTGGTCTCCTACAAGGTATCCGCTATACCCCACTTCACAAGTGTTAGGAACCATTAAAAGTTTCCCAAAACCTAACCTCAAGCTGAGGAGCATTACGGGTTTTTGAAAACTTAACTTTACCCACATTCTCGAGATAGCAATTAAAGTCTTTGGATTTGGTGTTTCTTTTCATAAATCACTATCCAGTGCTCATGCTTCCACCGAAGCGATCAAGCCGAACCTTTACAAATTAGTTTTTCCATTGAACCAAATGCATCGGGATCTCAGCTAGTAAGGTTGGGTTACCACTATATTGGTCCGTGATATTTTGGGTTTTAAGCCCATTCTCCTAAACAGTGTAACACTTGATCTCCCGCAGTCCCCTTAGTTAGTAAATAAGAAAGTGACACCCGTGATGATCAACCGCCATACGGCCTTATGTCTCCCGACAAATCTGACAGATATGTCCAGGTACGCGTCATCCGTGTCCTTCCTAAAGCCGGATCAAGCCAGCCACAGTGTATAATTCTGCGAAGGCACGGGTTTCTCCCAATAAGGGCGTCTACTAAGGAGTCGTGAAGTTACTCAACTTCTTTCATGCTTTGTATAAAGCGATATAAACTCATATTCCATCATGAATCGGCCGATGCAAGTTTGCTTAGAGGATTTTCCAAGACCACCATACATTTACTTGTGGCTTTGGTATTCTCCAGATCGATGTCCAGGTTTGTATCAACGTGTTCTCCAGAACTGGACATCCGTAATACTATAATCGAAGATAGCGAATAATTCATATATCGTCATATCCGACTTAACGCTTTCTATTGATCATGTATTAAGATCATCGGTGAAACTTAGTTCAATCGATCCGCTTGTGGGGGATTCCGATACCAGGTCGTTGTAGTATGTACAATACATTGAACTACACGCGATACGTGCGTATCGCTCTTGTCTATGGGTGCATCATGATTCCAATCGGCCTATGATTCATATCCATTGATGGCTTCAATTAGACTGTCAACTATCGACCATCCGTTAGATTTCTTTAGAAATCAATTCTAGATGTCATCACATGCGGATATCCATATCTTTCATATCGAGACTTTGTTTCAATATGACTTTTACTTCGGATCGCTGATTCTCCAACTGCTGGCTTTCTAACCGAGTCAATGTTTCGTAATTGATTCATTGTTCTCGCGAAAACTTTCAGACCAAAATGTAAACATTTGGGGACGAATGAAAGTCTGCGAAGAAGCCCAACAAATTCGCCCAACTCGACTCTCTTCTTCCAACTCTCCGGTTGGGAAGGCTGTTTTAACATTCACGCCACGCAAGACTGCAATGGCCCATGATGTTAAGCTACTCCCAAGGGAGCACATGTACAAGTAGCCGAGGCTTTGAAATCGTCAGTAGATCCATCTACTTTGTACTCACATTTGAGTATCCTTTTTCACAACCCAAAGGTTCTTTTCCCGGAAGAAGATCAACCATTACGCAAGTATGGTTCTATATAATGGAATATATTTCTCTCTTTAGCTTCTTTCCAAAGCAGCGCTTTTGGAGATAGCAATTATTTGTTAATTGTCCATGGTTCGTTCTTAACCATACAAGCTAGAAGGACTGGAACAAGTCTTTGTCCCCTCTTTGCTCCGTCTTGGTTCAACATATAGAATTCCTGAGTTCTGCAGATCTGGAATATTAAGTTCCAGATAGCCAGCAACTTTCGAGTCCTGTAGATACGGAGCGTCTAGTTCCAGGGCAACAGGCCTCAGCGGTTCTTGTTAACCTTGAGGAATTACTCCTTTTTCCTTTTCAAGGAAAGTTATCTTATAAGAATTCAAAGATTTTGGCGCCAAGAGGCGATAAGTACTCTTATTTACAGTATCCGGTGGATATGCAATCTATCTTAGGTCGAACTTGACCTCGCTTTCGGTGAGTCCAACTTCTACCAAGCCACCCCACATCCACAACTTTTGTATGTGAGATCCTTTTCATGTCTCACACGCGAGAAAGTTATCCTTATCCTTATGCGGACTTGTTGAGAATCGCATTAGCGACAAGGATCGCCTTGCCCTACATAATTTAGGCGTGCAGTTGCGCGCCATTAACACCGTTAGATCGAGGTGAGTAATGAACAATGTCGTTTAATGAACGCCTTCACATTCTCCCCTCTATCGCTATGAATTTCGCAATCCATAGGCTTAGTTGATTTTCAACTTCGCTTTGTAGCGCTTTATCCGCTTCAACAACTTCATCTTTGCTTTTAACAAACAAGGATTCCATCGTTGTACCATCATCAATGAAGATCACAACGCACTTCTGTCTCCTCCTCTATTTTGTATAAACTTCAAATCACCCAAGTAGGTGTGACTAAGTTCTAGAGGAGTGGTGCTTCTTCTGCTATTCCTCGACGGAATTTGGAAAGGTGATTTTGCCTCTTCGCCTACCTCACATTCATTTTGAGGGTTTATGTCGAAAGGAGGCAACAATCTCAACATCGCTAGCTTTTGAATGACTTGTTATTTAACGTGTCTTAATCTATGATGGCATAGATGCACGGATTACAAATATATCATTCATTTGGCAATAAACATATTGTACCATTCTTGGTAATTACAGACCTGTTGAACTAGTCTCAAACCAACTTGACCAACAACGTCCCTTAAACCAAGTTCGGAACATGTATCACCTCTTTTTAGAGTGATCCATTCCTTGAAGTCCTATTGAGGACAACCTCTCCAGCCCCTTTGATTTTAGAGGTGGCGTTGCTTCACATGAACAACCTCTTGCCCGTGGTTAGCGAACCGGATCATATGTGATCTCGATACTCAGCCCACTTCAGTTGCTTTGCATCGAGTGTCCACTTTACGCCTTTCTTTAGACCCGGATCATTAAGACCTGGAAACTCGGCCCACTACACTAGGTGTCCATTACTTTTCCTATGAAATGAATTCCGCCCCACTCCAACACTGAGGCTTTGTATGACCGAGTGTCCAATATCATCATATCAGGAATTTTGGCCCACCTGGCCACGCCCGGAGGCTTTGTATGACTGAGTGTCCAATATCATCCTATGAAGGATCTTTCTCACGAGATAGTATGACGGGTTCTCGTCTTTAACTTTTAGACTCCTTCCGTTAAGATTGGTGCCCTGGATAATTCTTGCGCCACTTAAGAGTGGTAATAGCCGCAGTTAGTGGATCTTTCTCCATCGTATGTACGAACATACTTTACATACTTTAACAATTACACTTAAAAGAACGGATCTTTTAAGTCGTTTACTATCCAATCTTTAAAGCGGGAAAGAAGATAAGATTAAACTTACTGATTTTAAAGCGTAAAGGAATATAAATTATTTTCATATTCCTCCTTACTTTAATCCATTTTTAATCAGACATCATTTAATCTTTATTCTTGACAAGTAAGAAAAACTACTTATCCCAATTTCGGATTTACGGCAGCTCACTTATCACTTCGTCAAAGCGAAGGCCCAGGTTCCTTCTTACCATTATTCGGATCTTTGTCCTGGGATAGATATAGGCCTTCTGGCGCAATATAGAATAACATCTTCGCCTTTCTCCTCTTGTCCTGGCTTGACATCCCTCGGGCTCTCGAGAGCGCTTGTTCCCACCAGTCTTGGTAGCGGTGACACTATGAACACGTTCATCATCATCACTCTTCTACCGTAAAAACCATTTCCATATCCCGATTTGGTCACACAACTTTTGACCGACATCTTTCGAACACTAATAGTAATACTATACAAATATTGTCTTAAGTTGTTGGGTATTTTTGCTCTATAGTACTTTATAAAGCAGTACGGGAAGTATATAACTATTACAAGTATTCGAAAGGATAAACAAAGATTTAATAATTCATCTAGTAATCTGAAAATTACAATATAACCACAAAACTGAAATTACAATTTTGTTGAAGACGGAAAAATGGAAACTGGTTTTGCTGAGTCGAGTGTGACACTCTGTCCTTAAGACAATATTGCCCCGTATGTATCCTTTATACGTCCTGGACAATTTGTCTCCCAAGATAAAACAACAATGGAACACTTGAGCAAAGGAAACTCAAGAGCTACCGTGAAGAATATTGAGTAACGAAATGATGCCTTGGAGGGGGTAGGATGAAACTGTTTTGCTTGTGTATTTTCGTGTATCATATATGTGTGTTCTTAGTGCTCAACAATGGTGTAAGGGGGTGTTTATATAGGTGATGGAGGGGCAGAAAACTGCCTCCATAATAGCCAAATAATGGCCATTATGGAGGTAGTAAAGTCACCAACATAAATGGTGAAAGACCAACGGATTTGGCCATTATATGAGGGAGTAATTCAGCCAAAATAAATGGCTGAATTGAGTGCTTAGCGTTTGACCGCCGTTGTCAACGCTCGAAACTTGGGGACCAAATTGTACATCTGAAAATTCGTCCGAATCGTACATCTGGAACCTGGGATCAAACTGTACTTCGCAAAGTTCTCGCCCAAAAAGATAATATCAAAGGCCCACACTGCGTGAACTCCGAACCCGAACTGGACCGGACGGGTGGCGGCGCTGTGGTGGTCTTTCCTTGAACCGAAGCACATCTAGGTCCTCCCTCCTTTAAACACATGGGATACCCCTTGGAGTCCCAAACCCCAAACCAATTTCGAGTCTTATATACACAACAATTCTTTCTTTCTCTACCGATGAGGGAGAATTGAACACAATACCACACTTTCCATGCTTCAAACACCTTACTTCGTGGACCAATATCTCTTTCATTTCTCAATGAAATTTGACGATTCTTGGCCCTACGGTTATCTACGTACTTAGTAGATCATGCATGTGTGAAGAACCGGATTCTCCAACATACGTAACACTAGTGTTTAAGCCGTTAAAGTTGGTCGGTCGCAACTCCCACCAAAGGCTAATTTCCAACAAAAAATAAAGACAACTAAAAGCAATTAAAGGGTTGTATTGCCTTCCAACAAGCCCTTAGTTTAGGTCGTGGTGCGACATCTTTTTGTTGCGGTACGATGCATGTCCTTAAAATATTCTAGTTGCCTCCTAGCAACACTTGATTTAACATCGTTTCATGAAGCAGGACCTCAATATAACCATCCTCGAGGTACACCTTGACCTTCTAATTGTCAACCTCACTGGCCTAATACGCTTGAGTTGCTATCCATTCTGCAAGAATTTGCATTCTCCATCCAGCGTTTGCACTTCCACAGCACCACAGGACATGCCTCAGGTTACTTGGAACAGTCATGACCATCTGAATCTTAGCTCACCAGGAAATAGTCTCAGCCTTGAGTTGAATAAATGTTTTATTACATCGACTTAATTAAATAAGCACAAAATAATTCATTAATTATAATAAATAAAAATCATTGAATAGAAATATTACTAACTTAATTAATTTTAATGAATGAAATTTAATTCTAAAGTAATTGTTATATTATTAAAGCGAATCAATCTAGCTAAACAGAGTTTTGGCCGACATTTAAACAAGTCGAGGTGTCCCCTACGACTTGTTGCACGATTTGAATAATACTTCTCAATTATTTACATTCATTGAACTCAGACTGTCTCTTTAATCCTCATCAAAATATTCATAAGCCGTTGCTAGCATCCATTTCAAGAAGCTAGTTCTTAACTTTCTGAATATTCATTCTTTTTGTTTTCATTTGAATATGCTTTTTCCATGAATAAAACTATTACAAAAGAGTGCGATAATAATAGAGAATTAAAGTAAATGAAGTGGGTCGACGTTTTCCGTTAGGCCTCGCTTTCAAGCCGTCATTGGCACTGTTAACCTTTGGTATTCCTTCATCTAACGACTTCCGTCACACCTACATGTTCTCTCTTTCTCTTTAATATAATTTCATTTCACTCTATTTATTTAAATTCTATAAATTGCTAGTTTCTCCATCTTGTTGCTATCCATTCTACAGGAACTTGCATTCTCCATCCAGCGTTTGTTCTTCCACAGCATCATGAGGCATGACTCAGATTACTTCGAACGGTCCTGACCATCTGGATCTCAGCTGAGATGAATAAAAAATTTCTTACATAGAGTTAATCAAAGAAGCACAAAATAATTCATTAATTATATTAAATAATAATTGAAGTTGACAGATTATTAACTTAATTAAATTTAATTGATGAATTTTAATTCTAAAGTAATCGTTATATTTTTAAAGTGAATCAATCTAGATAAGCAGAGTTTTGATCGAGTTTTAAACAAGTCGGGATGTCCCTAATGGTTGTTGCACAGATTTGTCGCAATAAATAGAGTGATCTTGTTGTTAACGATTTTTGAATTAAAGTAGACTTTAATCCTATCTTTCACAAAATGACAAGTATAATACGTAGAGTAGAGTGATCTTGTTGTTACAATCAACTAAGATTTTACTGTTTGAAGTTATGATTAAGTATTTTTGAATTAAGTATATACCGTAATCTTATTTGTCGCAAAATGACAAGTACAATAAATGTTAGAGTGATCTTTCGGTTACAATCCACTGAGATTTTACCATTTGAAATTTTGACTCTGTATTTTTAAATAAAGTATACCTTAATCTTATCTGTCGCAAAACGATGAGTATAATAAGTGGTAGAGTGATCTTGCAGTTACAGTCCACTAATATTTTAAATAAAGTATACCTTAATCTTATCTGTCGCAAAACGATGAGTATAATAAGTGGTAGAGTGATCTTGCAGTTACAGTCCACTAATATTTTACCATTTGAAGTTATGATTAAGTATTTTTGAATAAAGTATATCTTAATCATATTTATCGCAAAACGACAAGTTTAACAAGTGGTAGAGTGATTTTGCGATTACAACCCACTAAGATTTAACATTTGAAGTTATGAATACGTATTTTTTAATATATGTATACCTTAATATTATCTGTCGCATTGGAGACGTATAATAAGTGTTGGGATGGCCTCCATGCCGTGTTGCCTATCGCGTCAAACTTTGATGTGATAGGACTCGTATCGCATGGCCTGTGCTTCTGGTTCCTTAGTTTTATTTCGCTCCATTTTTATTTGTTTCCGCTCCTACTTTCCTTGTGACTCCGTTATTGCACTGTACTTGCACATCATATCCTCATCACAATCTATTGGTATTAGCAAAAAGAAAAACTACTAAAAACAATTAAAGGGTTGGGTTGCCTTCCAACAAGCCACTTAATTTATATCGTGACACGACATCTTTTTATATCTTTCTTGTTTTTTTGTATTTTTCTATTACAAACCTCATGTTTCCTACCGAGCAGTGCTTAATTTAACGTCGTAGCATGACGCAAGTCCTCAATTTAACCATCCTTGAGGTACGCTTTGACCTTCTCATTATCAATCTTATTGCCCCAATATCGCTTGCGTTGTTGTCCATACACCAAGAACTTTAATTCCCTATCTAGCACTTGCACTTTCATAGCACCATGGGCGTGACTCGGGGTTCTTAAAACGTTCCTGGCTATCTAAATCTCAGTTTACCAGCCTACAATTGAATAATTTTTTTATTACATCGAGCTTATTAAAGAAGCACAAAATAATTCATTAATTATAATTAAATAATAATAATTAAATTGATATATTACTAACTTAATTTAGTTTAATGGATGAATTTTATTTCTAATGTAATTATTGTATAATTAAAGCGAACCAATCTAGCTAAGACGAGTTTTGATCGAGATTTAAATAAGTTGAATTGTCCCCAACTACTTGTTGCCCAGAATAATACATCAATTATTTACAATTAGTTAATCCAAACTGCCTCATTAATACTCTTCAAAATATTCATAATCTGTTGCACGATTCCATTTTGAGAAGCTAATTCCCAACTTTCTTAAGTAGGCGTTTGGTTATAGATTTCAAATAGTTTTTATTTTATTTAGAAATCATAGAGTTGGAGTTGAAGATGGAGTTTTGTTTGGTTATAGCTTTTGTAAATAATATTTGAAATAATGTTCATCCTTAAAAATACTTAAATACAAGAAATTTAAAATACAACTTCAAGTTGAATTTGAAATTTTCATGGCCATTGATTTTCAAATAAGGTAGAAAATTATTTCGAACCAATTATTATAATAAATAATAAGTATTAAATTGACAACTACTAATGTAATTAAGTTTAATGGATGAATATCATTTCTAAAGTAATCATTATATAATTAAAGTGAACAGATCTAGCTATGCCAAATTTTGACTGAGCTGTAAATAAGTCGAGTTGTACGGCTTATTGTTCAAACTGCCTCTTTAATCCTCATCAAAATATTCATAAGTTGGTGCTAGTATTCATTTTTAAGAAGCTAATTCTCAACTTTCTTAAGTAGACTTAGCCATAGATTCCAAATATTTTTTTACTTTATTTGAGGTTTATAGAGTTGGAGTTGAAAATAGAGTTGTTTTGGTTATACTTTATGCAAAATATATTTCGAATAATGTTTGTAGGTAAAAATGGTGTCAGAAAGGTTAAACAAGAAGGAAGGCTGAGTCGAGAGATAATTCTCTGTCTTTAAGACAAAATTATCTCGTATATATGCTTTTACGGTAAGGGACAATAGTCTCACAAGATAAAACAACAACAATCAACAATACAAAGCAAGTAAGGTTGATTCTAGCGAAGAAAATAAATATAGAACAAATTACTGAAGAGGAGAGGATTTGTGTGTGTTTCTGTATATTCTCTGTATTTCGAACAGAACAGAAGAGTTTTCGTTCTCTTTTTAAACTGAACAGTAATGTTCAATTTATAGGTGAAGAGGATGGTCGTTGCAACGTTTCTGAAATCTTCAGGGAGGGACCAAAGTGTAAATAAGAAACACTTCAGGGACCAAAAAGAAATTTTGGAAAACAACCCACAGCCTGTGATCTGAGCTCGAGTTGGTGGGATGGGAGGTGCCGGCGCGTGTGTGGGGCATAGCCCTGAACCCAAGCTCACCTAGGTCCTCCATCTTCTAAACACATGGGTTACCCCTTGGGGTCCCAAACCCTTACTCAAAAATACGCTTATATAGTGCTCAATCCTTCCATCCTCTATCTATGTGGGAGATTTGTCATTTTGGCTAAGACAATTCATCTATTCATGTCTCAAACGCCTTACTTTGTGTACCAATATCTCTTTCATTCCTTAACGAAATTTGACGATACTTGACACTAATATCATCTACTCATTTAGTAGATTAGGCATGTGCGAAGAAACGATATTTCCGTCATGCAGGGCCCACGTGTTTAAGTCACTAAAGATGTAAAAAACTCAATCCCACATAGTTAAATTTCCAACAATGTTCACATTTAAATGTATATAAATATAATAAATTTAAAATACAACTTCAAGTTGAATTTAAAGAGGTTAAATTTCCAACAATCTTCACATTTAAATGGGACTCGCATCGCGTGGCCTGTGCTTCCAATTCCTTAGTCCTATTTCACCCCATTTTCGTTCATTTATGCTCCTACTTTTCCCGTGACTCTGTTATTGCACATCACCTGCACATCATACCCTCAACACAGATCTTTAGCATATATGAACAAAAGCAAAACTACTAAAAGTAATTAAAGGGTTGGGCTGCCTCCCAACAAGCGCCTTAGTTTTATTAGCATTTGCTTTTGTCCCACATTGGAAAAACATATTTGTATCACATGTAATAGACCCTATATAAAGGGCTTTACTTGCTTTTCTTTTACTTGCACTTTTAGCTCTCAAGAATAATATTATTTTATTATCTTGTTATTGCTTTGTAAGAATTCATGTTATGAATAAAAGACTTTCATGAATTCTACCATGGTATCAAAGCCAAGAGCACAAGTTAATATTTTTAGCTCGATCGCGGATTCAACTTCGCGGTGAGTTAGTTGGGGTTCGCAAAAGACGCCGTACGCTTAAATTTTTTTTTTTTTTTTTGGCTTGTTTTGGAAGCTCGTGCCTTGGTTTCGCTGCTCGTCGCCGATCTTGGCTTCCACATCCTGGGTTTCGCTTTTTGGCTTCCGTGATTCCGGGACAGGATCCGCCTTTTTTTATTTTATTTTTGTTGCTTGGGATTGTCATGTTATTTGGGATTGCCGCTTGTTATTTGGGGATTTTCTGCTTAAAATTCATAATGGTCGAGGTGATGATTCTTTTGCAAACCGAATGACCAATTTCGTAAGCTCGCCTTCCAACAGCTTCAACAAAATTCTCGCCTTATGCTCTTTTCTGCTCCTTCCTGGCCATCACCATCTATTGGTTCGTATCATTTCGCTTTCTTGGATCTTGGACTCGAGTCGGAAATCATATGTCTCCGATTCTTCCGCTTTGTATCTATGTCTTCCGACTTCCTTCCACTTCATAGGATCGCCGATGGCACACCGATGCCATTGACAGCATTGGCACCATTCATATATCCACTATATCATTACTCCGATGTTTATTGCATTCCAAAAATTACATATAAATCTTAAGTTTCGGTCAAATATGTGACTCTCGATGTTTTATTGACTCTTCCCTAATTCTTGTTATGTGATCTAAAATCCAAGAGAGTGATCGGGACAGTGGAGAAAGGGGAGAGGTCTATATGTTTTGGATGAGTCAAATCTTCCTACTATGCAAAGAACTATGCCTGGTTAATCTTTCTTTCATTTAACACATTCCTCTTCAAGTTTTATTTGTGGTGACTCTAGACTTGGTCATGTAATGGTCAGTTCTCGCTGCTTTATGTAATAATCGTGTTTCTGGTGATTTACAATCCGATGATATTTCGATTGTAGTGGATGTAAACTTGGAAAATTTTCTCGCTTTGCCTTTAATCTTAGTACTTCTACTTCTTCGCACCATTTGATCTAGTTCATTCAGATGTTTGGGGGTCAAAGACCTATCCCTTTACTAAGGGCGGTGGCTCCAGATATTATGCTTCCTTTTATTGATGATTATACTCGCTATCATGGGTTTATTTGTTGAAAAGACGCTATGATTTTGTTCATACTTATGTTGAGTTTCAAGCCTATGTGAAACCTCAACATTCGCCATTATTAAATGTTTTCGGTCGATTTAGGAGGCTAATATACCTAGTGGGGATCTTTTCTGGTATTATCAAAGCCGATGGTACAATACATCGGGCCTTCTTGATCACACACACCACAACAAAATGGGGTAGCCGAGAGAAAACATAGGCATATTGTTGAGACAAATAGATCCATGCTTTTGTCCGCTAGTGTACCTAGTGAATTTTTGGGGAGGCTCCCTTACATCTGCTTATCTTATTAATAGGATCCCTACCTCTCATACTCGTATTTCTCCGTGATGCTAGACTATTTGGTCACACCCCACTATTCCCTATTTGAGAGTTTTGGTTCTACATGTTTTGTTCTACGCCCACATGCAGAGCGTATTAAGTTATCTTCTGTCGCCATTTGTGTTTTTTCGATACGTGGGGTCAGCGTAAAGGTTATCGTTGTCATGATCCGGCTTGAAAATTGTATGTGGCTCTCGTAATGCTTCCTTTATTGAGCATGTTCCTTTCTTTTTCCATCCCACCTACCTCTACATGGTATGACAAAATCGACCTTATTGATATCGATCCTTTGATGTCGATTGTCCATCCTGATTCTTACATCTATATCATCCTGCCTTCGCCTTCTGGCAGTGTCCCATGATATTGATACTCACCCCCTCCTACGCCTATTTCGTAACCTCTTGTGGTTGCATCCATCCACCTCGCTATCCTAAACGCACTCGATCTACTGCGTATCCCGATTTTGATTATTCTGCTATGCTCCATCATTCGCTCTTTCTAGTTTCTATTAATTCTCTCTCGCGAGCCTACATCCTACTCTCGAGGCAGCCGTGATCCTCTTGGCAAGAGGCTATGAATGAGGAACTGGTTGCTTTGAACAAAACTGCATTGATTTGGTTTCTACCGATGGTAAGAAAACTATTGGTTCTCGATGGAAGTGTACAAGATTAAGACAAAGTCCGATGGTTCTATTGAGCGATATAAATCTCGCTTTGGTGCAAGCGTTTGCTCAAGAATATGGTATGGATTACTATGAAGAGACTTTTGCACCCGCTGCAAAGATGACATCCGTCTCGGTTCTTATCATAGCGCCTCTGTCATTGGCATATTTCACAAATGGATGTTAAAAATGCTTTTAAAACGGGATCTTCAAGAAGAAATCTACACGGGTCCCTCCACCGGTGTTTCACATAGTCCAGACAAGTGTAAAAGCTTAAGAAAGCTCAGATGGTCTCAAACAAGCTCCAAGAGCTTGGTTCACAAGTTCTCCACCGTAGTATCATCTCTCGGGTTTATTTCACCTTTCATGATTCCGGCGTTATTTGTTAAATCATCCCCTCAGTTGTATTTTTCTTTTGTTGTATGTTGATGACATGATCATTACAGTGATGATATTGATGGTATTGCAAAACCTAAAATCTACTTTATCTCACGCTTTGAGATGAAAGATTTAGGTCATCTACGCATTTTTTAGGCATTGAGGTAGCTTATTCTCGAGAAGCGGATATCTTCTCTCTCAATCTAAGCACACTGCAGATATTCTTGAGCGGCCCGCCTCACGATACTGTGATAGTTGACTCTCCTCTTGAGGTTAATGTTCGGACATACACTCCATCGACGGGGATCCTCTTCGATCCCACTTTATATCGCTCGGCCAGGTAGGAGTCCGTGTACCTCACCATTACTCGCCGACATTCGTGACATATGCCGCTCACATTGTCACGCTTTGTTTGCTCTCCTACATCCGCACATTGGGTCTGCAGCTTATGCGTATTCTTCGCTATCTTCGAGGAACGATTTATCGTGAGTCTCTTGTTTCCATCGACCATCCTTGAGCTTGCATTTTCTCGCAGATTGGGTCGTGACCTAACCGATCGGAAATCAACCATACCGGTTATTGTGTATTTTTAGGAGATTCACTTATCTCATGGAAAAGTAAGAAACAAGATGTGGTTTCTCGCCTTCAACCGAGGCAGTATCGTGCTATGGCTTCTACTACGTGTGAGATTGTATGGTTACGCCGGTTATTGGTTGATATGGGTGTTCCGCTTTCTTCACCAACACCGATGTATCATGGATAATAAGAGTTCTATTCAGGGACGCGCACAACACGCTCTTTCATGAACGTATTCAAGCATATTGAGATTGATTGTCATATTATTCGACATCATCTTCAAGAAATGCGACTCTATCCTTGCCATTTGTCTCATCTTCGATGCAACTTGCTGCATTTCTTCACAAAGGCATACCTTAAAGCGTCACCGGTTCTTTCTTGGCAAACTCTCGATGCTTCTGTCTACACCATCGCGAGTTTGAGAGGAGATATTAGCATTTGCTTTTGTCCCACATTGGAAAAACATATTTGTATCCCATGTAATAGACCCTATATAAAGGGCTTTACTTGCTTTTCTTTTACTTGCACTTTTAGCTCTCAAGAATAATATTATTTTATTATCTTGTTATTGCTTTGTAAGAATTCATGTTATGAATAAAAGACTTTCATGAATTCTATCAAGTTTATGTCGTGACACGACATTTTTTTGTAATTTATTTTCGTATTTTTCTATTACAAACCTCTGGTTGCCTACCTAGTAATGCTTGATTGAACATTGCCGCACGATGCAGATCCTCAATTTAACCATCCTCGAGGTACACCTTAACTTTCTCATTGTCAATCTCACCGCCCTGATATCGCTTAAGTTTCTATCCATTCTCCAAGAACTTGCATTCTTCTTCCAGCGTTTGCACTTCCACAGCACCATGGGGCATGACCCAGGTTACTTGTTTTTCTATTACAAACCTCTGCTTGTTGCAATGTTTGAATAATACTTCTCAATTATTTAGAATCAGTTAATTCAAACTACCTCTTTAATCCTAATCTAAATTTTTATAAGCCGTTGCTAGTATTCCATTTCAAGAAGCTAGTTCTCAACTAATTAAGCTTAATGGATGAATTTTAATTCTAAAGTAATCATTATATAATTAAAGCGAATCAATCTATCTAAGCAGAGTTTTGGTCGAGTTTTTTACAAGTCGAGTTGTCCCCAACGGCTTGTTGCCAGATTTGAATAATACTTCTCAATTATTTACAATCAGTTAATTCAAACGGTCTCTTTAAGCTCAATGGATGAATTTAAATACCTCATCCCCTTTTTAAGACCTCATAATACAAATAAATTAAAAGAACATGACTCTAGTACAAAAAATTATAAAAATGACAAAAGCAGTTAGAAATTGTTGCATGCATGGTTCTAGTGATGAGTTGTATTTGGTCAAATTATAAAAAAAAGGTGGATATATCTTTGTATCATGGTCAGGTAGAGTTAAAGAGAAGAAGGCCTAAACAACCTTTTCTAATTCTAAAGTAATCGTTATACAATTAAAGCGGATCAATCTAGCTAATCAGAGTTTTGATCGAGTTTTAAATAAGTCGAGTTATCCCTAACGTCTTGTTGCCAAATTTAAATAATACTTCTCTATTATTAACAACCAAATAATTCATACTGCCTCTTTAATCCTCATTAAAATATTTACAGGCCGTTGCTAGTATTCCAATTCAAGAAGCTAGTTCTCAACTTTCTGAATATTCTTATTTTTGTTTTCATTCGAACATGCTTGTTCCATGAATAAAACTATTACAAAAGGGTCCGATAATAATAGGGAATTACAGTAAATGAGGTGAGCCAACGTTTTCCGCTAGGCCTCGCTTTCAAGCCATCATTGGCACGGTTGACCGTTAGTACTCCTTCATCTAAAGGCTTCCGTCACTCCTATGTACACGGGCTCTCTCTTTCTCTTTAATATAATTTCATTTCACTCTACTTATCTAAACACTATAAATGGCTAGCTTCTCCATCTTATCACATATACATTGTTTTTTTCAAATGGTTTCGTTTGTTTATGCTCCTGCTTCCCCTGTGAATTCTGTAGAATTGTATTAATATCTCTTGGGAGTCTTTCTCATTAATACCAATATATATATTGTGTACAATATCGAATCCTAATGAAATAAAGATTCTATATTTACCATAATTATACACTAATCCTAATGAAATAAGAACCCTATATTTACCATAATTATACGATACTATTAATTACAACATATGTGATAATATTTACTAATACACCCCCTCAGTCGGAGCGGGAGGAGGCCGGACGCTAAGATTGGATCTGAAGTCGATGAACAACTGCCGAAGAAGCCCCTTTGTGAAAATATCTGCATATTGATACGAAGAAGCCACATGTAACACCTTAACATGACCTATAACAACCTTCTCACGAACAAAATTTATATCCATCTCAATGTGCTTGGTTCTCTGATGCTGAACAAGGTTATGAGATAAGTAGATCGCGAATATGTTATCATAATAAACCATAGAAGACTTGCGTAAGAGACACTGAAGCTCTAAGAAGAGGTTTCGGAGCCAGCAGATCTCAGCTACAACATTGCAACGCCTCTATACTCTGCTTCTGCACTCGATCGGGAGGGTGTGGCTTGTCTCTTGGCAGACCACGAGATAAGATTGTCACCTAAGAATACACAGTAGCTGGACGTAGAACGTCGCATGTCTGGACAACCTGCCCAATTGACGTCCGTGTATGATATCAGCCTAGTCGGTGCAGAGCGGTAGAGATGTAATCCATAATCAAGAGTGCCCTTAACGTATGAATGATACGTTTAAGAGCTGTAAAGTGAGGCTCCCTGTGGGCATGCATGAATAAACAAACCTGCTGAACAACATATGCAATGTCAAGCCTATTGAATGTAAGTTACTGAAGTGCACCTGCAAGACTCTTATAGAGAGTGGAATCGGACACCGGATCCCCGTTAGTAGCATTGAGTTTCGACTTCGAGTCGACCGGAGTAGGCATGATTTTACAATTCACCATTTTAGCCATGTACATAATTTCTTCCGCATACGTACGCTGACATAGAAACATGCTATCTTCTGATCTAGTCACAAAAATTCCCAAGAAGAAACTCAACTTCCCTAAGTCAGTCATAGCGAATTCGGATTTAAGCAGTCGAATGATCTCATTTTTCAACATATCAGAAGAGGCAGTCAGAACAATATCATCCACATATAATAACATGTATGCAATGTCACTACCTCAGTGAAAAAATAAATAATGAATGGTAACATTTGCTGCATACGAACCCAATCTACATAATGTAAGTAGCGAAACACTCATACCAAGCCCGGAGGGCATGTTTCAAACCATACATGGACTTACGGACACGACATACATAATAAGGAGCCTATGAATGTACAAAGTCTAGCGGTTGGTGCATGTAAATTGTTTCTTTCAAATCTCCATGTAAGAACGCATTTTTCACATCCCAAAAGAGGCACATACAATTAATCACAATCACCCCATCTAGCCTCGGAACAAGATCCCCACATGCGCTGAGTGGTAAGTGCATCAAACTCCTCACACGTGGCTGCATTCCAATTCGGGTCGAGTTTGGATAGTTTTAGGGATTTAGGTATTGGTGATATGGATTGTGTGGATAGGTTAAAGTGAACTTTGAAAATCCCGTATTTGGCATGAGTTTCCATTTGGTGTGTGGGTACAGGGGTGAGGCAGTGGGTCTCGGGTCATGGGGCAGTGGCAGTGGGTTGGGAGGGGTTCAACGGGATTTGGCAGTGTGGTGTGGGGCTGGGCAGTGGGTTACGGGATGATTCAGGGGTATGCGAGTCAGGGGCGCAGTGGCGGTATATTATGGTGTGGCTGGGTGTACTGGGGAGAGGCGGAACAATGGTAGGAAGAGGCGAGGGTGATGGTGAGAGGCGACGGTGGCAGGTGGTATGGTGTGGTATGGTGGTGGTGGTAGGTCGTAACGGGATGGGTGTTCGAACGGCCGAAGAGTGCAGGTTTTCTAGTGCATTTTAGAGTAGAGGGGAGGTGTCCGAGTCATCAACGAAATCGTAATCAGTGACTCAAAATTTTTGGATGTTGTCGAACGGGAAAACGTACTCAACAAACGTGACATGGCGTGAGATTAAGATTTTGTCTATGGATATCTCATAGCACAAGTACCCCCTATGGTTTGACGGGAAACCGAGGAAGACACACGAAGTAGAGCGAGGTGCTAATTTGTGAGGGACCATGGAGGCCAGATTTGGGTAACAAACACAACCGAAAATTTAAAGGTGATCATAGAAAGGGATCCGATGGAAGAGAATTTAGGTTGGTGTCCGATTTTGAGTCGTACTGGTAGGTAAGATGTTAAGAATGTGTTCTACCATTTTAATGCATAAACCCAAAAGGTATGGGGGAGACGCATGAAAAAGAAGGGTACAAATCATATTGTTAATGGTGCAGAGAATTTTTTTGGCTTTACTATCTTGAAGTGAAGTATGGGGCAGGAGAAACGGAAAACTATGCCATTAGCCGCACAAAATTATGAAAGTGGGAGTTATTGAACTCACGACCATTATCACAATGAAACATTTTGATGTCTTTTTCAAATTGCGTTTTAACCAATGTAACAAATTCAAAAAATTTGAAGTAGACTTGAGACTTAAGTTTAAGTGGATAAACCCAAAGGAAGTGAGAGAAGTCATCCAAAAATACCAAATAATATGTATGACCTAGGTTGCTGGTTATAAGAGATGTCCATAAATCCACATGAATAATATCAAAGAGAGAGAAAGTAATACTCGAAGAAGACGTAAATGGAAGTCTAACATGTTTCCCTAGATGACAAGATGAGCAACTATGGGCAAGGTTCCCTTTATCGCATTAGATTAACTTGTGATTTCTAAGAAAAATAAAAAACATGGGCTACGGGATGTCCAAGTCTACTATGTCATGTTGAGGAGGAGATAGCAGCTAGAGATGTGGGAGGATTGACACTGGCACCGGACATGGATAGGAAAGGATAGAGGTCCCCCTCACTATTGCATCTCGTAAGAAGTCTCCCGGTACATAGGTCCGTTATAGAAAAACCAAACGGGTCAAAATTAATTGATACATAATTATCGGTGGCAAATTTTCGAACAGAGATTAAGATCTTGATAATGTTAGGGGCATATAGGACATTATTAATGGAGAAGTGGGGATGCGATGGTGGGGTTGGTGTGTGGTCAAACCCTTGAATTGAAATGCGATGACCATTTCCGACCATAATAGATTGAGGGGTATTTAACTTGCACAATTGAGGACGAATACCAGAATTGTTGGTGAGGTGAGACGTAGCACCCGTATCCATATACCACGCATTATCGGGCTGTTGGAGATTCATAGTGTTGTAAGCCATACTCAGTTCGACAGAGGTCATGGGATCGTAGGCCTACTGTTGGTCCGTGGAGAAGTAGGCTTGGTGCTAGTGGCCCATGTATTGTGGACCTGGATGTGGGCCCAAAATGTTTGGCTGCAACAAGGAATATCGTGCCATGTTCGTGGATGGTAGGTTAGGTAGAAAGACGAGGTTGTTGAATAACCCTAAAAGTGAGTGATAGCCTAAAAGCCAAATTTCTGCAGCTTCAGATGGGAATAAGGAGAGTGTTTCTGAGATGGGGAATAAAGAAGATTACGTCATCTTATGATGAGATAAGAGAAAATAGAAAATAGGGAAGGAAGAGAGTGTCGTATTTATGACAGGAAGAAAGCCACAAAAAGAATCACCTAATTGGAAGCAAACACTTTTGATAATAGTGGGACCAGAGAGGCCACAGTTCGTTCTATTGAAAATCAATTTGGATTAAAGGAGGCTAGGATTTGACTTCTGATACCATGTAGAATTGTATTAATCTCCCATTGGGGAGTCTTTCTCATTAATATCAATATATATATTGTGTACAATGTTGAATCCTAATGGAATAAGGATCTTATATTTACCATAATTATACACTAATCCTAATGGAATAAGGATCTTATATTTACCATAATTATACACTACTATTAATTACAACATATATGGTAATATTTACTAATAACACCGTTATTTCACAGTACATGCACACCATACCCTCAACACAGCCCGTTAGTATGAACTAAAAGGAAAACTACTAAAAGCAATTAAAGGGTTGGATTTTCTCCCAAGAAGCACCTTAGTTTAGGTAGTAGTACGACATCTTTTTGCACTTTTGTTATTTTTGTTGTGTTTTTCCATTGCAAACCTGCCTCCCGAGCAATGCTTAATTTAATGTACCGTCACGATAGAGGTCCTCAATTTAACCATTCGTGAGGTACACCTTGACTTTCTTATTGTCAATCTCACCGCTCCGATAGCGCTTGAGTTGCTATCCATTCTCCAGGAACTTGCATTATCTATCCAACGTTTGCACTTCTACAACATCATGGGGCATGACTCAACTTACTTGGAACGGTCCTAGCCATCTGGATCTTAGCTTACCAGGAAATAGTCTCAGCTTGAATTTGAATAATTTTATTCACATCGAGTTAATTAAAGGACAAAATAATTCATTAATTATAATTAGTAATAATTATTGAATTGACTGACTACTAACTTGTTAAGTTTAAATGATGAATTTTAATTCTAGAGTGATCGTTGTATTATTAAAGCGAATGAATCTAGCTAAGCAAAGTTTTGATCAGAGTTTTAAACAAGTTGGGTTGTTCCCAACAACTTATTGCACGATTTGAATAATACGTCTCAATTATTTACAATCAATTAGCCAAAATTGCCTCTTTAATCCTCATAAAATACTGTTAAGCCGTTGCTAGTATTCCATTTCAAGAGTCTAGTTCTCAACTAATTAAGCTTAGTGAATGAATTTTAATTCTGAAGTAATCAATCTATAAATAAAGCAAATCAATCTAGCTAAGCATAATTTTGATCGAGTTTTAAACAAGTCGAGCGGTCCCCAATGACTTATTGCCAAATTTTGATAATACTTCTCTATTATTTACTGTGTTAATTCAAACTGTCTCTTTAATCCTCATCAAAATATTTACAACTTGTTGCTTGTATTCCATACCAAGAAGCTAGTTCTCAGTTTTCTTAAGTAGACGTTTGACCAAGTATTCTAATTTTTTGTATTTTATTTGAAATTTATAAAATTTGGGTTTGGTTATATTTTTTACAAAAAATATTTGGAATAATATTCAAACAAACTTAAATAAAATTTAAAATACAACTTCAAGTTGGATCTAAAATTTTCAAGACTAAATATTACTTTTTAAATAAAGTAAAATGTTTTTTTTTTAAAGTGAATAATTATTATGTCAAACGGGTACTTTAATATTCTATTTTGTTTCATTTGAACATGCTTGTTCCATGAATAAAACTATTAATAAAGAATAATAGGAAAAGTAAATGAAGTGGGCCGACGTTAACTGTTAGGCCTCGCTTTCAAGCCGTCGTTGGCACTGTTGACCTTTACTAATTAGTACCCCTTCATCTAACGGCTTCCGTCACGCCTATATATACGGGCTCTCTCTTTAATAAAAATTTCATTTCACTCTACTTAGTTAAACACTAGAAAAATTGCTTATCTCACACACATACTGTTTCTTTTCAGATGGTTGCGTAAAGAAGAAGAGTAGTATCTCTGTCTCAAATATTCTCTTTTTTTCTTGATAAATTCATCTTTTCTCTATACAACTTGACCAATCAATAGTTACAAAACAAAAACAAAAACAAAAAAAGTATAGTCTTTGTCTTATTAAGAAATGGGAAAAAAAGATCAGATCAACAACGTCAACAAAGACAAAGAAAGAGTTCAAGCTGTTCTTCAACTTCTCAGAAAACAAGCTCCTCTCACGGTTAAACAGGTACTACTATATCACCAGCGGCGGAATCAGATTTTTTTTTTGGGTTCTGAATGTACTATTTATACATATTAAATGAATTTTTTTTATTCAAATATAGAGTTTGAGCGAAAGCTACTGGGCTTCGCCCTGTATATAAGATAACCAATTTTTGTTCATGAATTTTTATTTTTATGGTTAAGAAATGAAGTAAAACAAAATAGGAATTGTAACTGAATATATATTTTTTTGTGTTGTTAAACAGGAGAAGTTGTGTAACAGTGCTTGTGTAGAGAGATTTCTGAAAAAGAAAGGTGAAAATGTCAAGAAAGCTGCTAAGCACTTGAGGAATTTTCTTGCCTGGAGAGACTCTTTCGGCATTGGTAATTTTTTTTTTTTGTCTTTTTTTTTAATTATGTAAATTTTAATTCAAGAAAGAAGACGAAATTAAATTTGTCTTCTCTTTTTGTTTGTTCTAAAGAGGAAAAGAATCAGAGAATCTCTCTCGTTTTCATGTGCTGTTTTTTTTTGTTTAGTCTTGAATGAGTTGAGCTAATTAAAGTACGCAAAATCTATGTTATGATTAAAGTAAATTCATCATAAAAAGAGTGAAAAAGCTTGATCTAACTTTATTTTATTGCAGATCATCTTATTGCTGATGAATTTTCTGCTGAGTTAGCTGAAGGGGTAGCTTATGTTTCTGGTCATGATGAAGAGTCTAGACCTGTAGTGGTAATTTTTAACTTTTTTTTAAAAAAAAAATTGTTTCTTTTCTCAAATTCATTCTTATAAACACTTTGAGTAAATAATTGTTCCTTCTTTTGTTGACCAAATTCTAGATTTTCCGGATCAAGCAAGATTACCAGAAATTTCACTCACAAAAACTGTAAGTACCTTAATCTTATATGTCGTCGCAAAACGACAAGTATAATAATATTTGACTGATCTTGCTGTTACAATCCACTGAGATTACCGTTTGAAATTATGATCAAATATTTTTGAATAATCGTATATCTTAATTTTATCTGTCGCGAAACGACAAATATAATAAGTGGTAGAGTAATTTTGCGGTTACAATACGCTCAGGTCTTACCATTTGAAGTTATGATTAGATATTTTTGAATAAAAATATATCTTAATCTTATCTGTTGCAAAACAACAAGTATAATAAGTGGTAGAGTAATCTTGCGATTACAATTCAATAAAATCTTTATTTGAAGTTATAATTAAGTTTTTTTGAATGAAAGTATACCCTAATTTTATCTGTCGTTTGTATAATAAATGGTAGAGTGGTATTGGTGTTACAATCCACTCGAGGTTTTACCATTTGAACTTATGATTAAGTATTTTGAATAAAAGTATGATTTTTTTACATTCTTTTTAGAAATGGAACTGAAAATTTTGTGGTTAAAAATGTAGGTTTACTCGGTTGCTGGTGTTTACATTGGAGGTGGCAATTCAAACCATGGCCAAAAGTGTTGAACAATTTGTTATTCTATTTGATGCCAGTAAGTCTTTTTTCTTATAATGACAACATTACCCCTGTTTAGCTTATTATGAATTTGAAAAGGAAAGGATAGATGGGTAATTGACAAAATTTTACTTACATCGCAAATGAGAACTCAGCTTTCTCTCAGTTAGGGGAACTATAATAAATGTACATTCTATTCCGAGGCATTTCCAAGAATTTTCAGTCTGAAAATATACCTTTGATACCTTTTTTATAAAATATATGAAACCCCATTTCAGATCTTTTTAATTTCCAATGTCACGCCTAATAACTTAATTAAAGTGCAATTAATTAACTAATCAATTTCTGCCTGCTAGAGCTATACATTAGGCAGGCAAGATTCTGAATTTTTTTCATGCTTTGCCTGGAGCACCCTTGAGGTGTTGCTTTCACGTTTGAGAATGTAGGGGTATAACATGTCATTTTGTTTTATCTTTACCAGAAAAAATCAATAATGTCATGCAAAAGTGCCCATAATTCTACTTTTTCTTACCCTGTCAGAATACAGAACTCAAAGCACAAAGAAAAAAAAAGGCAAAAATTGAACATGACCTGCAGTTGAATTTGAATTTGTGTTTTGCTTTTATTTTTACTTTATTGTTCCATTGGGTAATGACAATTTATTTATTATTGGGGTATGTTTGACTAAATCAAATCATTGGGGACTGCTGTGCAATTTGCAGGCTTTTTCCGGTCCGCATCAGCTTTTATGAACATCTTGTTGGCTTCACTGAATATTATTGCCGATTATTATCCAGGACGTCTTCACAAATCTTTTGTTATTGATCCTCCTTCACTTTTCTCTTATCTTTGGAAGGTATTGCTTATTTTCTCTTAATTCTATCCAGTTTTATTAAATATTTTCCACATATAGCTACATAATATCTTGATATAAGCTTATATATACATATAGTGTATAATTCTAGTTCTGCAATAACATCCCACAATAACATAATTGATGAATTGAGTCCTGAATTAAGATTATGTACACTGATAGAATAAAGAACTTTTACACAATTAATGCATTTTAATTTGTGTTAAGAAATTAGCTACCCATTTTATCAGGTTACTAATTGCTCTCTATGACACACTTTTTTTCCTGTTCCAAAAGATTGTCACATTTTTATATAGGAAAAATAGTTAACTTTAAATTTCCAATTTATCTTTAAAAATGATTTATAGCCATATCTAAGGCTTGTTTTAGTATATATGTTTAAAAAGTCTTTGTGGGCATTTGATCATGCATTTTCAAATCATGATTTCATAATTTGATTTCAAATCAAGTTTGTTTATGCAATTTGGACATAACTTTAACTTCATGTCATGGTTTGAAATTCCAAATCATCCAAAAAGGTGTGATTTGGAATTTCAAATCATGATTTCAATTTTTTTAAATATAAAACTTGACCCATAAGTTTATATTTTGTAAAAAGGATCTACAAATTAGTAGATATATACCAATTGATCGATTTTATACTGTATTGGATATAATTGTCCAATATAATTTATTTTGTATATATACACAAAGGTATGACTACAATTATAATGCATTTAAAATGACAACAACCGGCTCAAAGTAACAATGTAGCTTCGTCTTCTCGGTCATCTGATCGAGAAATGCATGCTCAGCGTGAAGAGATTGTTCATATCATGTGGGAAGATTATATTAAAGAGTAGTTACACTACTATTATGTTCAATTTTCCTTTTTATTGGACTAAAGTTTGATAAATTGATGTTGTATTTTTTAGAAAGACCTTCTAGTCGCGTATTAATTTATTATGAACTATGACTTACTCATTTGGTAAGATTGCATAAGAATTAGAAAAGTTTTGATAATTTTCATAACTTGTGGAATTTTTATGTCAATGAGAAAAAATACAACTTAAGAAACTCAAATTGTGCGTCCAAACAAAATTTCAACTTCAAATCATATGATTTCAAATCATGTCCAAACGGCTTCTTACTAACTTCATTTCAATTTATGTGATTTAAAGTTAAATTATTACTAAATAATAAATATATCAATATTTTATGGACTAACCGAAAAGAAAGTAGAGTTACATAAACGGAAAGAGAAAGAAGTATTTTTCGATATATATTGTATCGTCACTATATAGAAGTTGAAACTCTTTTGATTTTTTGCAGGGTGTTAAGACATTTGTTGATCTAGCACCATTAACAATGGTAGTATCATCACTTGACTTTGAAGAGTCATTAGAGTTCAACGACTTCACTGCTTATCCAAGAGCTGCATCTCTTAGATTCAATCCTTCTTCAATACCATCAAGCGGAAAAATTGGATCATGTTCTTCATCAAGATTCTCCTTCACTGTCTCACATCATTTTGACTCTGTTAAGCCATGGTACTTGTCACTAACTGACACGTCATCAGCTAAAGTGGGCCCAACCACTACTCCTCCAGTACTGGGCCCAGCTATGTCACCACTCAATGCTAGGTCCTACTCATTTGCATCACCCATTTACAGGACTCCACGTGGCAACATGGGTCCCATCAAGAAAGGTTTTTTCCCATCTACACCTTTGCCACAAAAAACTCAAGAGATGGACCATTCGGAAATTCGCCATCCTAGGGCTATGAGGCCATCGTTTTTTCAATCTCCGGCCATGTTCTTCAAGAAGGATAGTAATTTCCATATTAGTCGGGCTGATAAGTGTCGGGAATCGTTCCAACCTTTCTTGAAGTTCTATCGAAGGCCGTATGATGAGATGATTTATAGGTCAAAGATGAGACCCCCTCTAGGTGGACTTATCTCTATTGTTTCGCCACACATCAGGCGCAGACACAAGTCCGTCTCTCAACGGTTTTGATTGGTATAAGAAGTAAGAAACGAAGAATTAAAAGGGCGTAAGCACGCCAGATGCAGTACAATTGAGTGACAATCGAAGCGAGACTTTACTTTCTTTTTTCTTAATCAGGGCTGTTCTGATTTATTAAGTACATAAATATATTTTGTTACTATGATCATTGACCAAGGAGTTTTCTTGCTCCTCAGTCCTCGACAAATAATTGATTAATTGTTTAATTATCACTTCTCCAAATGTTTCGCAATTCATTATTGTTTGTGGCTCTAGTTAGGAGTAACACATTAGTCATGCTACATTAAATTTGTGTTTGGCAAAAGTGAGATTGTTAATTGTTTCTATGGTAAGAAAAGAATTAAAACTAGACAACGTCGAAGGTGGGATGTGAAATATTGTGCAAAAATGTCTCATTTAGTGCTATGTGGTCTTTACTATAATTACTACCTTTGTGTGATGTAAAAACAATGTGTGGAAACAAGACAGCGTGGTCGAAACGATGAACATCACATACACATTGTAAAAACATTTATGAGCTAATCAAACTTCCAAGAAGACCAACTAAGTTCATTTCCAAAAATAATCATTTTTTAAATATTATCACAAGGACTTCATTTTTTATTTGTGTTTCAGAAGTGGGGTACGGAGGATGTAGAAAATCTAAGACACTTGTGTTTGAACTTTAATTTATTATGATGCTTGATAATATAAATGTAAATAAAATAAAGGACCAAAGTTTGATAATAAAATAAAGTCCCAAAGTTTGAAAATCCTAATCTTGTAAGTTAGTCTTTGTATTAGTTAGTCAGTCAATTTCTTTTTTTCCCTTATTCAACTTTTAAAATATTATATTCAAACGTTGGCAGACCATATATGTGTCGTGGTGCTGTTGTAGCCAAAAGTCAAATGGGAGCTATAATATAGCTGACCATATTCTTAATTCTTAGTAATAAATAAATAAATTAATATATAGTACTTCTTGTGGTGTTGTATTGGAAACTGTAACATATATAGGCACGAACACATATACGCATCTAAGTGAAAAAAAAATAACGTACTAATATATACTTATATAGTATAAACTATAACGAATACATGATTTACGTATGTTTTGTCTTGTATTTATTTGTCAAGAAGTAATCAAGGTTTCAGCAAGTTCTCAAATGGGGTTCTTTTTTTATTTTATTTAATAATTTATTATTTTGGAGGTGTGGAAGGATGACGTTTTTTATGCTATATTGTTTGTTTTGATTCACTGAATCAAGATTTTTGGCTTGGAATTTAGTTGATTGTGATTTATAAAATGTACAAAAAGGTGTATTTGTACCGTACTGGCCATTGGTTTATTGCTTGGATGTTCTTGCTTTGTCAGGTTGTATTTTAGTGTCTATCTAGTTTTCATACTTACATTAAAATCTTAATTAAAGAATATATGAAGAATATTAATATATTCTATATTATCTAGTAATATCTTTCACTTTTTATGATTTTTTTTTTAGACTCGGGAGAGTTACCTATCAAAGAAGAACTGAAAAAGGAAGTGATAGGTGAAACAGTGTTTGTCATAGTTACATATATACTACTGAT
This sequence comes from Anisodus acutangulus, assembly GCA_029783415.1. Lineage (NCBI taxonomy): Eukaryota > Viridiplantae > Streptophyta > Magnoliopsida > Solanales > Solanaceae > Anisodus > Anisodus acutangulus. The sequence goes on from CM056502.1 coordinate 10,449,390, forward strand.
GTATAGTTCGTACTCAATTTTCTTGATTAGATAGATGCCCTATTTAATCACGGATTATATAATATAAAGAAACAAAATAAATAATTGAAGGCCAAAATTTCCCAATCGGGTGAAATAATGAACAGTGCTGGTGACATGAACGTTTTCGTCCCTTTCGTTCAATAGTTAGGACATCGTATTTTAATGTTGAATGTAGGAATTTAATTCGTGTAATACGTACTAATTCAATGTTATTTCACAGCGTTCACCGTCGAGTCACTCTAGGCATAATTTAGCATCAACATATAATTAACCTTATGAATTGAATTTTCAGTGAGCTGCTTTGCTTGACTATCTACTAGGCAAAATTATAGACTACAATTTTAATTTTTATCCACTTATGTAGGACTGTAGGGGCTGATTTTGCAGAACTTCTTGTGAGGTGTCGGATTGATTGTCAGATGAAAATTCATCGACTTAGGAAAGGAAAAGTAGAAAGTTTTACTTATCCAGTATGGTCAGTAAACTTAACTCAAAAAATTATATGGTAAAATAATTTTTCAAAATGGATGTCTCAATCTTTTCTTTTCTTTAATAAATCCAACAATAATAGGGAGAGTAAGCTCACACGAATTGAAAATTTAAATTTGATAAATTTGACATTTAAGGCATTGAATTCATTATATTTTTAAATTTAATAGGTTTGGATTAATATTTATTGAAATTTTCATGAATACACAAACATATATCTATCTATATCTATATTATTTTAAAAGTATAAATATAAATGTTGGTTAATCAAAATATTCTTTAAATATTGAATGATTTTATACCCTTTATAGGAGCTATTATATGTTAAATAAAATTGTACTATTTAAATTTTCTTTAATATTTGACTTCGAATTCAAGTAAAAGATTATTATTTGACTAAAATCGTGAAAGTGGAATCTAAACCTTTATGCCGTTACCATGAATTCTGTCTAAATTTGTTGATATTTACCACTTTGATTATAATTGCAATCAAGTTAATTCCTAAATGGATTTATATCCTTAGTTCGAATTTCGAAATAGACAAAGTAGAACTTGGATAGGACAGTCACACAACACTTTACAGCGAACTACACACTAATTGCTTAACATGTGTCATCATAAATACGGATCATGATATCATCTATGCATTATTTTCAACTGGGAATAACAACCATGGCAAGTGGGGAAGCTGTGAAAATTCTATGAAAAGCCCCAAACATATTTGCATAATTCATTCTTGAAAAAATAGTATTGCATGGGTTCTAATAATTTATGTGAAGTGTTAGATTAAATACGGAGTATAAGAAAAGAAAAACTTAAAATTTATAATTTAAAATAAGTCATATATATTTGTGTGGTTATAAATTATTTTATTAAAAGTAAAATAGAAATTTTAAGTTAAACGTTTTTGTAACTAATAACATAAATGTATATAATTATAAATAATAGTATGTAGTAATATTTTTACTATAATTGAGATTGTCTGAGAATAACGTGCAACTGTACGTTTATATAACTAATTATTATAAAAGCATGAATATAAACGTTCGTTGATCAAAATATCCTTCAAATATTAAACGACTTTTATATCCTTAACTATTCTATTAATTTGGACAAAAATATACAAGGAAAGGGCATAACTGAAATAATACACATTAGGACAAAAAATTGTATACCATTAGGACATTATGTTGGTTTACAAGGATTTGCAAGAAACGGAAATTACAAGTAACTGCTTATGTAAGAATTGAAATTACAATTCAACTAGAAAACTGAAAATTACAATATAACAACAAAACTGAAATTACAATATTTGTTGAACAAGAAGACCGGAAACTGCTTTGATTTTTGCTGAGTCGAGTGTGACACTCTGTCCTTAAGACAATAGTGCCCCGTATGTATCCTTTATACGTCCCGGACAATTCGTCTCCCAAGATAAAACATCAATGGAACAATTGAGCAAAGGAAACTCAAGAGCTACCGTGAAGAATATTGAATAAGAAATTATGCTTGAAAGTTATAGGAAGAACTGATTTTCTGGTTGTATATTTTCGTGTATATCAAGTGTATTTTTCTGTACCTTAACAATGGTGTAAGTGGTGTTCATATAGGTGAGGGAGGGCTGTTTAACTGCCCCCATAACAACCATTATTGGCCAAATAATGGCCATTATGGAGGTAGTAAAGCCACCAAAATAAATGGTGAAAGACCAACGAATTTGGCCATTATAGGAGGAGTAATTCAGCCAAAATAAATGGCTGAATTGAGTGCTGGACGTTTCTGTTCCTGTCTGCCGAAATTCTGAATTTCTGGAAACTTCAGGGACCGAACTGTACATCTGAAAGAATTCTGGTCCAAACTGTACTTCTGGAAAAGTTCTCTGGCCCAAAAAGATAATATCAGAAGGCCCGTGAACCCGTGAAATCGGACCGGACGGGCGGGCGGCGGCGGCGCGCGTGTGGTCTTTCCTCGAACCAAAGCACATCTAGGTCCTCCCTCCTTTAAACACATGGGATACCCCTTGGGGTCCCAAACCCCAAACCAATTTCGAGTCTTATATACACAACAATTCTTTCTTCCTCTACCGATGAGGGAGAATTGAACACAACACCACACTTTCCATGCTTCAAACACCTCACTTCGTGAACCAATATCTCTTTCATTTCTCAATGAAATTTGACGATTCTTGGCCCTACGATTATCTACGTACTTAGTACATCATGCATGTGTGAAGAATCGGATTCTCCAACATACGTAACACTAGTGTTTAAGTCGTTAAAGTTGGTCGGTCGCAACTCCCGCCAAAGACTAATTTCCAACACATTACTCACGCTACACATTAGGACTTGTAATTATGGAAATAGTTGCATCTTCTCAAAATTATCCACAACAACGTCGTCTCACTGAGTGACTTGATTAGTTTATGCTATTCATCAAGATTGCAATGATAACTTGATAAAGAATATAAGGGGACACAATTTTAGTAAGTGAATAGATAAAAAAATACATATTCCAAAAAAATACGAAAAAATATTATTTACTGGAATTCCAATTATGACATTAAGCAAATATAAAGTATTATTTCCTCGATAGCAGTCAATAAATGAGCAGGAAATTAACTCGACCAATTTCAACTAATAATATGGGAGAAAGGATAGGTCAATATAGTGATTTCTTGTTATCGAATATGTATTATTCCTATTTTAATAGATTGTAAGGATTAAGTATTTCTCACCATATATTGTAAACATGAAAAGTTAGTGTTATTATAAAATTGAGAATGTTAAATTTTCTAATAACATCTTTTACCTCCCTATTAAAATTAATGTCTAATAACTTTTGTAATATAATATAATTACAAATAATATTACCTACATTTTGTGTGATAAAATGATAGGGAATAATGTGCAACGCACATTCATAGATACCAGTATCGAAAAAATAGAGTTAGGATGAATTGATTACCGGAGAGCTGCATCCGCCATTCTGAGAAAGGTAAAGATTTATGATACATTTGGGGAAAAAAATTAAAACTAGAAAATTTTATCAAACATGATTAGAGGAGGAGTAATTCTTAATAATAAAGTTTGTAATGGACTATTTTCAAACTTGCTTAGACTTTGCAACTATACTCCTTTTGCACTTAAATGGCAAATGTTGGAAAAATGCAATTAAAGTTCAACTACCAGAGAAAAACATCATGTCCTTAGTCATCGTGTCCTCGGACTATTTCACATTATTTCCTATTGACAACCTGGTTAAATTTGAATATACTTATCTGAATATGGCCACTCTTTATTTATTTGTCCTCCAAATGAACTAGTTAGATAATTGTTGGATAAATTGTTAGATTGTTTACTAAGAAAACATATGCGAAAGTATCCGAATGTCCAGCAGTAATGCAAAAATTCAACCCCTTATTTTGAGTATTTGTATTCCAAAATGTATTTGAGTATGTACATAAGTTGTTTTTATTTGTTAAGTATACATAATATACACACAATATACATGTGTATATTATGTATACGCAAGGTATATTACTCTCGGTTATTACTGCCCATCCGTGGGCAGTCCTATTCCATGTACAATTATGTAATTAATGTTGTAGTCTAATTAGTATTGTACACTTACCATACTTGTATAGTTAGTCTCCAAATAGAATAAGGTTTTAGAAGTAGAATAGGAATAGGATTCTACTATTATGGAAATATGTAAATTGTATATATACTCTTTCAAGTAATGAAAATAATAAAGGGATTATTTATTTCATGGTATCAGAGCAGGTTGGTGTGGATTGTGGGGAGACGTTTAGTTTGGTGGTCAAGCCGGCTACCATTCGCGCTGTACTCAGCTTGGCTCTTTCGAAAGCATGGCTCATCCATCAGTTAGATGTGAAGAATGTTTTCTTACGTGGTGATCTCAAGGAAACAGTGTATATGCATCAGCCTTTGTGGTTTAGGGACCCCAAGTATCCTCATCATGTCTGTTTGTTGAAGAAATCCTTATATGGGCTTAAGCAGTCTCCACGGGCCTGGTATAAGAGGTTTGCTGACTACGTTTCGACTGTTGGGTTCACTCACAGCAGGTCGGATAATTCCATGTTCATATATCGTCGTGGTTCGTCCTTAACCTATATACAATTATATGTGGATGATATTATCTTGACTGCCTCTTCTGATGTCTTACGTCAATCTATCATGACAATGCTCAGTTCTGAGTTTGCTATGAAAGACTTGGGGCCCTTGAGTTATTTTTTGGGGATTGCTGTCACCCGTCATGCCGGTGGATTGTTCTTATCACAGAGGAAGTATGCGGCCGATATCATTGAGAGGGCTGGGATGTCATCCTGTAAGTCCACTTCCGCTCCAGTTGATACTAAACCCAAATTGGGTGTTGCGGTCGGCGCACTATACGAGGATCCGACCCGCTATCGCAGTCTTGCAAGGGTCCTTCAGTATCTTACATTCACGAGACCGGATATTACGTATGTCGTACAGCAGGTGTGTTTGTTTATGTATGATTCCAGGGTTGAGCACATGAATGCGCTCAAACACATCATTAGGTATATTCAGGGTACGCTTGACTATGGCTTGCATTTATATCCTTCATCGACGTCCACACTTATCTCGTATACAGATGTTGATTGGGGCAGTTGTCCGGACACCAGACGGTCTACGTATGGCTATTGTATGTTCCTTGGCAATAACTTGGTCTCATGGTCTACGAAACGTCAGTCTACTTTGTCCCGATCCAGTGCCGAGGCCGAGTATTGAGGGGTAGCTAATGTGATCTCGGAATCATGTTGGTTACGTAATTTGTTGTTAGAGCTTCATTGCCCTATTCAGAAAGCGACATTGGTTTATTGCGATAATATTAGTGTCATCTACCTTTTTGGTAATCCGGTTCAACACCAGCGCACTAAACATATCGAGATGGACATTCATTTTGTTCACGAAAAGGTTGCTCGTGGTCAAGTACGCGTCTGTCATGTCCCGTCCAGGTATCAAATTGCCGACATCTTTACAAAGGGTCTTCCCTCGGTCCTTTTTGAAGATTTTAGGGACAGTCTCAGCGTTCGAAGACCGACCGCTATGACTGCGGGGGGGTGTTAAGTATACATAATATACACACAATATACATGTGTATATTATGTATACGCAAGGTATATTACTCTCGGTTATTACTGCCCATCCGTGGGCAGTCCTATTCCATGTACAATTATGTAATTAATGTTGTAGTCTAATTAGTATTGTACACTTACCATACTTGTATAGTTAGTCTCCAAACAGAATAAGGTTTTAGGAGTAGAATAGGAATAGGATTCTCCTATTATGGACATATGTTAATTTTATTTATACTCTTTCAAGTAATGAAAATAATCAAGTGATTATTTCTTTCATTATTATTTATGACTTGTTAGTATGGGTAGTAAGAAGGGGAGCCTTGGAGTAACCGGTAAGTTGTTTTCATGTGACCATGAGGTCATGAGTTCAAGCCATGAAAACAGTCTCTTGCAGAAATGTAAGATAAGGCTGCGTACAATATACCTTGTGGTCCGGCCCTTTCCAGGACCCCGCACATAGCGAAAGCTTAGTACACCGGGCTGCAATTTTTTTAGTATGGGCGGTATCAAGACCAATGGCTCGGGATTGTTTCAGACATATTGAAACGTTAAATACTGGAGAAACTTTTTGTTGCTATCTGTGTGTCTGCGTTCGTGACTACTAAGAATCGGGTAGGTAAGGTCAACCTATATCTTCGCAAATGCAGGCATTGGGTCGAGAAAGAGGAGACTGGTCAACATTGACCTTTCACGATCGCGTTGCTCATGGCCGCAAACACTGAGGCCCAATCAACATATTTTCGTGATAGCTGAGATAAGTATCGCGAACGCATGTTAGGACATTTATATTTGTTTGCTTATATTTTGTGTATTGAGATGCTTTTTGCTTACAAGACTGTTATACTCATTCATGACTGTAACATGATATTTTTTAAAATTAGGAAGTATGTCCTGCATATGATTTGATAATCGAGCATAACAAGCTAGTTTGCACTGATAGGAAGCATGTAAATTATATGTGTCATTTCTATACGTATTTGAAATTCATGACATGGCTTCTTATTTATCAATTATTGATGCTTGGCTTGAATTATATTGTATGTCTTTTGTGTATTGATATTATTAGCGAATATTCTCAGAATATTCTCTGTATATTTTATAATTATGATAGATGTATATTTAAGGTAATTTAGGATTCTAATTGTATTAGGAATCAACATTTGTAAGGTAACTTAGGATTCGTACCATATTAGGAATCAACCTTTGTACAACTATATATATTGTGAATAATGAAAGGAATCCCTAAGAGAAATTATTCAGTCTTTCATGGTATCAAGAGCTTAAAACCTAAACCCCACCCTTCTCTTCCTCATTCTCGGCCAACCAGAATTTCTTTCAAATTCTCATTCTCGGCCAACCAGAATTTTCCCTTCAACAATGTCTTCCCCCCCCCCTCCCCCAAATTCCGTTTCATCCACTGGCACGCTTGACAACCCCTCTCAACGTTCAGTATCTTCTTTTCATCCGGCATTCGCCGTTAACAACATCAAAAATTTTATCCCAATAATTCTTGACCAAGAAGACTGTCAATATTCCATGTGGATGGAACTATTCTACATTCATGCATGTGCATACAACGTGCTCGATCATATTGACGAATATGTTCATCATCCCCCCGATGTTACAGACTCAATCTAGCGTCGTTTTGACGCCACCGTCAAACAATGGATCTACGGCACCATCTCCAAAGACCTGTTGTGCACTATCATGAAAACAGGTGCTACAGCACGTTAACTTTGGGTCCGACTAGAAGATATCTTTCAGGACAATAAAAATACTTGGGCCGTATATTTGGAAGAGCAATTCAATAATACCCGCCTCGAGAATTTTAACAACATGTCTGAATATTGTAAGCAACTGAAACTCATAACCGATCAACTATCCAACATCGGGACTTTTATTTCAGAAACCAATATGGTGCTTCAACTTGTTGCGGGTTTACCAAAAGGTGAATATGACACACTCGCAATGATGATTCAACAAGCCGACCCTCTCCCAAGTTTCAACAAGGCACGTTCACAACTATCGTTGGAAGAAACTAGACGTGTTAAACAAGAGGAACATAATCAAAAGGTGTTAGCCGTTGACGGGATAGCACCACCTGCGACCAGCAGGAATCCAGCAGCAGCAGCAGGCCAGTGGCAGAAGTCGTGGCGGCAAAGGTCGCAACAACAAAGGCAAGGGCCGCGAAAAGAGCCGACGCAACCAGTGGGTCGACAAAGAAGATGGTCCAACCAAGAGCAACAGCAACCACCGGATCGGGCCTCGCCGCATGCCCGCATTCGACCGCAGGGGCCCGGCCCAGCTTTTGGTCGATCGCCTCTTAGGCCCTCGCCTCACCACCATGCAGCCCACCAAGAAGAAGAAGAATCGCAGCAGCCGACTGCCCCGACTGATTTGGGCGAGGCCTACACCACCGTGAACCTTCAACAGCCCGACGACAATTGGTATATGGACACCGGGGCCACATCTCACCTCACCCGATCGTCAGGTAACCTATCTCAACTACGTCGGTTAAAGTGTCCTCAATTTATTACTGTCGGCAATAGTCATCGCATTCCAATTGAAGGTTATGGTAACACACACACCAAACATCCATACCCGCCTTTCTCCCTAAACCACGTCCTATACATACCTAACATCATTAAAAACTTAACCTCTGTTAGAAAATTCATTAGCAATAATTATGTGTCTGTCAAATTTGACCCTTTTAGTTTTTCTGTGAAGGAACTCAATGCGGAGAAAATTCTTACACGCTGCAATAGTGTGGGAGATCTCTACCCATTCACTCAATCTTCCGCTGTCAGACCTCAAACACCTCTATCCCTTGCGGCGATCTCTCCCTCAACTTGACACAACAGACTCGAACACCCCGGAGACCTAGTTTTTACCTTTCTTAGGACTTCTTAGCGTATTCAATGTAATAATGGGAAAATTGCCAACACTGTTTTTCTTGTCCACTAGGCAAACATATTCGTCTTCCCTTTATGTCATCAAACAGTGTTACTTTTTCTCCCTTTGATATTGTTCATGTTGATTTGTGGACATCTCCGATTGTTAGCTCTTTGAGTCATAAATTCTATCTAGTATTCTTGGATGATTTTTCACATTTTGTCTGGATTTACCTATTGAAATTCAAATCTGAAGTTTTTGCTAAATTCCTCGAGTTTCAAAAATTCATTAAGACACAATTTGAAAAATCTATTAAATCATTCTAATGTGATAATGGACGTGAATTTAATAACTCGACATATCAAAATTTATGTTCTAAACAAGGCATGGTTTTCCATTTTTCTGGTCCCTATACTTCTTCCCAAAACGGAAAGGCTGAAAGAATTATACGTACCATCAATAACATGGTCCGCACACTTCTGTTTCATGCCTGCCTACCACCGCCTTTTTGGGTCTATGCTGTCAAAATGGTAGAATCCCTTCTTTATATTTTACCAACTAGCACACTCCAAAATAAGACACCTACCAAAATCTTATACCGTAAGCTACCATCATATGATCACCTACGTATTTTTGGATGCTTATGCTACCCCAACATAGCCTCCACTGTACCTCACAAACTTACCCCTCGCACTCTTCCATGTGTCTTCCTTGGTGTATCTTCTAATCATTGGGGCTACTTGTGCTATGACATTGCTACTCGCAAAATCATCGTCTCCCGCCACGTCACCTTTGACGAGACAACCTTTTCTTTTTCAAATCTTCGAAAATTTCAGACCACCGATTACATCTTTCTCGATGAACCAAGTCTGTCCCCGGTCATCCAAAATCTATACCAACAGCAGCCCACTGTTCCGTCAGTCTCGCCACTGTCCGGCACCACCCCAACAGCTCCCTGCTCACCCCTACAACCCCCAGTCGAGTCACCTGCACCACGGGGACATTTTGCCAAGCACTCCAAAGAACCAGATCCGCAGTCTCAGTTTTCGATCCAACACACGATCCGAAAATAGTCCATCTCGAATCACGCCCGGTCCAGAACTAGTGGACTAGCAACCTCACAGCCCCGACCCACCACCACTGCCCTTACATCGCATGGAGACTCGTGCACAACACGGGATCTTCAAACCCAATGTTCAATTCAATCTCTCCACACAAACCTTATCACCCATTCCAAAAAATCCAAAAATAGCAAAACTGGACCCAAATTGGAATGCAGCCATGTGCGATGAATTTAAAGATTTAACCAAGCAGAACACTTGGGATTTGGTACCTAGACCAGAGGGTGTGAATGTTATCCGGTGTATGTGGCAATTTCGATACAAGTTCAGAGACAGTGGCGACTTAGAGAGATATAAGGCAAGACTAGTTGCCAATGACACTAATCAGCAGGAGGATATTGATTGTGGTGAGACATTCAGTCCGATTGTTAAATCGGCCACTATTCGGACTGTTCTCAGTATTGCTATGGGCATGTATTGGCCAATTCATCAGCTTGATGTCAAGAATGCATTCCTTCATGAGGATTTGAAAAAAACTATGTACATGCATCAGCCTCCTGGCTTTGTTCATCCGGCAGTTCCGCAGTTTGTATGTCGTCTCTGGAAGTCATTGTATGGATTGAAACAGGTACCCCGCGCTTGGTATGATCGTTTTGCCAGGTTTCTTCTACAGATTGGTTTTGTATGTAGCAGGTGTGATACCTCTCTCTTCATTTTTCTCCGAGGTAGCAGCACTGTATATTTGCTATTATATGTCGATGACATTGTTCTTACTGCCTCATCTGACGGTTTGAATAATGAAATCATTGCTCTACTCAAAACTGAATTTGTTATGACTGACTTGGGCAAGCTAAGTTATTTTTTGGGTATAACGGTAACCAGATCTGCAGCCACTATGTTCCTGTGTCAGCGTAAGTATGCAGAAGAGATAATGTACAGGGCCAAGATGGCAAATTGTAAAATTATTCCAACTCCGGTGGACTCCAAATCCAAGCTTAGTGCCAATGACGGTGCGCCAGTTTCTGATCACACTCTATATCGGAGTCTAGCAGGTGCTCTTCGGTATCTTACATTCACTAGGCCTGATATTGCATATGTCGTTCAGCGGGTGTGTCTGTTCATGCACTACCCCCGAGAGTCCCACTTTGCCGCCCTCAAACGTATTATTAGATACGTTAAGGGCACACTAGACTTTGGATTACACCTATACCCCTCTGCCCCAACCAAGTTACTTGCCTACACGGATGCAGATTGGGCAGGATGCCCCGACACACGTCGCTCCAGCTCAGGGTACTGTGTATTTCTTGGGGATAATCTTATCTCATGGTCCGCCAAGAGGCAGGCCACACTATCCCGTTCGAGTGATGAAGCAGAATATCGCGGTGTTGCTAATGTAGTTGCTGAGACCCGTTGGCTCCGAAATCTTCTTTTGGAGCTCCAATGTCCACTCCGCAAGGCGTCTATAGTCTATTGTGACAACATATCTGCCATCTATATGTCTCATAATCCGGTCCAACATCAGCGGACTAAGCATATTGAAATGGATATCCACTTTGTGCGAGAGAAGGTTGCTCGTGGTCAGGTCAAAATATTACACTTGCCTTCCTCTTATCAGTATGCAGACATCTTCACAAAGGGACTACTGCGACATCTCTTCACCGACTTCCGATCCAGCCTTAGCGTTCGGCCTCCTCCCTCTCCGTCTGAGGGGGAGTATTAGCGAATATTCTCCGAATATTTTGTAATTATGATAGATGTATATTTAAGGTAACTTAGGATTCTAATTGTATTAGGAATCAACCTTTGTAAGGTAACTTAGGATTCGTATCATATTAGGAATCACCTTTGTACAACTATATATATTGTGAATAATGAAAGGAATCCTTAAGGGAAATTATTCAGTCTTTCAGATATGATTGAGATAGTGATCGTATCATGTTTCCCTAAATCTAGCGATTTATTCGTGATGACCCATTGTTCAGGTCTAGCAATTTTATCTGCGATGACCTACTATTCAGATATCTATTAACGTATATTAATAAAATATACTTCATTTTGAAATATTTTGTGTTGTATAATTATGGTAGATATATGATCCTTATTGTATTAGGGTTTCACATTGTATACACTATATATATTTGTATTAATGAAAAAGAGTAATACAATAAGGATCTTATTAATATAAGTTAAGAAGATCTAACAGTTCTATCTGTTAGCAAGGGTCCTTTATTTAGGTCTAGTGATTCCACCAGCCTATTATGTGATTGTGATTTATGCTTATTGTGCTTGATGGCTAATGTCGTGTGCATGTTATGGTTTATTGTGATATGTTTGTCATACGTTGTTCGTACTTGCATTATATTCTGAAGACATGCTCTAATTAGGGGTATGACAGGGCCGAATCGGTAATCTTACTGGTCCTTTGTGATTCACTATTTACTACTCAATTGAGACTGTTCTACTTACACTATTGTGGATCACGTGATATTGTTCGTCGTATTTAGATATCCAGCTGAGATGAGTCAACCACAGCTGATATGTATATCCGTCGTATTTAGCTTGCTCCTTCACTAGATATCGTGGGATTTGGTTGAATTTTAGCCTTTATCACGTATTTTATAATTTTCTTTATTATGGGATGTAGTTGACTTCGGAATGTTAAATGGAATGCCTTACGATATCAAATAGTAATGGTTGTCTAACAGATAGTAGCTTTTTATATACTGGTTGATGCTCATCAAAATTGATCGTGACATTAAAGAAGCTGATAAAAGCATTTAATAAAATGTATGTGAATTATTAATTATATACTGATGGGAAATAGGATGATTATCATGAGGTTACTTGTGATATACATGTGTGAGCACAAGATGTAAGTTATAGGTTCAAACCATCAAAAATACTATCGATTAAGGCTCATCAAAATTGATCGTGACATTAAAGAAACTAATAAAAATGGCATTTAATAGGATATATGTGGATTATTAATTATATACAGATAATAAATAGGATGATTATCATGAGATTACTTGTGATATAAAGGTATGAATGTAAGATATTAGTTATAGGTTCAAATCATTAAAAACACTATCAGTTGAGGCTCATCAAAATTGATCGTGATACTAAAGAAACTAATAAATATTGGCGTTTAATAAAATTTATGTGGATTATTAATTATATATAAATAATAAATAGGATGATTATCATGAAATTACTTGTGATATATAGGTGTGAATGTAAGATGTTAATTATAGGTTCAAATCATCAAAAACACTATCGGTTGAGGCTCACCAAAATTGATTGTGATACTGAAGAAGCTCATAAATATTGGCGTTTAATAAGATTTATATGAATTATTAATTATATACAGATAAAAAATAGGATGATTATCATGAGGTTACTTGTGATAAACATGTGAGAATGTAAAGTGTTAGTTATAGGTCCAAATAATAAAAACACTAACGGTTGAGGCTCATCAAAATTGATCGTGACATTAAAGAAGCTGATAAAAATTGGCATTTAATAAGATATATGTGGATTATTAATTATATACAAATAGGAAATAGAATGATTATCATGAGGTTACTTGTGATATACATATGAGAATGTAAAGTGTTAGTTATAGGTCCATATAATAAAAAACACTAACGGTTGAGGCTCATCAAAATTGATCGTGACATTAAAGAAGCTGATAAATATTGGCATTTAATAAGATATATGTGGATTATTAATTATATACAGATAAGAAATAGGATGATTATCATGAGGTTACTTGTGATATACATGTGAGAATGTAAACTGTTAGTTATAGGTCCAAATAATAAAAACACTAACGGTTGAGGCTCATCAAAATTGATCGTGACATTAAAGAAACAGATAAAATTGGCATTTAATAAGATATATGTGGATTATTAATTATATACATATAAGAAATAGGATGACTATCATGAGGTTACTTGTGATATACATGTGAGAATGTAAAGTGTTAGTTATAGGTCCAGATAATAAAAAACACTAACGGTTGAGGCTCATCAAAATTGATCGTGACATTAAAGAAGCTGATAAAAATTGGCATTTAATAAGATATATGTGAATTATTAATTATATAAAAATAAGAAATAGAATGATTATCATGAGGTTACTTGTGATATACATATGAGAATGTAAAGTGTTAGTTATAGGTCCATATAATAAAAAACACTAACGGTTGAGGCTCATCAAAATTGATCGTGACATTAAAGAAACTGATAAAAATTGGCATTTAATAAGATATATGTGGATTATTAATTATATACAGATAAGAAATAGGATGATTATCATGAGGTTACTTGTGATATACATGTGAGAATGTAAATTGTTAGTTATAGGTCCAAATAATAAAAACACTAACGGTTGAGGCTCATCAAAATTGATCGTGACATTAAAGAAACTGATAAAATTGGCATTTAATAAGATATATGTGGATTATTAATTATATACATATAAGAAATAGGATGATTATCATGAGGTTACTTGTGATATACATGTGAGAATGTAAAGTGTTAGTTATAGGTCCATATAATAAAAAACACTAACGGTTGAGGCTCATCAAAATTGATCGTGACATTAAAGAAGCTGATAAAAATTGGCATTTAATAAGATATATGTGGATTATTAATTATATACAAATAGGAAATAGAATGATTATCATGAGGTTACTTGTGATATACATATGAGAATGTAAAGTGTTAGTTATAGGTCCATATAATAAAAAACACTAACGATTGAGGCTCATCAAAATTGATCGTGACATTAAAGAAACTGATAAAAATTGACATTTAATAAGATATATGTGGATTATTAATTATATACAGAAAATAAATAGGATGATTATCATGAGGTTACTTGTGATATACATGTGAGAATGTAAAGTGCTAGTTATAGGTCTAAATAATAAAACACTAACGGTTGAGGCTCATCAAAATTGATCGTGACATTAAAGAAATTGATAAAAATTGGCATTTAATAAGATGTATGTGGATTATTAATTATATACAGATAAGAAATAGAATGATTATCATGAGGTTACTTGTGATATACATGTGAGAATGTAAAGTGTTAGTTATAGGTCCAAATAATAAAAAACACTAACGGTTGAGGCTCATCAAAATTGATCGTGACATTAAAGAAGCTGATAAAAATTGGCATTTAATAAGATATATGTGGATTATTAATTATATACAAATAAGAAATAGGATGATTATCATGAGGTTACTTGTGATATACATGTGAGAATGTAAAGTGTTAGTTATAGGTCCATATAATAAAAAACACCAACGATTGAGGCTCATCAAAATTGATCGTGACATTAAAGAAGCTGATAAAAATTGGCATTTAATAAGATATATGTGAATTATTAATTATATACAAATAAGAAATAGGATGATTATCATGAGGTTACTTGTGATATACATCTGAGAATGTAAAGTGTTAGTTATAGGTCCATATAATAAAAAACACTAACGGTTGAGGCTCATCAAAATTGATCGTGACATTAAAGAAGCTGATAAAAATTGGCATTTAATAAGATATATGTGGATTATTAATTATATACAGATAAGAAATAGGATGATTATCATGAGGTTACTTGTGATATACATGTGAAAATGTAAAGTGTTAGTTATAGGACCCAATAATAAAAAACACTAACGGTTGAGGCTCAAAATTGATCGTGACATTAAAGAAACTGATAAAAATTGGCATTTAATAAGATATATGCGGATTGTTAATTATAAACAGATAAGAAATAAGATGATTATCATGAGGTTATTTGTGATATACATGTGAGAATGTAAAGTGTTAGTTATAGGTCCAAATAATAAAAAAACACTAACAGTTGAGGCTCATCGAAATTGATCGTGAAATTAAAGAAGCTGATAAAAAATGGCATTTAATAAGATATATGTGGATTATTAATTATATACAAATAAGAAATAGGATGATTATCATGAGGTTACTTGTGATATACAGGTGAGAATGTAAAGTGTTAGTTATAGGTCCATATAATAAAAAACACTAACGGTTGAGGCTCATCAAAATTGATCGTGACATTAAAGAAACTGATAAAAATTGGCATTTAATAAGATATATGTGGATTATTAATTATAAACAGATAAAAAATAGGATGATTATCATGAGGTTACTTGTGATAAACATGTGAGAATGTAAAGTGTTAGTTATAGGTCCAAATAAATAAAACACTAACGGTTGAGGCTCATCAAAATTGATCGTGACATTAAATAAATTAATAAAAATTGGCATTTAATAAGATATATGTGGATTATTAATTATAGACAGATAAGAAATAGGATGATTATCATGAGGTTACTTGTGATATACATGTGAGAATGTAAAATGTTAGTTATAGGTCCAAATAATAAAAAACACTAACGCTCATCAAAACTGATCGTGACATTAAAGAAACTAATAAAAATGGCATTTAATAGGATATATGTGGATTATTAATTATATACAGATAATAAATAGGATGATTATCATGAGATTACTTGTGATATAAAGGTATGAATGTAAGATATTAGTTATAGGTTCAAATCATTAAAAACACTATCAGTTGAGGCTCATCAAAATTGATCGTGATACTGAAGAAACTAATAAATATTGGCGTTTAATAAAATTTATGTGGATTATTAATTATATATAAATAATAAATAGGATGATTATCATGAAATTACTTGTGATATATAGGTGTGAATGTAAGATGTTAATTATAGGTTCAAATCATCAAAAACACTATCGGTTGAGGCTCACCAAAATTGATTGTGATACTGAAGAAGCTCATAAATATTGGCGTTTAATAAGATTTATATGAATTATTAATTATATATAAATAATAAATAGGATGATTGTCATGAGGTTATTTGTGATATACAAGTGTAAATGTAAGGTATTAGTTATAGGTTCAAATTATCTATAATACTATCGGTTGTGGCTCATTAAAATTGATCGTGACATTAAAAAAGTTGGTAAAAATTGGCATTTAATAAGATATATGTGGATTATTAATTATATACAGATAATAATAGGATGATTATCATGAGGTTATTTAAGATATACATGTGTTACTGTAAGGTGTTAGTTATAGGTTCAAATCATCAAAAACAATTAATACTAAAGGCAAAATGGCAAGAATAATTAATTTTCTCTTAATTTTTAAAATAATACTTCTAGTCTCAAGTTTTTTGTTATTTTTTTTATTTACACGTCCCTTAAGAAATATTAATTAAAAGGAGTATTTGACCTACTTTACTTTTATTTATGTCTAAGTTATAATCTCTCTCTATTAAATAATTACTCTATTTATGTGTCATATTCATTAATGACAACGGATAAAATAGATTTTTTTATTAATTATGTCTTGAACTTCTAAAATGATAAATAATTTGAGACAACTATTTTTAATAACCACGATAAATAATTTCGGACGGAGGGAGTAAATATTTTGAATTAATTATTTTTAATAATCATAATAACTACAAGGACCGAAGAGAGTAATCCCTCGGTCTCATATTATCTGTCGTGATTCACTTTTACACATCCTTTAAGAAATATTAATTAGGAGAGACTTTTAATTATTTTACCCTTCATTGGTATTTGAATAATCATGACAGCACCTAGGGTGAAATAAAAAAAATTATCTTGAACATCTAAAGCCACAAATAATTTGAGACAACTATTTTTAAAAATTACGACAAATAATTTGAGACGAAAGAAGTATTCCCTCCTTTCACTTTTACTTGTCCACTATTGACTTTGAACGCTCTTTAAAAATTAATAAATGAAGTATATATTCTACCATAATACCAATATTAATTGTAAAAATTTATTTACCTATTCAAGCAAGTTCCATCTTCATTGATGGCACGTTGATAATATCGATCTTAATGAATTGATGATCAATATACTTTCTTGTGCTATGTGGTCGTTACATTTTACTCTACTTTGGGTAATACAAAAACAATGTGGGGAAACAAGACATCGTGGTCGAAACGATGAACATCACATTGCAAAAACATTTATGAACTAATCAAACTTCCAAGAAAACCGACTCACTTCATTTCCAAAAATAATATCTCTTAAAATAGTATTATTGTCACAAAAATAGTACTCAATTTTAAATAATAAGTTTATGTTTGAGAAGGTGGGCTACGTGGAACTTTATTATTTTGCATGTTGATATATGTATAATAATAAAATAAAGGACAAATGTTGAAAATCTGTTTTTTGTAATTTAGTTCTTGTAGTATTAGTTAGACGGTCAACTTCTTCTTGATTTTATTTTTCTCAAAGTACTTTGCTTTCTTCAACATTGACAGAGCTTTGGGTCGTATTTTATGTCTTGACGCTGTTGTATTCACAAGTCAAATGAGAGCTTCATAAAACTGAGTAACTGACAGATTAAATTTGTATTAAAATATTTAATGTTCTAAAAAGTAAGAAATATTTACTATTTTACTACATCTTCATCCTTACTACCCCAATTAGTGATATGTTTAAGAGAGAAACAAATTGTCATTTAGAAAAATACTTTTATGATTAAGGCTACTAAATATAAATCTTAAAAGACATATAAAATGGATTAGAAGAGGTACTGATAATTAGTAGAGTATTTGGTGCTCCTTCTTATCCCACTTTAGACAAGACATTAATAGTTGAGAGTCAACGAAACTTCTTTTTTGATGCTATATTTTCATAAGACTTTTAAATATTTTGAATTTATTGTAATCTATAGTATCTTTTTTATAGATATGTAAATTTTATCTTTTAAATTCACGTCAAAAATCAGATCTTTTGACTCATCGTGCACAAAAAGTGGAATGGAGAGAATAATACTTAAATTATTTATTTATATGTTTGTCAAATCCTAGTAGTAGTATTTTACGGGAAATTGAACCAATGCACGAACACATATACGCATCTAAGTTAAAAGAATGAATATTTAGGGTCACAAGTATACATAATTTACGTATACTTTGTCTTGTAATTATTTGTCAAGAAGTAACGAAGGTTTCTTGTCAGGGATATCTAGTTTTTATATTAATAGTATTTTCGAGGTTGGAAGTTGGGGGATGATGTACGTTTTGATGCTATTATTTTGCTTGTTTTATTCACTGAATAATTAATTTTTAGGCTTGGAATTTAGTTCTTGGTGAATTTTGAAATAGACAAAGTGTAATTTGTTCGTACTAGACTTTGGTTTATTGTTTGGCTGTATTTGCTTTGTCTCCTTCTTTTAAAAGTCTAATTTTCACTTGAGTTTCTTGAGACCTGAGAAAGTAATATGTCAAATTACAACTGATCGATGGAGTGATAGATGAATCAGTGTTTGTCATAGTTGCATAAAAGAAATAGATATAAGTCTAATTTTAATCATGACTAGCTAGAAGAATCTCAACAAGATTCTGAAAAAACATGTAATCTAACAACATATTTATGCTAAACCACCTATTTGGTGTGTGTTAAACAACACGTCCAGTTGTTTAATAGCCAAAACAGTTGGCAAATATTTAGTATTAAGGAAAGTATATTGTTTGTATATTGTAGTATATTTGTTACCTAGATTAGGTTATACACTTACCATAATTAGGATATACACTTACCATATTGTAGAGTTAGAATTATGGTAGGAGAAGGTTTGTAACTTGTATATATATCTATTCAATCAATGAAAATAATCAAGGGGATTATTTCTTTCATGGTATCGTGAGCACTAGGTCTAAACAAAGTTTTCTTCTCTCAAACTTTTGCCTCCTCTTTGGCCGAGAACCCCCCTCCCTCGGTTTTCTCTCCAAATATCTCTGCTCTTCCGCTCTCAAAAACCTCTCTTAAAATTATCCTCCTTCTTTGTTCTTTCAAAAAAAAATGTCTAAGAACAATTTTCACCTGCCGCCTCACGGTTTCCAATATCAAGCTCAGTGTCCCTATTGTCCTTGAGATGAAAAGCGTTCAATATGCAATGTAGGCGAGTTGTTTAAAATTCACGCTATCTCTTGTCAAGTTCTTCATCACATAATTCCTCCGCTAGACCCTTCTGCGAGGATCCCGAGGTATGGATTACACTCTGGATGCTACCGCTTCTAATGGATATCGCCACTATTTCATGGACCTTCTGACGATTATGAGCCCGATACCACGGCTATGGCTGCATGGAATAGTGCGTGACATATTCCAAGACAACCAACATTCCCGTGTCGTCACACTCGTGCAGAATTTCTCTCCGTTCGAATGGGCGTATTTCCAACGTTCTGCATATTGCAGAAACTAAAGAATTAGCGGATCAACTCGCAACGCGTTGGCGCACCAAGAACAAATAATCGCCTAGTTCTACAGCTTGGTTCTTAGGTCTTTGAGGCTATAATGGTGTTGGCACTCTCGCCTTCGCCAAAGCAACCCTCTTCCCGACTTCCATCAAGCCCGCTCGTACGCTACGTTGGAAGAAGCCGGTTTGGCTAAAAAGGCGGCTACCGGAGCAAGTCCAGTTGTCATGATGACGTCCTCTCCTAATCCGTCAGTTTTTGTTAATAATTCGGGCCAAAACCATAATAATGGTGGCGGCAAGAATAATCGCAAGAATAATAAAAACCGCTGAGGCAAACGCAGTGGTAATGGTGGAGGTTCATTGAAGAAAACGCGTCGGTGGGTCCCATCCAATGAACAGTGGCCCC
Source organism: Anisodus acutangulus (assembly GCA_029783415.1). NCBI lineage: Eukaryota > Viridiplantae > Streptophyta > Magnoliopsida > Solanales > Solanaceae > Anisodus > Anisodus acutangulus. The sequence continues at coordinate 10,469,696 of CM056502.1, forward strand.
CCACCCCCATGGGTCCAGCAGTGGGGCCCATGGCAGTGGAGCAGTGGCAGTGGACCGTGGGCGGCCCCGTACCAAAGAGCGGCCGAGAATTCCCGGCGGTGGGTGGCCAACAATCCAGGCCCAATGCCCGGCGCATGCCCATCGGGCGATGGCCCAACATGGAAGATGGTAGCGATTGGGCCAGGTCCAAAGACGGCCAGAGTTCTTGAGCCCCGTCCTCCGCAAGCCCCATCATGCAAGAGCCCCCTCGGCGTCGACATCGAGGCCGCGATGCACACGCGTTGGGGTTGACTCACCGCACCAAATTGGTACATGGACACCGGGGCCACTACTCACATGACTTCCGAATCGTGTACTCTCTCATCTTATTCCAATTTGAGCACCCTCGAGAGATAATTGTTGGTAATGGCGGTCTATTCCAATTCTAGGATATGGTCGTAACGTTGTCTCCCCTAATCCACCACTCCTCTTGAAAAATACTTTACATGCTCCTAAATTGATTAAAAATTTAGTGTCTCGTCCGAAAATTCACAAATGACAATTACTTTACATGAGTTTGATCCTTTCCGGTTTCCTGTGAAGGATTTCAAGGCGGGAGTCATCTCACGAGGTGTGATAGTAGTGGGGATCAGATCCTATCATGCCCGGTTTAGTCCATCGAGTCCAAATTTGCCGTGCCAACTTGCGACCATCTCTCCTTCCATGTGGCATGCTCTGCGGGTCATCCGGATCTTCTATTTTATCAGCTTTAGATAAAAATAGCTTTATTTCTTGTAAGTGCAGTCGTGACTCCAATTTATTGGTCTTGTTCATTAGGAAAAATTGTTAAGTTGCCATTTGTAGACTCCAAATCTCATACGTCTATGCCATTTGACATTATTCATAGCGACTTATGGACATCTCCTGCTCTTAGTTCAATGGGTCATCGATATTATGTTCTCTTTTTAGATGATTATTCTAGATTTTTGTGGGGCGTTTCAATTGCGACATAAATCACAAGTGTTTTCCGTCTTCATCAAATTTAGAGCATTCATACGTGCACTCAATTCAAAGAGAAATAAAAAATATTGATTGTGATAATGGGAAAGAGTATGACAATAGGGAGTTTCGAGAATTTTGTGCTACTAATGGGATAAATTTTTAGTTTTCATGTCCTCATACATCTTCACAAAATGGGAAAGCTGAGCAAAATTCGTTCCATAAATAACATTGTCCTAACTCTCTAATACATGCCTCCATACCTCCATATTTTTGGCATCATGCTCTACAAATGGCCACATATCTTCTTAACATAATTCCTTCTAAAGGTCTGACATATTCTTCCCCCCTCAAAATCCTATATAATAAGAACCCTTCTTATTCTCACCTTCGGATTTTTGGGTGCTTGTGTTATCCGTTATTCCCATCCACCACAATTAACAAACTTCGAACTCGGCCTACCCCGTGTGTGTTTTTGGGTTCTCCGTTGAATCATCGTGGTTATAAGTGTTTTGATTTATCCTCCAAGAAAATCATAATCAATCGCCATGTCATTTTTGATGAAACTCAATTCCCATTTCACGAAAGTTCATACTCCTAACCTAAGTCGTATAATTTTGGATGACCAAATATCCCCGTGATATTATTCGAGAATTTTTCGGACAACTCCGTACCCAGAATTCCCAGCCCATCGCCTTGCCAGCCCCACAATAACGTCACTCCATCGCTCCATCGAACAGTTCCGAGTTAATGGGCAGTCACTCGAACTGGGCGGTCCGTAAACGAACCAATTGCAGCCGATTTGGGCCAAGAAAGTTCCATCGCCCGGCTGCCAATCCATCCCGAGCCCAGAAAATTCCCAAAATTCCTCAATTCTTCCTCAAGTCATAGACCGGTCACTGTGAGTCACGGTATTTTTACACCTAAAAGACATTTTAATTTACATTCGGATGTCTCTAAATCCCCTTGCCCGCTAATCCTGGTGTCCGCGTTAAATGACCCTAATTGGAAAAATTGCTATGGTGATGAATATAATGCTCTTATTGATAATAGAGGCGTGGGAGTTGGTGCCTGGCCCATATGGTATTAATGTTATCAGGTCTATGTGTGATTTTGCTCACGAGGAGAATTCGATGGGTCCTTTGCTCGACATAAGGCGCGACTTGTTGGTGATGGTAAGACTTCGGAGCTGGAATTGATTGTGTGGTGAGACGTTTAGTCCGGTGGTCAAACCGGCTACCATTATGGCGTGTTTAGCTTGGCTCTTTCAAAGACTTGGCCAATCCATCGTTGGATGTCGAATGCTTTCTACATGGTGACCTCAAGGAAGCTTGATCTATGCATCGCGGCCGTTGGGTTTCGAGGATCCCAACCGCCCTCATCATGTCCTGTTTGATGAAGAAATCATTATATGAAGCCGCTTAAGCGGTCTCCACGTGCCTGGTATACACGATTTGCTGATTTTGTTTAGACTATTGGGTCTCACACAGCAGTCGAACAATTCTTTGTTCATCTACCGCCCGTGGTTCGTCATTGGCCTATATTACGTTATATGTGGATGATATCATTTTGACTGCTTCCTCCGATGCTTTGCGTCAGTCTATCATAGCCGGCTAGCTCGATTGAATTTGCTATGAAGGACTTAGGGCCGTTGAGTTATTTTTGGGATTGTCGTCAAACGTCATTCAGGAGTGGTTTGTTTCGCCTTAACGAAGTATCACGTCGAGATCATCGAGAGAAGCTGGGATGTCATCCCAGAAGTCCACTTCCACGCCAGCTTGATTGATGCAAACCCAAAGCTAAGCGCGCAGCGGTGCACCATACGAGACCCGACCCGCTATCGCAGCTTGATCTTGCAGGGCCCTCCAAGATCTTACCTTTACCAGGCCGGATATTACATATGCGGTTCAGCGGTGTGTGTTTATTCATGCATGATCCCGAGTTGAGCACATGAATGCAATCAAAGCGCGTCATTCGGTATATTCAGGGACACTAGACTATGGGTTGCACTTTGTATCGCTTCCTCTACATCCACACTTGTCTCTTACACGGATCTTGATTGGGGTGGTTGTCCCAGGCACCAGACGGTCGACTGGCTATATGTATGTTCCTCGGCAACAACTTGGTCTCATAATTCGGCAAAGCGTCGAGCTCTATCACGCCAAGTGCAGAGGCGGTAATATCGAGGGGTAGCTAATGTGGTCTCAGAATCATATTGGCTAATCGAATTTGCTTTTGAGCTTCATTGTCCCATTGAGAGGCAACCTTGGTATATTGCGATAACATTAGTGCCATCTACCTTTCGAACCCAGATTCAACACCAGCACCAATATCGAAATGGACATTCACTTTGTCCGTGAAAAGGTTGCAAAAGGTCAAGTTCGCGTATGCCATGTCCCGAATCTCGATATCAAATTGCGACATTTTTACAAAGGTCTCACCGGTTCTCTTTGAAGATTTTAAGGACAAGCCTCGCGTTAGAAAGACCGCCCGCTATATGACTGTGGTGTGTTAAACAACACGTCCAGTTGTTTAATAGCCAAAACAGTTGGCAAATATTTAGTATTAAGGAAAGTATATTGTTTGTATATTGTAGTATATTTGTTACCTAGATTAGGTTATACACTTACCATAATTAGGATATACACTTACCATATTGTAGAGTTAGAATTATGGTAGGAGAAGGTTTGTAACTTGTATATATATCTATTCAATCAATGAAAATAATCAAGGGGATTATTTCTTTCAGTGTGTGACTGTAGTACGTAAGGAATGATATTTTTACGGATATTGTTTTGGTGAATAAGATGGATTGTCACATGAAAATTCATTGAATTAGGTAAAAGAAAAAAGTATTTATGTCGTGTTGGACGTAGGGAATGATATTTTTACAGGTATTCCTTTGGTGAATAAGATGAATTGTCACATGAAATTTCATTGAATTAAGTATTTAAAAAATAGTAATTATCTAATTTCTCAACTTCATACTAGTACAACTTTACAAAATGGGCGTCCAGTTTAAACTTTCAAATTTGAGAAATTTTACTACTTATGAAGGATCGGTGCAAAAATGATCACTCATCTATCCAAATTATGAAATTTGCATCTACCGGAGAAGAAGAAAATTGCATCTACCGGAGAAGAAGAAGAATATTAAACAAATATGTTACTTGATTTTATTGATGAATGATTTACAATATATATAATAAGATTATAAGAATATTTACTTTGATACAAACTAGGTAACTAATTATCCGAATTACAAAATGATTATAATTCTACCTAAAATAGGAGACATACAATTAATATAATTAATGAAAAAGAATATTGGAAAATATTCTATTACACCCCGCAGTCGAAGCTGAAGGTTCTCGAACACTGATATTGGCTCGAAAATCATCAAATAGTATGCGCGGAAGTCCTTTGATGAAGATGTCGGTAATCTGATATCCGGAAGGAACATGAAGGACACGAACTTGACCACGAGTCACTTTTTCGCGAACGAAATGAATGTCCATCTCAATGTGTTTAGTGCGCTGATGTTGGAAGGGATTGCCGAAAATATATATCGCACTAATATTATCACAATAAACCAGTATTGCCTTTTCAATCGAGCAGTGAAGCTCAAGTAGAGGTTACGGATTCTACAACACTCAGAAACAACGCTGACAACACCTCTGTATTCTGCTTCTGCACTAGACCGGGATAGTGTAGGTTGCCTTTTGATAGACCAAGACAATATGTTTTCTCCGAGGAAAACGCAATAACCAGACATGGAGCGTCGGGTGTCAGGACATCCACCCCAGTCAGCATCAGACTAAGCAGTGAAACCAGTGAGCGAAGACCTGTATAGATGTAATCCGAAGTGAAGTGTACCTTGGACGTATCGTAAAATACGTTTGAGGACATGCATGTGTGCTTCTGCCAGACTGTACATGTGCAAGCAGATTTGTTGCACGACATAGGATATGTATGGTCTCGTGAATGTGAGGTACTGCAGGGCACCAACCAGGCTACGATAGTGAGTCGGGTCTGAATATGAAGGGTTGGAATCAACGTTGAGCTTGGAATTGATGTCTATAGGCGTGTGGGATGGTTTGCAAGATGTCATGCCTGCACGATCAAGGATCTCTTCGGCGTACTTCTTCTGACATAGAAATAGGCCACCAGAATGTCGAGTGATAGAGATGCCCAAGAAATAACTCGGGCCCCCCATATCTTTCATAGCAAACTCAGAGAAAATGAGAGACATAATAGACCGACGGAGAGTATCAGATGATGTGGTGAGGATGATGTCAACAACATATAATAATAGGTAAGCCATGTCTGTATCCCCTTTTTTAGATGAACATAGAATGATCGGATCTGCTGTCTAAAAAACCAATAGATGAGACATAATTGGTGAACCGCTAGTACCGTGCTCGAAGAACATGTTTCAGTCCATAGAGAGATTTTCGCAACATACACATATAATCCGGATGAATATGATCTCTGAAACCCATAGGTTGATGCATATATACCATTTCATGAAGATCCTCATGAAAGAAGGCATTCTTGACATCAAGTTGATGAATGAGCCAAGACTTGGATATGGCAATACTGAGGACGGTCCGGATGGTTGCGGGCTTTACGGTCGAGCTAAACGTTTCATCACAGTCCACTCCCACATGTAGAAACACACACGGGAAAGACAAGGGTTGGAGTTTGTGAGTGGTCGGATGGAGAATGTAACAAAGATATCCAAAAATACGCAAGTGTTGGTAGGAGGGGTTCCTATGAAATAGAACTTGGGTGAGGACCGTTGAGCTAGAGACTTGTTTAAGATTATGTTTAGGAGATAAGTGGCCATGGAGAGTGTGTAATTCTAGAATTGAGGCGTGAGCAAGTAGGGCAAGAATGAGGTTGTTTATGGTTCAGATTTTTCGTTCGGCTTTACCATTTTAGGAGGATGTGTGAGGGCAGGAAAAACGAAAGGTAAGACCGTTTTTGGAGCAAAACTGTTTGAATTGGTTATTATCGAATTCCTTGTCATTGTCACATTGAAAACATTTAATGCTCTTTTCAAATTGTGTTTTTACGAAAGCACTAAATGAAGAAAAAATAGGGTAGACCTGAAATTTATTTTCAATTGGAAAAGTCCATAGAAAGTTGGAATAATCGTCCAAAAATAACACATAATATCAATGGTCAGCCGTACTCAAAATAGGGATGTTCACAAATCACTATGTATGATATCGAAAGGCACTAAAATACAATTTGTAGATGCAGAAAATGGTAATTTGACATGTTTCCCAAAAACGTAAGATTCACAAATAGGAGTCTTAGAAATACGGTTGCAATTAATAAAATTATTTTTCCTAAGGGAGCTTAAAATAAAGTCTCCCGGATGTTCTAATCTAGAATGCCATAAGGAAGACGAAAGAGGAGCAAAGGTTGAGAGAACTGAGGCTGAATTATTGACGGCATTTGAAATAGGGTAGATATCTCCGGTGCTGTCATATCTCATTATTCGTCTCCCTATCGTAAAATTCTTTACAGTAAAAACCAAAAAGATCAAAGTCAAGGAAAATCCAATTGTCAGTTGTGAAACGTCGCACGGAGATTAGATTCTTAATGAGTTCAGGGCATGAAAGATATTTTTTAATGTGGTGGGGATAGGGAGGAATGACCATAACCACAGATGTGAATGCCTTGTCCACTACCAATAACAATATTCCGATTTAAATTACTCAAATTGAAATAAGACGAGAGAGTACCTTGTGATGCCGTCATGTGAGATATGTTGCATGTGTCCATATACCAATTTTCATCTATAGTGTTTAGTGACATTCTGCTTATAGCTGCCTCAATGTCAGTCGGGGCATAAGTCGATGGCGGGAAGGGGGCATGTGCTGTGTAGGCATGTTGTGGACGTGGGCCAAGTATGCCAGGTTGGGCCTGTAGGTTCTAAGGTGGAATCCACGAGGATGTCATATACGGGTAAGGAAGGAAAGCCCATGACGATAGGGCCCACACGGCCACAGTGGGTAGGCAGCCACGGTGGAGGTTGTTGCCACTGCCGCAGTCGCTGTTGGTTGTTGTTATCGAAATTTCTTCAGTCGCGGCCTTTGCCAGACTACCATCTCCGGCGGTTGTTACGGGAGGAAATGGACTATTGCGGGTCCTCTGGCCAACGGTTTTGGTTGTCGGACCGGGAGGCCCTGTCGTCGCCGAAGGGCCCGACGGTGGTGGTGAGGGTGGCGTCGGTAATGCTGGCCCGAGTGGTGTTGCGCTTGATTTTCCGAGTTTCCTCACGGATGAGTTTCGAACGGGCCTCATAAAACGGAGGTAACGACGTGTATTATTGAAGGATGGTGGCAACGCCGTCATAGGATTCGTTCAAACCTGCAATAAGTTGCATGCTAATTAGTGACTGGTGCGCCGACGTTGGAGAGTTGGTCAGCAAGAATCTTGAGTTCTTGGCAATAGGCAGACACGTTTGGGAAATCGTCGTAATGAACGTCCTTGAACTAATTTTCAAGGTATAAACGCTCGTTGAGTTTTGCTGTCATGGAAAATACTGTCCAAACGTTCCCACGTTTGGCGGGCAGTGGCGTCGGTCTCAATGACGGTGTAAAATAGATCATTAGATATCATGTCGTATATCCACTGGAGGACGGTTACGTCCAAACGAGACCAGAATGCATCATCAGAAGTCGAAGCCGATGGTACATCTGTGGACTTCGGTGTGGGATGGATGATGTGGTCGATAACTTCGTAAACACGACAATGGATCTTAAAAAGCTCCGCACACAAGGAGTATTGACCCTTTTCCATCTCAAGAGTCACAGGGATGAAGTTTTTAATGTTGTTTATGGCAAGTGCAGAATGAAATTTTGTTTTGTCAGCCATGGAAGGGGAAATTTATGAGGAAGAGGTGGGCAGTCAAGGGAGGTCGGCGGCTAGGGTTCCGACGTGGGGAAAAGAGGGGGCATTCGAGGGAGGTCGGCGGCTAGGGTTCCGACGTGGGCTAGGTGCCGACGCGGCCGAGAAGGTGTATCGGCGGCTGGGGTTTGGTTTGTAGTTTTAGGCTACTGATATCATAAATGAATATGTTCCTTTCTTTTATTGCTGAATGATTACAATATATATAATAATACAAGAATATTTACTTTGATACAAACTAGGTAACTAATTATCATAATTACAAAAGAATTATAATTCTACCTAAAATAGGAGATATACAATTAATACAATTAATGAAAAAAGAATATTGGAAATATTCTATTAAGTATACCCTGCTAGAATTTTCAATAAAGGATGCTCTTCAATCTTTTAACTAAAAAAATGACAAGATGGATGTCATTTCAATATTTACAACTTCAATTAGTCTTAATTTAGTATTCATTGATCTCCTGCATGGTTAGATTCGCTTTAATCCTCCCTAAATTTTTGAAGTTAAATTTAGAGTGGATAAAAATGTCTGAAGTTCAGCATTTCCAAGGCTGTAACTTCAGTAAAAAAAAAATGTGCTAAGTTCGTCTTAGTAAGTCGGGTCAAACGTCAGGCAAAAATATTTGATGTTTGGCATTAACAATAAAAATGTTTAATGTTTGTCACACTTCAGATTATATTGAAATGGTTCCAAACCAGATGTATTTTTTTTAAAAAATAGGTACAGTGTAAATGACGGCCCAAAAATTAGATATCTGTGAACTTCGGCCCCTGAAGTTGGGCTTTTCTGAGTTTGCCTCATAAAGAAAACTGGGCTTTCTGGGAAAACAGATTGGGCTTATTAATACTTAGCGGACTTTTGAGGAAAAAAACACATTGGGTTAGCCTGCACAGATACTAGTGAATACCCATTGTGCCTCTTGGCCATTGGACCATCCCTTTTCAGACTTCTTTTACACTTTGTTTGGATGGTTGTTATTGTATTGTATTGTATTGTGTTGTATTGTATTGTATTGTATTTGTATTGTGTTGTTAGTTTAAATACAATATTTGTATTGATTGTTACTTTAATTTTATTATATCGTATCGTTAAATCTATTGTTGCGTAACGACGAAAAGTCTTATTTTATGTAACGATCAATTTTGTGTTATCGCGTCGTTACCTTATTTATTTTTTCTCATTTTGTCTTTACTTATAATCTAATAATTATATTTTGTTATTTATCATATCTTGTAGTGATAGCTCTACACCGTAACTTACTTTTCTTGCAGGTTTATCCTACAAATTGTTGATGTCTAACATTATGTAACGACGGAAAACGATACAATCCATTCAAACATTGTGGTCATCAAAACAATAAAGCACATTGTACAATATAATATAATATGATATAATACTATACATTATGAAATAATACATAACAACCCTCCAAACAAAGTGTTAAGGTAAATATAGGAACTTCTGCCTATCAATCAATGGATCTCGTATTTGGACCCTGTTTCACTTTCAACTTAGAATGGAAAACATTTAGGGAAAATAATACAAATTTCCATTGCAGGCAAAATAATTATCTAAAAATGCCTCCTTACTTTCATACTTTTAAAACTATTTATTGAATGCCCCCAAAATTATGATACCACCATGGTATCACCCTATCTCTTATAGATCATGATGATATGAAAGATAACTTCTTTCATTTCTTCAAAACACTCATCAACCCTCTATGAAACGCATATGATATATATAACACACTAATAGGGTATCATAGAGGATCATGCTCATTTATTAAAAAACATAATTTCCTAAAAAAAAAAAGCTATGTGACACCATTATCATATATATATATATATATATATATATATATATATATATATATATATATATATATATTACACACACTGAGATTGTATCATGAAAAACTGCTTCAGTCCTTCAATGAGATACTCCCATGTCCTCCATGATACCATCATGGTATATAAATATACTAAGATGGTATCATAGAAGCACTGCTTTAAACTTTAGTCACTATCTAAGTCGTCTATGATACCGTCATAATATATAAATATACTAAGATGATATCATGGAAAATGATTTTGATCGAAGGGGTATTCGGGTAAATATTTATGGCCGGCTGGATGGAAACGAAATTAGTTTATGAGGAGTATGCCCGGGGTAAGTATTTTGCTTTTTATGAGTATTTTGTGTTGTTGTCTCAAATATTTAGGACAACTTTGATTAAAAATTCCACCAGTTGTCCCTTTTAGAGGCAATTATTTAGTAAATGATTAATTTTTTTTTCTTGCAATTTATAATATTTTAGACCATGATCATGGTCTAAAGATCTCTTTTGATCAAACTGAAAATTTTATGATAGCACGTTATACTATTGTCTAAAATTCTGTAATTTATTACAAACATTAGACGACAACCTAATATTTCATCTCTATATTGAGAAAAATATAATCAAAGCCAAGTCTAAAGTTACCCAGAAGGTAAATTTCTAAGGGATATATGTGCAGAACTTTTAAAAACATGGACAAAATCTAATAGGGGTCTAAAAGGGAAATTTGCATAAATCAACGTCTTCTGATTAACTTATTGGGCTAGCAGTTATCGGTGGAACATTTAATTTTTGAAATCTTGAAAAAATAATTTAGAAATCCTTTTGAAACGGAATTTGATGCCTCTATAACAAGCCTGGGCCAATGGCTAGGTGGAAAACATTCAAGTTAAAGGCCCAAAACTTCTGGATGCGAACATAGGCCCAATTTAGTTAGTTTTGCAAAGAATTTCCTTTAATATTGATGATATGCTAATAATATTTGTTGGTGTATTGATGATCATTTTAATTATTTGATAAATGATTAAGTTCAGGAATTATTTTCCTGTATTCAATGGGAATTCCAAGTTGAGTCAAATTTGTAACATCAGGTATGTATTGGACCGACATTATGTAGTGATCCAGTTCAGTGACGGGGTCGCATTCATAGCCCATTAGCCTTTCGTTATTAAGAAAACTACACATATATAAGATTTTAAAAAGTAATTTTCAAAAGTTACAATTACTTTAAAAAAATTACATTAATACAATTTATTCTATTTTTTAAAAATTTTAATTATATTATATACAATCTTTCATATTCCTAAAATATATCTCCTAATTAAATATACAATAAAATTTAATTCTCTCACCTAAAAACTTACCTTATTAGGGATGGCAACGGATCGGATCTGGACCGGATCTGGACCGGATCCTACTAGATTCAGATCCATTTTTCATACCTGGATCCATATCTAGATCCAGATCCATCGGGTCCATAAAAATCAGATCCAAATCCGGATCCACGGATCGGATCTGGATCCACATGTAAAAAAAATTCTTTTAGAGTTGTATATTTTTTTCATGTTTCAGATCTTCATAGGAGTCAAGTGGTTCTCAGAGTTGTATATTTTTTTCATGTTTCAGATTTCAATCCTAGGCATGTCTATCAAATGAAAATTGAGCGCTACAACAACATTAAGCTACATTGGGTGTCAATTCATCCATTTTTTTGTTTAATCTGCACTTTCATTAGTGTAAAAAGAATTAAAGGTGGAAGCCATAAAGTTTTAATCTTGATCTTATATTAGATGTTGCATTCGACCACAATTAATCATTCTTCATGATTGTAACTTTTATGAGGAATATTTTGCAACGAATCCACTCTTTCATCTGCTAAAGCATGACATGAGATATGGATATTTCAACAGAATGAGATCAAATAATCAGCTCCTTTTACATGCAATGATTGTACCATCATTTGTTTTCCGCTTAGTTTTTATTGGGCCTTTTGAGAATTATGGGCTTAAACATATGGATCATTTAAAAAATAAAGTCCAAATCTAAATGTAAAATACAGAAATTATGAAATTTTTTAAGAAAATACTTATAAAACTACATTCTAGGTTATGAATATATTTAATAAAAAATGGATCCACGGGTCGGATCTGGACTGGATACGGATCTCAAATACAAGATCCAAATCCAGATCCGATCTTTCAGCTCTTGATAATGGATTTGGAGATCAGAAGGAAGAAGAGGAGGGTTGTGGGTGACCGACCTAGGATAGATGGAGTAGCTTGACTGCAGCCAGTTCTCAAGAGATAGTATGGGGGCTTGGGAGAGTAGTGGAGAGGACGAGAGATATGTGAGATAGGACTACTAGTTGCATTAAGGAAGCAACTAGAGAGGTGCTAAGGGTTTCGAGAGGTAGATTTAGTGGTCATTAATGGGATTGGTAGTGGAATGGAGTTGTCCAAGAGAAGGTGGAGATGAAAAAGATGGTGTATATGAAGCTGGTGGAAAGTACGAATGAGGAGTAAAAGTAGACGAATAGGGAGAGGTACATGATAGCAAAGGAGGCGAAGTTAGCTGTTACGACGGCAAAAACAACAGCCTTTGAACGCTTGTATGTAGAATTGGAGGCCAAACGCGGGGATAGAAAGCTGTAAAGACTTGCCAAAGTGAGAGATGAGGGCCCACGACCTAGACCATGTAAAGTGCATTAAGGACGAAGATGGTAAAGTATTGGTGAAGAGACACTCATTAGACGGGGATATCAATCATACTTTTATAAAGTCTTAAACGAAGAGGGGGATAAATACATTGAACTGGGAGATTTGGAACCCTCATAAAGGACTCGCAATTTTGGGTATTGTAGGTGTATAAAGGTTGAGGAGGTCAAGAGTGCTATTCATTGGATGCACAGGGTAGGGTGACTGGACCTGACGAGATTCCAGTAGAATTCTGGAAAAGCGCAGGCGTGCCAGGTTTGGAGTGACTGACTAGGCTATTTAATGTAGTTTTTAAGATGGCAAAAATGCCCAAAGAATGGAGGTAGAGTACGTTGGTTCTGTTGTACAAGAACAAGGGTGACATTCAGAGTTGCAACAATTACAGGGGCATCTAGTTGCTAAGTCATACTATGAAATTTTGGGAGAGAGTGGTAGAGATGAGGATGAGGAGGGGCAGCGTGGCTATTTCAGAGAATCAATTTGAATTTATGCCGGGGCGCTCGAAAATAGAAGCCATTCTTGTTGTGCAGATGTTGGTAGAGCAGTACAAGGAGAGGAAGAATGACCTTCACATGGTATTCATCGATCTAGAAAAGACTTACAACAAAGTCTCCAGTTAGGTTTTATGGAGGTGCTTGGAGGCTAGAAGGGTACATGTGGCGTATACTAGAGCGATTAAGGACATGTACGATGAAGCCATGACTCGGGTGCGGATTGTGGGATGTGATTCAGAGCACTTTCCAGTTGTGATGGGATTGCACTAGGGATTAGCTCTTAGCCCATTTTTATTTTCCGTAGTGATAGATCTATTGACGCGGCATATCCAAGAAGAGGTACCATGATATATGTTATTTGCGGATGACATAATGTTGATTGATGAGACCCGAGAGGGGGGAAGTTAATGCTAAGCTGGAGGTTTGGAGACAGACCCTGAAATCTAAAGGGTGCAAGCTGAGTAGGACTAAGAAAGAATACTTGGAGTGTAAGTTTAGTGACGTGGCACGTAAGGCTGACATGAAAGTGAGGCTGGATACTCATGTCATCCAAAAGAAAATAAGTTTCAAGTATCTTGGGTCTATTATCCAAGGAAATTTAGAGTTTGACGAGGATGTCGCATATCATATTGGTGCGGGGTGGATAAAATAGAGGCTCGCATCTGACATTTTATATGATAACAAGGTGCCACTAAAACTCAAATGTAAGTTCTATAGAGTGGTGGTTAGACCGACTATGTTGTATGGGGTGGCGTGTTGGCCAGTCAAGAACTCTCACATTCAGAAAATGGAAGTAGCAGAAATGAAGATATTGTGGTGGATGTGTGGACATACTAGGATAGATACTATTAGGAATAAAGATATCTGAAACAAGGTGGAAGTGGCCTCGATGGAAGACAAGATGTGGGAATCGAGGTTTAGATGGTTCGGACATGTGAGGATGAGATGTATGGATGCCCCAGTGTAGATGTGTGTGAGGTTGGCTATGGATGGCTTCAGAAGAGGTAGATGTAGATCGAAGAAGTATTGGAGAAAGGTGATTAGAAAGGACATGGCGCAGTTACAGCTTACCGAGGATATGTCCTTAGATAAGAGGTTATGGAAGACACGAATTATGATAGAAGGTTAGTAGGTCATAGAGCATTGTCTTGCAATTCTTTCCATACTAGTAATCATAGTATTTCTCTTGTAGTTTCTTATTCCTTGATTGTTGTTACTTCTATTATCTTTTGTTATTTACTTAGCGTAATGTTTTATTGTAGTTACTGTTCCTTTTTCCTTTTTCCTTTTTCCCTTTTTGATATGATTTTTTTTTGCTTTATCTTGAGCTGATGGTCTATCGGAAACAACCTCTCTACCTCCAAAGTAGAGGTAAGGTTTGCGTACACTCTACCCTCCCCAGACCCCACTTGTGAAATTATGTTGGGTATGTTGTTGTTGTTGTAAATGGTATATTCAAATTGGTAAATGCAATTAAAATGATGGTAACAAAATACTTGTGGGTATAATAGTAGGAATTGGTATATTTAAATTTATATATTATATACAATATATAATATAATAATACCTTCTGTATAATATATGTAGTACATAATATTACGGTATACGGTATACCTAATAGTAGATGGAGTGTATGAGCAAATTGTGAGTATTTGTAGCGTCTGTTAATAGCCTATTTCTAGGATTTGATGATATTGTTTCCTTATTGATCGGTAGAAATGAAGAATTTATAGGGACTACTTGAATAAAGAAAAAAATATAACCTATCAAAATTAATTACCTTATTTATACGAAAATTTTCATATCTATAGATTTTCTCCTTCACTCATTTATAGAGTATATCTTATAGATTATGTTAGAAAATAATTATAGATTATATCATTTAATACTTATTTCTAGTAATTGTGTAAGTTCCCCTTCGCTATATTTGAACTGGCCCAATAGGCTTGTGTTGCATGCTGTTCATATTTTTTTAATCAAAATGTGATAAAAAAAAATGGTTCACTCGAAAGAGAGTTTAAATTCTATTTACTCGCGTTATAAAAATTATTTACACGATTATGTCACTTATAAGATAAATATAAAAAAATATTTGTGATAAACATTATTGGTAGTCTGATAAAAATGATAACTAACCTGATATAATAAGTTAAAATATGATAATCATATAAAAAAATTGCATTCTGGAATATATAACTTAAACTCAAATATAGGAAACAAAAAGCTCTAGTACCATGTGCATAATTCTACCATCATTCGCAGGAACCTCATTTTCTTTCTCCTGAATCTGTTTTTGTGGAATTTGAAGTATAAGCTTAATTAGGCCACTGACATCACAACATGATCAGCATGATAAAACTTTAGATTAAGGTTGTAATATACAAATGGATATGTCAGCAAACAATTAAAGGCATGCATGGACCAACATGTTCTAGCTTAATAATTAATAGTATAACTAACTAGTAACTAACCATACACCAGAAGACAACATTTATAGCTTCGTATATATCTGGTTCAGAAGCGATCTGTACATTACATTCTTTTACTCATTGATACATTCATTACCTGCCAACATAAATGGATCTTGCTTTTATTGTTGGCAAATGTAAAGGGAATTTCACATTATGAATTAGAATCATAAACTATACGACACAACCAGATACTAAATTGCATTTGATGCCTCCTCAACAAACTGTCTTTTTTTTTGTTTGTCCTTTCCAACCCTCTGGTCCAAAATAAGTTTCGTTTAAGGTTTTGACAAACCAATTAAAAAATTATGTAATACTAGCATTAATCATAATGATTTTAACTAAATTATCCTTCATATCTCGTCAACTTACCCTTTATCTCTTGTAAGATTTCTTTAGATCATTTATTGGAGCATGAGTCCAACAACAACTACACGTTGGAGTCAATTATATGAATTTTCAGTAATCATGTTATTACATTAAGTTCATTTCAGACCAATATAAAAGTTTATTGCAGCAAGTATAGATTTGATGAAAAAATAATTAATGCCTTCTTTATTTCGTAAAGTGACATTTATTTTGAAATGGAGGAAACATTATTCTACTTGTTACAATCTTCCCTTGTAATTTTGCAGTTCAAGTCAATATATAAACATAAAGTGTATACATTATCCCAGATGTAACTTTTGCACTTGAGGGTCTAAATTGGACCAATGTGTGAAATCTATACTGGCCATTCAACCGATTTAGATATTTGAAATTTAGAAAGTTGACTATAACAAAGCGTCAATGTAAAATATATTTTGGGCCTAACTCAACTCCAAAAACTAGCTTGTAGGGTGAGGATTGTTCAAATCCCTATAAGGAGTCCATGTTTCCATTCCATATCCGATCTGAGACTTTTAACACTCCCCACACGCCCAAATCTTGTTAACTGGAGCATGGAAATATAATTTGGGGGTCCAACATCGGTGAACAAAGAATTGAAATGGGCATGGCTCAGATACAATGTAAAAAATAGATCTTGGGCCTAACTCAACCCCAAAAGGTAGCTTGTATGGTGAGAATCGTCCAAGTCCATAGAAGGAGTTCATGTTCTCATTCCATATCCGATCTGAGACTCTTAACAGTCAAATAAATTTTGACCCGAGCAAACTTTGAACAAGTTACTCATCAGCCATTTATTAACTCAAATTCAACGCAATTTAAGCAGTACGATTCAATTTTGACATTAGATCGCTCATTTAAACCGTTCAAAGTACTTGAGATTATTGGAAGATATGGCATGAAAACATTAACCCCCTGTTTGGATGATTGTTTCCCGTGGTTCATTATTGTATTGTTTTTTATGAAATCATGTTTGTTTTCATTGTTCTTAAAATTATGTTGTATGCTATTATAAATCCATTGTAATTCTGTGGTTAAATAACCATGAAAAAATTCAGTTTTTATAACCACGAATTTGATGGTTTTTGCGTGGTTATGTATTTCATTTTCCCATTATACCCCCACCCCATCCACCCACCCCACCCAACCCCCAACCCCCAATCCCACCACCACCCTACCACCCACCCCCAGAACCACCCACCGCCTCAATCACACCCAAACCCACCAACCTCCACCCTTTACCACCCATGACCCTCACCACTACCCACACCCACCCCTCCATCACCCCCACCTACTTATTTTTAAAGTTTCCATTTTATCCTTTATCTTAATTTTATTAATATATAAAATATAGTTTGTAATTAAGAGTTAAGGGTATTTTAGTAAACTTACATGTTATTATACAGTAACATACCATCAAATCAAACAATAAAAATATTATTAAATCATAACAAATGATACAGTCTATCCAAGTATTGTGTTTATTAATACAACACCATACTATACCATACCATAATGTACATTAATGAACCACGGGAAACAACCATCCAAACAAAGGGTAAGGCAGTTTTATTGAGAAAATGATCGTTCAACTAAATAGCATTCGTTGTGGGTTATGACATGTAAGCTTTAAGTAGCACAAGTATGGTGGGTCATTTTTTGTGTGCCAATTTCAATAGCTACTGAAGTTGACATTATGATTTATGGGGAAACGATTTTAAAAGGGAGTAGACTAGATCATCATTGAGAAGTTCGTGTCTTTGTGGATTTTACTATGAGAAAATATGAATACTCCATGTTTCATTATGACATGTATTTTTTTTTAAAATTTTTAGTACATGTTGACACCTAACTCATTCAACTACTTTACAAATAGTTATTCAGATATAAACAAGTGAATCAATGGAACTAAATAAGCTTGTAATTTCTCTGAAATTTCCAAATATTTAATAGTATATAACTGGGGTTAACAGGACCTCGAATGAAACTGTGGATTGTGCTCTGTAGTACTGGACTTGGAATAAAACCAACTTGTCATATCTCTCCTTATGGATTAAAATAAAAAAAAGGATTATTATTCTAAAGATTCTTTCATGCATTATAAATTCAACATATTGAATATTGTTGAGTACCGGATTATGAATAAACTTTTATATCGAAATGAAAAAAAAAACTAAATATAAGATATGGTGATACTCTTAATGGTGTGAAATATTTTTAGAAAAATCGTGCGGGTTTGATCCAAGACGGACAATATGACATTATATTAAGAGTATCTTTGGGTTTAGATTGATTTAGCTCAATAACTGATATCAGAGCAAATGATTCAGCGAGACGAGTTCGGAGATAACGAAGTAATGACGTGGGGGCCGACTTAATCGTGCGAATTTGACCCAAGACGGACATAACATTATATTAAGAGTATCTTTGGATTTATGTTGATTTAGCTCAATAATTGACATCAAAGCAAATGATTTAGCAAGACGAGTACGGAGATGACGAAGTAATGATGTGGGGCTCAACTTATTACTTTTGCCCGTTGCACTCATTTACTACTTCTAAGTTCTACCGCAGCCGAAGCTTTGGAGAAGCATATACAAAAAAGAAATCAGGGGGCTTTATTGGCCATAAATACTCGAGTGATATTGAGTTACACACCATTATTCTCTAGATGACCTTATAAGGTAATGGATCACGTGAAACTTAATTCGAAGCAGAGATTGTTGAATGCGCGAATAAGGGGGAATTCTAATAGCTCAGTTGGTTGACTACCTGAACTTTCACCTTGTTGGTGAGAGTTCAATTCCCTACCTTGTAATTCCCTCATCCATTTCTCCTTCCCCTACCTCTATGTAATAAAAAGAATGTGCGAATAAAGTACCACATTAATATCGGTAAAAAAGAAAAAAAAGCAACATGTAGGCTACTGCTTAAGCCCAAGAAACATTACTGAAAGTTGTAAAAAAGAGAGATATAATTATATTATTTAGAAAATATTTAATTTTCCCATCAATTGTGCGAAATAATTCACCCCCATTAATAATTTAGGTCATATATACCCTTGTTGAAAAAATGAGTTAGATTTGCTTTTGTCGTATGAAATTAATTATTAAGAGTAATCGCCACTATTGATGCATAGTTTAGGGATAAATTTAAACAATTTCACATAGTTCAAGGGTTAATTTAAATCAGTTGGGACGAATCAATGTTCTCAAATATTCAGACGTGGAGCTCACTGGCAACAATGAAGGCCCGACGAATGCAAGAGAAATACAAATCGAGGGTAATTGTCCTCAAAGATCCAAATTTATTCTTAATTATACTAAATTATTCAAATTTATCCTCTATCAATAGTTGGGGTCTGATGTACTTTTGCCGTAAGAAAATTTGCTCTTACATATGACAAGTCACTAGTAGTGGAGGAAAAGAGAACACAATAATAGAAATATAGAAATTATATTCTATGATGCATATAGATAGATAGAAAATAAAAGATGGATGCAAAGGGGAAAAGGGTTTATAAAGGTGGTTGCTTTAAATGCAAAAGAAACTTTGATTTTGAACTTTTTCTATTGGCAGTGGCATACATAACATAAAATAAACTAATAAAGTAAAGAAGATAGATAATGATGAGACTTTGAGAGTTGTTATAATAATAAATAATCCAAGGAAAATTCCATTCTTCTGGTCATGTTTTGTCTCAAACACCATCCCCCCTTTTTGACCTTTGGGTGACAAAAAAGAAATTCTGGTTGAATTATGTGCTCTATGTAATTGAGGATTTTTTTGTCCGATATTCATATTAGAGTTTGATTATATTTGAATTGACGTCGCGTAAAGCTCATTTCTATAGGAAGCGCTCCCTAGTCACTATAAAAGATTTTTTCATATTCAGGGCTCGAATTCGAAATCTTTGATTAAAAGATTTTTTCATATTCAGGGCTCGAATTCGAAACCTTTGATTAAAAGAGGAGCAATCTCATCCGGTGCATCACATCTTTTGATGGTTGTAATAGAGGAAATACACTATCATCATCACTGAAAATATAATTAAAGATGGATACTTCTTGAATTAATTACTCTCCTATATTACAATTTATGTGTCTTATTTTTTTTAGTCTATTAAGAAAAGAATATTACCTTTTTTAGTTAGTCGCTCTTTAATTTCAAAGTCTTACTTGACATATTTAAGACTACAAAATTTTAAAAATAAATTTAAATATTATACACATATTTAATTAAAATTATAAATAAATTTTTTTAAACTTCATATCAAATCAAACTAAAATATATAAATCGAACCGGAGTAACTTTTAAAAACTTATATCGGAGGAAAAAAAGTGTGGCGTTGAAGTTTCGTTTTTCAAAATTTTTCTTCAAATTTTTTGAAAAAATTCACATGTCCAAACGAAGTAATAATGATTATTTTGTGTATGATATATATTTGACTTACTGCCACAGGGACATTTTTCAGGATGTGCAGGAAGACTCTTTTTTCTAATACTTTAGGACTTTCTTTTCTCGTAGTAGCATTTAATTTTTCAGTCATGCTCATGCGTGAGGGCTAGAGATTTTTATACGGTCAATTTTTCATTATGAAGTAGTATACACAACAATAACATATTCAATGAAATATCACAACGTAAAATTTAAAAAGGGTAGAATATATGCATATATTACCTCTAACTTGGTAAATAGAGAGGTTGTTTTCGAAAGACTCTCGACTCAAGAAAAATATAAACACAAGCAAAAGCAAGAGAAACGATAAATATTCTTTCTTTTTTTACCATTTTTACCCCGTACTTTACACTGGGTGAGAGAGGTTTGTTGGGGGAGGGGGAGATTGAGTGGGTAAAGATACTATTCACCCTGATCTAATTTATGTGTCACTATTTTTTTAGCATGTTTAAAAAAGAATGTCACATTTTTATATTTAGAAACAAATTAATTTTATTGGATGACTTACAGTCACACAAATATCTAAGACTTGTTTTGGACAATAAATTTCAAAAGTCTTTCTTTATTTCTTAATTCATGTATCAAGTTAAATGGTGTCACATAAATTGGGACGAAGAAACTAGTATTTTTTTTATTTATAATTATTCATTTTTATTATGTGGTCTGATCCACTCGTTAGAGAGTTCATTTTTATTTAATTAGTTATATATGCCACACATCTTTTATGGGCCTAATCTTTTTTTTATGAGTCAAACACGTAAAAAATATATTTTTTTATAACGGGTGACAATGAAATTTAAATCCAAAACATTTATCTGCTATGATACTTAATTATGTCTTCATCAAGGAGAGACAAAATAAAAAAGAGATTCTTCATAGTGAGATTAGAATTCGACACCTAAATCATATAGAATGAAGTTATAATTACTTGAAGCAACCCTAGATATTAAGTCCTCTGAGAAACGAAAGGGGAAAAAGGAATGGGAAATAAGTGCAGATCTACCTAGACTTGTTCTTGTTTTTTTTTCTCTCAAGAAAAGCATTTGGACATAATTTAATCGAGTGATATTTGAAAAACTTAAATTCAAAATGGTATTGAAAGTTGAAATTGTGTTTGAACACGCATTTCACTTAAAAATATATTGATGTTTCGTAAAGGATTTTTTATTTTACCTGAAAAATTGGTCTTGGACAAGCTTTTCAAACTTGAAAACTTTATTTTCAAAGTTCGAAGTGAAATTGTCAATGTATAACCAAACATGTTTTGACAAAAAAAAAAACCTTAAAAAAAGCCACCAAAAAAACAAAAGAATTACTATGTCCAAATTAAACGGGCCTTAATCCAGCTTGTGCTTCTACTCTTTAAATAATCACATTCTCTATCAGAATCCATTTTCATTATTCCTATTTTAGCTTAAGAAGCTTCTGCTTTTCTTTATTTTGTGTATGGAAAAGCAAAGCAAGTTTCTTTCGTCATATTTTGTCCATTGAATAATGTTCGACAACTAATTATGGGCATTACTTGAAATATAATTAAGCTACTTCCATATATTATAAGCTGTCTCCAATGATTAAAAGTCCATATTTTCCTAGGTCTTTTTTCATCAAATAATATACAATTATTCAGTTAACTGAAGTGCAGACATGACTTTCTAAAGCAATTTCAAGGCCAACAATATATAGGGCCACATTACAAACCTCAGCCATTAGAAACTTCATTATTTTGTCAAATATTATTCGGTCTTATATTTACCATAAATGTGCATATAATATGAATATGCATGTTGAAGTGTACGTGATATTATGTCATCTACTTAAAATCTTTAACATTATTAGAGAGAACATATGTATTTACTTATTTTAGTTCACACTTTCTCCTAGGTAAAGTGATTTTTTTTAATCAAGCATGTGAAAATATTTTTTGGTAAATGTGTCGGTGAGACTTAAATTCAATACTTTTTATATGCTCTTGTATGATGTTGAAAAGTGTGATCATCTAATTAGAAAATTTAAGCTTTTAAAGATAGGTCATATTTATTTATTTATTTATTTTAATCTATCGGAAACATCTTTTCTATCCTGCAAAGGTAGATGTAAGATCTGTGTACATCATATCCTCCTCAGATCCCACTTGTGAATTACATTAGATATGTCATTGTTGTATTTATTTATTTATTTATTTGTTTATTTTGAGTCTGCAATAATAATAGAAATATACATTTTACTTGTAGCTGAGACGGATTCAAAACTTTAAGACATACATCCAAATTACATACGTTAAAATGTTTTTCTTAAATCTTTTGTATATATACATTAATTAATTTGATAGGGAGATAATGGTATACAAAAAAGTCTCACTACTTAAATGCTTAATGATATCCAAAATTCTTTGTTTTGAGTTGTTTAACCATAAATATCAAGAATTCACTAGTTCAACTAATTCGAATTCGTCGGGTATTCTAATTATTCCACCACACTCTTGGATGATAATAATATCCAAAATTATACTACGTTATTAGTAAGGAATTATAAATGAGAATTTTCTTTTATATTTAATTTTCATAAAGGATACAAAACAAGAATGTAAAGGGGCATGACTTCATGTCTATGATATTTCTAGCTGTTACGTAGGGCTACTCCGATTTTGATTACTTTTAGTTTAGGCTATAAACTCACTACCAGAAAGAAAAAAAAAATTTGCCAACAATATTTTTGTTATCACATGGATGTTGTTGCCAAAAGTAATTTTTGCAACAACAACAGTCGTTGCATGTCATTGCAATAACCTCCGATGCGAAAAGCTTTCGTAACAACAAGTTATTTCTTTTTATTGTCATTTACATTTTTTAGAAACAATATATTTATTATCACTAAAATTTTGTTGTCAATTCTATATTTTCTAGTAGTGACTAATAAAACAGAAAAAAAGATTAAAAGTCTTTTTTGACATCATTTGAGGGGAATTATAGAAAAGAAGGCTTGATGATGCACTAGAACTTTAGTAAAACCCAATCTTTTTTGGATTATATTCTTTTAATGTTTAATTTTTTTTTAAAAAAAAGAAAAGGTTAGTACGAATATGGAATGGACAAACATTGCACATAATTTTGTTGCCTGCACGCATTGCCTTCTACATCCTAACATGCTTGTGTTACCCATACGCTTCTTTAATTATCAAGACCAGCTCTGTTTCTTGAATTTCTATTTTCTTTCTCTACTTTTGGGGAAAATGATTTATCTCATTTACTATTTGCTTATTTGTTCACAAGTTTAAGTTTTATATATTGATAATTTTAAGTAGGAAAAATATCTAAATTTGTTTAATACTATAAAAAATTGCTCAATTTCATACTCAGATAATACTTTAGTTCACTCGTATCGTTATCGTTAGCAAATCATCTCGTATTTATTCTTATCATTAACGAAACTGCAACAGCTGGACTTTAGTGTCCAAATTCTTCGAAAAAGGTTTATATTTATCCATTAGCTTTTGATTATGGTTTAAAACTACCTCAAGTTGGAGCTTGAAAGATATAATCCCCTTGATTATTTTCATTAATTGAAAGGTATTTATACAAGTTACAAAATAGGAGAATCCTATTCCTATTCTATTCCTAAAACCTTATTCTACCATAATTCTAACTATACAATTATGGTAAGTGCATAACACTAATTAAGGTAACATTTACACTACAATATACTACAAATATATACAATATTGTACAGCCTACAATCTGCCCGAGATTGGGCTGCTTAATATGTCCGAGATTCTGGGCCAGTCCATTGATATACCGCGATATAAACTGATGTATATTCAGTGTATATCGCGGTATATTTCCTTGTTTAACACACCCCCGCAGTCATAGTGGGCGGTCTTCGAACGCTGAGAATGTCCCTAAAATCTTCAAAAAGGACCGCTGGTAGACCCTTTATAAAGATGTCTGCAACTTGATAACGAGAAGAGACATGGCATACGCGAACGTGACCCTTTGCAACCTTTTCACGGATAAAGTGAATGTCCATTTCGATATGCTTAGTGCGTTGGTGCTGAACCGGGTTACCTGAAAGGTAGATGGCACTAATGTTATCGCAATATACCAAGGTTGCCTTTTGAATGGGACAATGAAGCTCCAAAAGAAAATTACGTAGCCAACATGATTCGGAGACCACATTTGCTACCCCTCGATATTCGGCCTCTGCACTTGAGCGTGATAGAGCTGCCTGACGCTTTGCCGACCAAGATACCAAGTTGTTGCCAAGGAACATCAGTAGCTAGACGTCGACCGTCTGGTGTCGGGACAACCACCCCAATCAGCATCCGTATATGAGACAAGTGTGGATGTAGATGAAGGATACAAGTGCAAACCATAGTCCAGTGTCCCCTGAATATACTGAATGATACGTTTGATTGCATTCATGTGCTCAATTCTGGGATCATGCATGAATAAACACATCTGTTGAATAACATACGTAATATCCGGTCTGGTAAAGGTAAGATACTAGAGGGCCCCTGCAAGACTGCGATAGCGGGTCAGGTCCTAGTATGGTGCACCTGCCGTGGCTGTAAGCTTGGGTTTTGCATCAACTGGAGTGGAAGTGGACTTACAGAATGACATTCCAGCCCTCTCGATGATCTCAGCCACATACTTTCTTTGAGACAAAAACAAACCACTTGAATGACGCTTGACGGCAATCCCCAAAAAATAACTCAAGGGCCCTAAGTCTTTCATAGCAAACTCAGAACTGAGCATGGCCATGATAGACTGGCGTAAGGCATCGGAAGAGGAAGTCAGAATGATATCATCCACATACAATAGAATGTAGGCCAAGGACGAACCACGACGGTAGATGAACAAAGAATTATCTGACCTGCTGTGAGTGAACCCAATAGTCGAAACAAAGTCAGCAAATCTCGTATACCAGGCCCGTGGAGACTGTTGACACCCAATTTTGTCCCGTCTTTTCTAATCTATTTGCAATTTTAAATATTTTTTTTAACACCTCAAAAACAATTTTAATCTATATACATACATGCGTATATATATATATATATATATATATCTTATTATTCTCTTATTATTATTATTATTCGCATTTTTTACTATCATTTGCATCTTTATCATAATTATAAGTTTTATCCGAAAATTCTATGTTATTTATTCTCGCAAAATCGCATCGCATTTCCATTTTTTATTAAGCATTAAACATTTCGAAAATATTATATTTTATTATTATCACATCGTTATGTTATTTTAAATAATTCACATCTTTTACAAAAAATAAAAAAATAATATTTTTAATGTTAAAACCCTTTTATATTTTTTAAATCCATAACCCATTTTTATTTCCTAACCCAAAACAATTTTTCACCCATCACCAAAACTAATTCGTCCAAATTTAACACCCAAACCCTGTTTACCACTCCTACCGGGCCAACACCACTTTTCCCAACCCAAAACAATTTCTACCCAAAACAATTAAACCCAAAACCCCATTCTCAAACCTTCCACCACCCAACCAGACTGCACTTAACACCCGCCCCAAAGCTCAAGCCCGCAACCCGACCCCCATTCCTTTTCTTAAAACCAACCCCCAAACCCAAAATTTAAACCAAAACCCACAAAACAAAAACCCAACACCCTTAAACCAAAGCCCAAACCACCCGAGCCCAAATTCCCCTTTAAAACCACTCACACCGCTTCTACCCACTCGCCAACCCGACCTGGCCCTCACCACCCTTGGCCGACTCCCCTTTATTCCCCAAACCAAAACCCAAAATCAAAAAAAACCCTAACACCCCCAACCCTCGTCGCCGCACTCCCACGCCCCTATCCCCTACATCGCCAAGCACTCTAACCCCTACGTCGCCGCACCCTACACCTGACACCACCACTCGCCAACACCGCCGCCTGACACCACCAACCCATACCCCTAAAAACCCGTTCCAAAATCATTATTTTTGGGCCCTTTATTTCGAATTTGAGCTCGGTTTTTGGGAGAATGGGGCTATAAAAACCCCTTGTGTTCTTCGAAAAAGAGGAAAAAAAGAAAAGAAAAGAAAACCGAAAATTTCGGAGGTCCGATTGACACATGAAAGATTTTTGGTTGTGTTCTTGATTTCAAGCATTTTTCCTCCCTTGTTTGTTCAGGAATTGAGTTCGAAAAGGTTTGTTCTCCACTTTTGATTCTCGGATTTTGACACCTGAGTCGGGTCGGGTCGACCCGGTTCGGACAATATTTTCAGAATTCTTGCATCTCATATTTCTATATGTTGGTTATCCAAATTGGTGAAATTATTCGATTTCGGGTTGCAGATCACCGATTCGGTCGTCACCGAATTGGTCGACCGATTGCCTCGGGTATTATTTCCGCATTCTTGCATTTCATATTTCGTATGTTGGTTATCCGAATTTGGTGAATATTTGATTTCTGATTTTGGATCATCGATTCGGGTCAAGTCATCGACCCGGTCTGGGTCGACCCGATTTGGGCATTATTTCCAGAATTCTTGCATTTCATATTTCTATATGTTGGTTATCCGAAATTGGTGAAATTATTCGATTTCGGGTTGCATACCGATTCTGCCTAAGTCATCAATTTTGCCCGTCGAATCGACGGATATTTTTTAGAATTCTTGCATTTCATATTTCTATACGCTGTTATCTCAAATTGGTGAAATTATTCGATTTCGGGTTGCATACCGATTCGGTCGGTCACCGACCTTGTCGTATTATTATTTCGTAATTCTTGCATTTCATATTTCGTATGTTGGTTATCCGAATTTGGTGAATATTTGATTTCGGATTTTGGATCACCGATTCGGTCGTCATCGACCGGTCAGATCGATCCGATTGAACATTTTCGTAATTCTTGCATTTCATATTCTTGTTCTTGGTTATCTCAAATTGGTCAAATCGATTTCGGGTTTGAATCATCGACCGGGTCGGGAGACCCGATTTGAATATTTCCGCACTTCGTAACTCGGGTCGGATATTTTAAATCGCCAACGCCGTTTCTTTTGGCAATCGCTTTACTGCTTTATTAATATCGCATTAAGGCCGACTTAAATTGAATTCGAGGCCGTGCTTTTCTTCGCTTTCGCTTCTCTTTTTTTGTTGTTTAATCAGTTTTAGACATCCGCAACGGATATATTATTGTTTTTATTAAGTTTACTGTTTTAAATTTCTTGCGACGGATATCATTGTTTATTGCTTTGAATAAATACCGCGCCTGTTCGGGCGTTGTTTTTCTCGCTTGATTTGCTCCCGCTTTGACATCGCTTTACTATTTTTATCATTTTTACTGCTTTAAATCAACACCGCACCTTTCAAACATTGCTTTCTGCTCCAAATTAATCGCTTCAAAGATTCAAATATCCTGCTTTACTGCTTTTACTGCTTTAAACTAAACACCACGCCTTTTTCCTGAAATTATTTTCTCGCTTTTCCTCGCTTTGCCAAGCATCGCTTCAATTTTAATTTTACTGATTTAAACACGATACTACACTGGCCGATGAAAAATATCCGTCGATTTTGAGGCCTCTACAGTTGCAAAGACGGAAATATAACTTCTGGGCAATGATGAAGACTTAAACCTTTTATTTCATCCGAGATCAACATGTTTAGTAGGCGAGGTGACTAAAATAACCAACAAGTTATATATTCGCAGTCACGACGTGATTATAGTGATCTTTTCTATTTCACCCGAGAGACCAACACGTTTAGTAGGCGAGGCAATCAAAATAAACCACATTAGTCATATGTTTGCAGCCACGACGTGATTGGAATGTTCTTTTCAAAATTTAAGTTTGAGCCCTCCGTGATCAAAACATTCACTGTTTTGAATACGGATATGAAGTTATTCGTATTTAACTGTTTCTAACCGTTTGTTCTTGACAGCTTGTAGGGATTAAAGTAAATAAAGACAAATATTCCTCGGAGTTTATTTATTTTATTTCTTTCTTTAATTCAGCTTTTATCCCGCTTTGTATTGTAATATTATTTATCGCATTTATGTAATTATTGAAATGCTTAGAATAGGCAAACCTAGGATTAATTCGTAGGGTAGTTTAAGATTTGAAACCCGTCGCTAGCTTATTTATTTGTAGGTTCGGTTGAATTCAAACTTAGAAATTCTTCGCTAGTTTATTTATTTTAGGCTCGTCACGTGTATTCAAGATTTTCAAAACGACTTTTGTCATCTTTTATTTGCTTTATTAATCATATCGAATAAGTTTATCTTTTGTCAATTTACAATTCATTGATTCCCAAAATTTTACTTCTTTGGCATTATAAATAAATTGTTTTACTATCAATTGTCAAATACATATTTTTCAACTCTACATGTATTTCTCTTTAAATATCATACAAATGCATATTTTGAAAAAATCTCTACATTTATCCATCTTTTAAAATGCATCTTTTTTCATTAATTATTTGCAAACATCTTTTAACTTCATGCTTCAAACATGCATTTTTTAGTAATAATTAACCTGAAGTTTGACCTGATAAATCAAGTTAGCGGATCTTAAAGGATGTCTAACCCCTTCCCTTTAAGATAATAAAGAACCCTTACCTAGAATCTCACTAGTTTCGCAGACCTTAAAATTGGAGTTTACATTGCAGCACTTAGTTTAATATTTAGGTGTCCTAATTCACCGTAAAAATAATTAGGTGGCGACTCCTCAACCCTTTTACCCATGAATCACCGAACCCGTCCGCGCTCCGCTTTTTGACCTGCGAGCGGGTCGAAAAATGGGGCGCGACAGAGACTGCTTAAGCCAATTTAAGGACTTCTTCAACAAACAGACATGATGAGGACGGTTGGGATCCCTGAAACCTAACGGCTGGTGCATATAGACTGTTTCTTTGAGATCCCCATATAGAAAAGCATTCTTGACATCCAACTGATGAATAGGCCAAGTCTTTGAAAGAGCCAAGCTAAGCACAGTGCGAATAGTAGCCGGTTTGACCACCGGACTAAACGTCTCACCACAATCTATCCCAATTTGCTGAGTCTTACCATCACCCACAAGTCGCGCCTTATGTCGAGCAAATGACCCATCTGAATTCTCCTTATGAGCAAAAATCCACATAGACCTAATAACATTAATACCAGATGGACGTGACACCAACTCCCACGTCTTATTATTAATAAGAGCATTATATTCATCGGTCATAGCAATTTTCCAATCCGGGTCGTTTAAGGCGGACACAGGACTACGGGGCAATGGGGATTTAGAGAC
This sequence comes from Anisodus acutangulus, assembly GCA_029783415.1. Lineage (NCBI taxonomy): Eukaryota > Viridiplantae > Streptophyta > Magnoliopsida > Solanales > Solanaceae > Anisodus > Anisodus acutangulus. Next base: position 10,499,213 of record CM056502.1, read on the forward strand.
ATTAGAATGTAAATTAAAATGTCTTTAGGTGTAAAAATACCCCGCTGATTACGAGTGACCGGTCTATGACTCGAGGAAGAATTTAGTGAATTTTGGGAATTTATCGCTCGACGGATCGTGCCAAATGGGCTGGCTGCCCAAATCGAGAATCAAATCGAATAGCCTCAACTGGCCGATCGCCCATTCACCGAACTGCTCCACCATCGAATCTGTGACCAAACAAGGTCCAGCTGAGCAAGGTCCGATGTAGGATTTTGGGTGCGGAACATGTCTGAAAAATGATGAGTAATATACGGAGATATACCATCATCTAAAAAATTATACAAACTAGGTTCGGGAGTAAGGACTTTAGTAAATGGAAATTGTGTTTCATCAAAAATGACATGGCGATTAATGATGATTTTCTTGGAGGATAAATCAAAGAATTTATAACCACGATGATTAGACGGATAACCCAAAAACACACACGGAGTAGACCGGGCCTGAAGTTTGTTAATTGTGGTGGATGGGAATAACGGATAACATAAGCACCCAAAAACCCGAAGATGTGAATAAGAAGGATTCTTTTTATATAAGATTTGGAGGGGGGATGAATATGTCAGACCTTTGGAAGGAATTATGTTTAGGAAATATGTTGTCATTTGAAGAACATGATGCCAAAAATATTGGGGTACGGAGGCATGAAGTAACAGGGTGCGTACAATGTTATTTATGGAAAGAATTTTGCGTTCAGCTTTCCCATTTTGCGAGGATGTATGAGGGCACGAAAAATAAAAATTGACCCCATTATTATCACAGAACTCCCGAAACACCCTATTGTCATACTCTTTCTCATTATCACACTGAATATTTTTTATTTTCCTTTCGAATTGTGTTCTAATGAATGCTCTAAATTTTATGAAGATAGAAAATACTTGAGATTTATTGGCAATTGGAAATGTCCACAAAAATTTAGAATAATCATCCAAAAAAAAAATATAATATCGATGACCTAACGAACTTAGAACATGAGATGTCCATAGGTCGCTATGAATAATATCAAATGGCATTGAAGTATGAGAATTTGAGTCCACAAATGGCAACTTAACAATTTTTCCTATCGAACAAGATTGACAAATTTGGGTACGACTCGTACCCTTACAAGAAATAAAGTTATTTTTATCTAAAACTGATAAAATAGAAGATCCCGGATGACCAAGGCGAGCATGCCACAAAGAGGGAGAAATGACTGCAAAAGCTGAAGGCAAGGCTTGACTCGATGGACTGAAATCGGGTGTGATAGGATACAGATCTCCCATACTATCACATCTCATGAGAGGACTCCCCGTCTTGAAATCCTTCACAGAAAAACCAAAAGGATCAAATTCAACAGAAACGGAATTATCAGTGGTAAACTTGCGGACAAACACTAAGTTTTTAATCAATTTGGGAGCATGTAAAGTATTTTTCAAGATAAGGGGTGGATTGGGGGAAGACAATGTTTTATGACTATAACCCTTAATTGGAATAGAGGTACCATTTCCGACAATTATACCACGAGGGTTGCTCAAATTGGAATAAGATGAGAGAGTACCTTGATCGGAGGTCATGTGTGTCGTTGCGCCGGTGTCCATGTACTAATTTAGATCCGGTTGCGTCAACCCAAGTGTGTGCATTGCGGCCTCTATGTCGGTGGGAGTGGGGCTCATCAGCGTGGGCTTATGAGGTCGGGGCCCAAGTATCCCGACTGGGATGTTGGTCGAAGCACCGGTTATCGCATATATCGGGCCGCCTGGCCGCCATCACCGATTGTCGGGCCTGAAGCGTCGGCCACCACCGTCGCCGGACGATATCGAGAGTGGTCAGCCGCCCGCGCCCATCGCCTAACCCCACTACCATGGGCCCCACCGCTGGCCCAGAGAGGTAGTGGGCCATCGTCACCGGATTCGCCCATCGCCGCTTGTCGACCACCGGAATCGCCAGATTTGCCTCGCAGTTTTTGTTATTATTCTTTCGATTATTTTTGCCGCCACCATGATTACGGTTTTGGCCCGAATTATCAACATAACCTAAAGAACTTGGGGAGGACGCCATCATGACGACGGGGCTTGCTCCGGTAGTCGCCTTTTTAGCCAAACCGGTCTCTTCCAAAGTAAGCATGGTGCGGGCTTGATAAAAGGCGGGAATAGGATTGCTTTGACGAAGGAGAGTTCCAACGTCATTATAGGCCTCCGAAAGGCCGGAAATCAATTGTAGAACCAGATGATTATTGGTTACTGGTGCGCCAACATTACGGAGTTGATCTGCCAACTCCTTGAGTTTCTTGCAATATGCCGATACATTTGGAAAGTCTTCCATGCGAACTAGAGAGAATTCATGTTCGAGTGTGACGGCACGTGAATGTTGGTTATCTTGGAATATGTCACGCAATCTATTCCAGGTAGCCATAGCCGTGGTATCCGGCTCAATAATCGTCTGTAAAAGGTCAACCGAAATAGTGGAATAGATCCACTAGAGAACGGTAGCATCAAGCGTAATCCATAATTGAGGATCCTCCGCGGGAAGAGGTGTAGTGGGAGGAATTATGTGATGGATAACTTGATGAGAGATAGCGTGTATTTTAAATAATTCTGCCCACGTCGCATATTGGACGTTTTCCATTTCAAGTACAATAGGGATACTGTTCTTGACGTTAGAAACCATGAGGGCAGGATGATGATTGTTCTTAGACATATTGAAAGAACAAAGAAGGAGGGGAAATTTAAGAGAGGTTTTTGAGTGCGGAAGATGAAATTTGGGAGAGAAACCCGAGGGGGGGGGGGGGACTCGGCCGAGAGAGGGCCAAAGTTGGGAGAGAAAACTTTTGTTTAGACTTAGTCTCTTGATACCATGAAAGAAATAATCCCCTTGATTATTTTCATTAATTGAAAGGTATTTATACAAGTTACAAAATAGGAGAATCCTATTCCTAAAACCTTATTCTACCATAATTCTAACTATATAATTATGGTAAGTGTATAACACTAATTAAGGTAACATTTACACTACAATATACTACAAATATATATACCATATATACAATATTGTACAGCCTACAATCTGCCCAAGATTGGGCTGCTTAATCTGTCCAAGATTCTGGGCCAGTCCATTGATATACCGCGATATACACTGCTGTATATTCAGTGTATATTGCGGTATATTTCCTTGTTTAACAGAGCTCTATTAGGGGGTCAGAGACAAAATTAAAATTATTTTTCTGACGGCAGAGTAAGATTAAACCAAAAATTCAACTAAGGATAGAATTACTCAATTACAAACAGTAGAGGGCCAATTTAAACCTTTTCCTTTTTAAGAATTTTACTCTATCAAATTACTTCAAAACCAATTATAGGTCATCTTTTATTTTACAGATGGGCTTCTCAATAAGAGAATACCGGTAATTAATATTTATTACAGTCTGAGATTGACCTAATTTGACTTGACACGGAGTTTAAAAAATAAAAGAAGACTTTTAAAATGTGTGGTCCAAAATAAATCTTAGATATTTGTATGACTGTAAATCATCTCATAAAGTTAATTTTTTTCTAAATATAGAAAAATGACAATCTTTTTTAGCACAAATTAATAAATAAAGTAGAACAATCTTTTTGAGACAGATGGTGTATTCAGTATGAGTTGGTAACTTGGATAATAACTTATACAACCAATTACAACCAGAAAAAGTGCGTTAACAATGGCAAAGTTCCTTAATACTCCATTGTATATTATATTATTTTTTATTTTATTTTATTTAAATTTAAATTACATAAAGCTATTTATTATATATCTATCTTTATCTCTTTTGAATAATACTTTATTGCGGTCCTTTGCTTACCCCTGATTTCATGATGGTCATGTGAATGAATAGGAAAGGTTTTAACTTATCAACCGAATGTCTCCTTTTCATTTTCAAGCAAAACATCATCTTCCAAAGATTTTTTGTTTCATTCTTACATTAGTTTGTGTCCTGTCTACCACAGCCACAGGGAAAGCAAAACAGCGCAGAAAAAATATTAATAAAGTATCTCCATTATTTCTTTATCTTTTAAAATGTACACTGCATAATACCAGTAATTGTTAAGTTTATATGTTTGTTCTTATGTATGAAACTCAAAATCACTTTTTAAAAAAGATTTGATCAAATACAAACTACTTTTATAGTACTAATACAATCATTTTCCCAAAAATTTACTTAAACATAAAGTACTAATATCCAATTTTTTTTTTAAAAGCCACTAAGTAAATTTAAAAACTTGATTAAACAGATTATAAGTGAAGGTTACATTCGCAGAAGAAAGAGGGGTCACGTATTCAGTGTTTTTTTTTGCCAAAATCAACTTCCAATCGAACTAATTATCATGCTCCCATAGGCCATAATACATAAAGAATACCCATGTTTTCTTGAACACGTACATTTGGAACAATATTGTAGGTAAAAGTCACAAGTAAAGTTCTTTGTTAATGAGGTCACTTAATTATTAAAAATTATCTGATATAAAGGAATATGTTACTTTGTTACAAGAATATTTACTTTAATACAAACTAGATAACTTATTATCCTAATTACAAAAAGATTATAATTCTACTTAAAATAGGAGATATACAATTAATACAATTAATGAAAAATAATATTGGAAAATTCTATTACACCCCCGCAGTCGAAGCGGGAGGTTCTCGAACACTGATACTTGCTTGAAAATTATCAAATAGTATGCGTGGAAGTCCTTTGGTAAAGATGTCGACAATCTGATATCTGGAAGGAACATGAAGGACACGAACTTGACCACGAGCCACTTTTTCACGAACGAAATGAATAACCATCTCAATGTGTTTAGTGCGCTGATGTTGGACGGGATTGCCGGAAAGATATATCACACTAATATTATCACAGTAGACCAGTGTTGCCTTTTGAATCGGGCAGTGAAGCTCAAGTAGAAGGTTACAGATCCAACAAGTCTCAGAGATGACATTGACAACACCTCTGTATTCTGCTTCTGCACTGGATCAGAATAGTGTATATTGCCTTTTGGAAGACCAAGACAATAGGTTTTCTCCGAAGTAAATGTAATAACCAGACGTGGTGCGTCGGGTGTCAAGACATCCACCCCAGTCATCATCAGAATAAGAAGTGAGACCAGTGAGCGAAGACATGTGTAGATGTAATCCGAAGTGAAGTGTACCTTAGACATATCATAAAATACGTTTGAGGGCATGCATGTGTGCTTCCATCGGACTGTGCATGTGTAAGCAGATTTATTGCACGACATATGATATGTCTGGTCTCGTGAATGTGAGATACTGCAGGGCCCCAGCCAGGCTACGATAGTGAGTTGGGTCTGAATATGAAGGGCCAGAATCAGTGTTGAGCTTGGAATTGATGTCTATAGGCGTGTAGGATGGTTTGCAAGATGCCATGCCTGCACGGTCAATGATCTCTTCGGCGTACTTCTTCTGACATAGAAATAGGCCACCAGAATGTCGAGTGATAGAGATGCCCAAGAAAGAACGCAGGCCCCCCAGATCTTTCAAAGCGAACTCAGATGAAATGAGAGACATAATGGACCGGCGGAGACCATCAGATGATGTGGTGAGGATGATGTCATCAACATATAATAATAGGTAAGACATGTATGTACCCTTGTTGTAGATGAACAGGGAATGATCGGATCTACTGTGTGAAAAACTGATAGATGAGACATAATCGGTGAATCGCTGGTACCATGCTCGATGAGCCTATTTCAGTCTATAGAGTGATTTCCGCAACAGACACACATAATTCGGATGAATATGAATCCTGAAACTCATAGGTTGATGTATATATATCATTTCATGAAGATCCCCATGTAAGAAGGCATTCTTGACATCAAGTTGATGAATGGGCCAAGACTTGGATATGGAAATGCTGAGGACGGTCCGGATGGTTGCGGGTTTTATGACCGGACTGAACGTTTCATCACAGTCTACTCCCATATGTTGAGACCTGCTATCACCTACAAGACGAGCCTTGTACCTTTCAAAAGAACCATAAAATATCTTTTTATGTCTAAAAATACATATAGAATGAATAATGTTAGCATCAGGTGGACGGGGTACTAGGTCCCACGTCTTATTATCAATAAGAACATCATATTCGTCGATCATTGCGGCTTTCCAATTAGGGTCGGACAAGGCATCCTTCGGGTTACGAGGGACAGGAGAAGGGACAACTGAAACAGAAAGGTTAAACAGTCGTTTAGGGTTATGGATTCCGTGCATAATATGGGTTTCCATGGTTCGAGAGTGTGTATCGAGATGCAGGATGGGAGGGGGGTTTGCCACGGGACTGCCGGGAAGAGGAGGAAGGGCAGGGGTGACGGTACTGGCTGGCCGAACCTCGGTTTGCCGAGAGGTGGCTGCGAAATCACCATGAGGCGGGCTGTTGCGGGCCACCTTCGGCAGAACCGGGTGGGCAGCTAGTCGTGGACTTGCCGAGGTGGTGGCGAGTGTCAGGATCTAGGACGACGGACTTTGTAAATGGTGAATTAGAAGATGATTTAGGCCATCATCTAGGAAGTCTTAGAAATGTCGAGGTGGCGAGTGTAGAGAGGCAAAGGGGAATTGAGACTCATCAAATAGGACATGACGTGAAATAATAATTTTACGGCTCGACAAGTCATAGCACGAGTAACTACGATGATTAGCAGGGTAACCTAGAAACACACACGGGGAAGACCAGGGTTGGAGTTTGTGAGTGGTTGGATGGAGAGGCTAACAAAGACATCCAAAAATACGCAAGTGTTGGTAGGAGGGGTTCCTACGAAACAGAACTTGGGTGGGCGACCGTTGAGCTAGAGACTTATTTGGGATTATATTTAGGATATAAGTGGCCATGGAGAGTGCGTAATGCCAGAATTGATGGGGATTGGAGGCGTGAGCAAGTAGGGCACGAATGAGGTTGTTTATGGTTTGGATTTTCCGTTTGGCTTTACCATTTTAGGAGGATGTGTGAGGGCAGAAAAAGTGAAAGGTAAGATCGTTTTTGGAGCAAAACTATTTGAATTGGTTATTATCGAATTTCCTGCCATTGTCACATTGAAAACATTTAATGCTCTTTTCAAATTGTGATTTTACGAAAGCACTAAATGAAGAAAAAATGGGGTAGACCTGAGATTTATTTTCAATTGGAAAAGTGCACAGAAAGTTAGAATAATCGTCCAAAATTAACACATAATATCGATGGCCAACCGTACTCAAAATAGGGGATGTTCACAAATCACTATGTATGATATCGAAATGCATTAAAGTATAATTTATGGATGAAGAAAATAGTAATTTGACATGTTTTCCAAAAATGCAAGATTCACATATAGGAATCCTAGAAATACGGTTGCATTAATAAAATTATTTTTTCTAAGGGAGCATAAAACAGAGTCTCCCGGATATCCAAATCTAGAATGTCATAAGGAATACGAAAGAGCAGCAAAGGTTGAGAGAACTGAGGTTGGATTGTTGACGGCGTTTGAAATAGGGTAGAGATATCTGGTGCTGTCACATCTTATTATTCGTCTCCCTGTCGTAAAATTCTTTACAAAACCAAAAAGATCAAAGTCAAGGGAAACCCAATTGTCAGTTGTGAAACGTTGCACATAGATTAGATTCTTAATGAGTTTAGGGGCATGTAGGACATTTTTTAAGATTAGTGGTAGATGTGGTGGGGATAGGGAGGAATTACCATAACCACGGATGGGAATGCCTTGTCCACTACAACATAATAATATTTCAATTTAAATTACTCAAATTGGAATAAGACGAGAGAGTACCTTGTGATGCTGTCATGTGAGATGTGACACCTGTGTCCATATACCAATTTAAATCTAGAGTGTTGAGTGACATTGTGCTCATAGCTGCCTCAATGTCAGTCGGTGCATAAGTCAATGGCGGGGGGACTTGTGTTGTGTAGGCATGTTGTGGACGTGGGCCAAGTATGTCAGGTTGGGCCTATCGGTTCTGATGTGGAGTCTACGAGGATGTCGTTTATGGTAAAGGAGGGGAGGGCCATGACGGTGGGGCCCACGATGGGTAGGCATCCCACGACGGAGGCTGCTGCCACTGCCGCGATCGCTGTTGGCTGTTGTTTTCGGACTGCCTGCTCATGCGGTTGTTACGAGAGTAAGCGGACTATTGTGGGTCCTCTAGCCCACGGTTATGGTTTCTGGATCGGGAGGCCTTGCCATCGGCGAAGGGCCCGACGGTGGTGGTGAGGGCGGCGTCGACAATGCTGGCCCGAGTGGTGCTGCGCTTGATTTTCTAGGTTTCCTCAAGGATGATTTTCGAATGGGCCTCATAAAATAAAGGTAACAACGTGCATTGCTGAAGGATGGTGGCAACGCCGTCATATGATTCGTTCAAACTTATAATAAGTTACATGACCAATCGTTGATTAGTCACTGGTGCGCCGACGTTGGAGAGTTGGTCGTCAAGTATCTTGAGTTTTTGACAATAGGTAGACACGTTTGGGAAATCGTCTTGATGAACGTCCTTGAACTGATTTTCAAGGCATAACGCTCGTTGAGTTTTGTTGTCATGGAAAATACTTTCCAAACGTTCTCACGTTTGGCGGACAGTGGCATCGGTCTCAATGATGGTGTGTAATAGATCATTAGATATCGTGTCGTATATTCACTAGAGGACGGCTGCATCCAAACGAGACCAGAGTGCATCATCAAAAGTCGAAGCCGATGGTACATCTGTGGACTTCGGCGTGGGAGGGATGATGTGGTTGATAACTTCGTAAACACGACAATGGATCTTAAAAAGCTCCGCCCACGAGGAGTATTGACCCTTTTCCATCTCAAGAGTCACGTGGATGAAGTTTTTAATGTTGTTTACGGCAAGTACCGAATGAAATTTGGTTTTGTCAGCCATGAAAGAGGAAATTTATGAGGAAGATGGAGGGAGAATGGCCGAAAAAACTAGGGTTCCATCGTGGGAAAAAGAGGGGGGCGAGAGAGGTCGACGCCTAGGGTTCCGACGTGGGCTAGGTGCCGACGTGGAAAAAAGGTGGCAGCCGAGAATGTGTTTCGGCGGCTAGGGTAGAGTTTGTAGGTTTAGGCTCTTATACCATAAATGAATATGTTCCTTTCTTTTATTGATGAATGATTTACAATATATATAAGGTTATAAGAATATTTACTTTGATACAAACTAGGTAAAATTATCCTAATTACAAAAGGATTATAATTCTACATAAAATAGGAGATATACAATTAATACTGAAAGAAATAATCTCCTTGATTATTTTCATTGATTGAATAGATATATATACAAGTTACATATTTCCATAATAGGAAAATCATTTTCCTATTCTACTTCTAAATCCTTATTTTACCATAATTCTACCTATACAATTATGGTAGGTGTATAACACTAATTAAGGTAACCTTTTATACTACAATATACTATAAATATATATACCATATATACACTTATTGTTTTGTAATAACTGGCCGAGAATGGGCCGCCATCGCCAAGCGTAATGGGTCGCCATCAGCCGGGCATTGCTCGCCGAGAATGGGCCGAGCCCATCACCGACAGATTAGTCCTTCAATATATATGTGATATACACCGCTGTATATTCAGTGTATATCACATGTATATTGCTTTGTTTAACACACCCCAGTTCATAGCGCGGTTTTCAACGCCGAGATCGCCCCAAAAATCTTCAAAGAGAACTGGTAGACCCTTTGTAAAGATGTTCCGCAATTTGATAACGAGACGACATGACATACGCGAACTTGACCTTTTGCAACCTTTTCACGGACAAAGTGAATGTCCATTTCGATATGCTTGGTGCGCCGTGTTGAATCGGGTTACCCAAAGGTAGATGGCACTAATGTTATCGCAATATACCAAGGTTGCCTTCAATGGGACAATGAAGCTCCAAAATCAAATTACGAGCCAACATGACTCGGAGACCACATTCGCTACCCTCGATATTCTCGCCTCGCGACCGAGCGTGACAGAGTTGCTTGACGCTTTGCCGACCATGAGACCAAGTTGTTGCCAAGGAACATACAAGAGCTGGCAGTCGACCGTCTGGTGCTCGGGACAACCACCCCAATCAAAGATCCGTAAGAGACAAGTGTGGATGTAGATGAAGGATACAAGTGCAAACCATAATCCAGTTGTCCCCTGAATATACCGTGATGATGCGTTTGATTCCATTCATGTGCTCAACTCGGGGTCATGCATGAATAAACACACCGGCCAGATCGCATATGTAATATCCGGTCCGTAAAGGTAAGATACCTGAGGGCCCCCCAAGATCGCGATAGCGGGTCGGGTCCTCGTATGGTGCACCTGCTGTGGCACTTAGCTTTGGGTTTGCATCAACTAGCGTGGAAGTGGACTTACAGGATGACATCCCACCCCTTTCGATGATCTCAGCAGCATACTTTCGTTGAGACAGAAACAACCCATCTGAATGACGTTGGACGGCAATCCCCAAAAAATAACTCAAAGGCCCTAAATCTTTCATAGCGAACTCAGAACTAAGCATGGTCATGATAGACTGGCGCAAGGCATCGGAAGAGGCGGTCAAGATGATATCATCCACATACAACAGAATGTAGGCCAAAGAAGAACCACGACGGTAGATGAACAAGGAATTATCTGACCGGCTGTGAGTGAACCTTATAGTGGAAACAAAGTCAGCAAACCTCGTGTACCAGGCCCTCAGAGACTACTTAAGCCCATATAAGGACTTCTTCAACGAACATACATGATGAGGACGGTTTGGATCCCTGAAACCCAAAGGCTGATGCATATAGACTGTTTTCTTGAGATCACCGTGTAGGAAAACATTCTTGACATCCAACTGATGAATTGGCCACGTCTTTGACAGAGCCAAGCTAAGTACAGTGCGAATGGTAGCTGGTTTGACCACCGGACTAAACGTCTCACCACAATCAATTCCAACCTGCTGAGTCTTACCATCACCAACAAGTCGTGCCTTATGCCGAGCAAATGAGCCATCTGAATTCTCCTTATGAGCAAAAATCCACATAGACCTGATAACATTAATACCATATGGACGGGGCACCAACTCCCACGTCTTATTATCAATAAGAGCATTATATTCATCAGTCATAGCAATTTTCCAATTAGGGTCATTTAATGCGGACACAGGATTGCGGGCAAGGGGGATTTAGAGACATCGAATGTAAATTAAAATGTCTTTTAGGTGTAAAAATACCCCACGACTCGAGTGACCTGGTCGATGACTCGAGGAAGAATTGAGGGAATTTTGGGAATTTTCTGGGCTCGACGGATCGCCGCCAGTGGCGGCCGCCCAAATCGGTAATGGTCGACTCGATTTCGACCAGCCCTGGCGTAAACCGCTGGATGTGGCGTTACTATGGGCCGCCGGGCAAGGTCTGGCCGAGGATTTTGGGTACGGAGATGTCCTAAAATTCTGAATAATATACGGATATTTGGTCATCCAAAAATTATATGACTTAGGTTCGAGTATGAACTTTCGTAAATGGGAATTGAAGTTTCATCAAAAATGACATGGCGATTGATTATGATTTTCTTGGAGGATAAATCAAAACACTTATAACCACGATGATTTGACTGATAACCCAAAAACACACACTGGGTAGACCGAGCCTCAAGTTTGTTAATTTTGGTGGATGGGAATAACGGATAGCACAAGCACCCAAAAATCAAGGTGAGAATAAGAAGGGTTCTTATTATATAGGACTTTGAGGGGGAAGAGTATGTCGACCTTTAGACTAATTATGTTCACAGTAAGTGGCCATTTGTAGAGCATGATGCCAAAAATATGGAGGTATGGAGGCATGTATTAGGAGAGTTCAGACAATGTTATTTATGGAACTAATTTTATGCTCGGCTTTCCCATTTTGTGAAGATGTATGAGGACATGAAAAACGAAAATTTATCCCATGAGTAGCACAAAAATCTCGAAACTCCCTATTGTCATACTCTTTCCCATTATCACATTGAATATTTTTTATTTATCTTTCGAATTGAGTACGAATGAACGCTCTAAATTTTATGAAGACGGAAAACACTTGTGATTTATTCGCAATTGGAAACGTCCACAAAAATCTAGAATAATCATCTAAAAAGAGAACATAATATCGATGACCCATTGAACTAAGCACAGAAGATGTCCATAAGTCGATATGAATAATGTCAAATGGCATAGAAGTATGGGAATTGGAGTCTACAAATGGCAACTTAACAATTTTTCCTAATGAACAAGACTGACAAATTGGAGTACGACTTGTACCCTTACAAGAAATAAAGCTATTTTTATCTAAAACTGATAAAATAGAAGATCCCTGATAACCCAGATGAGCATGCCACATGGAAGGAGAGATGGTCGCAAAGTCGATGGCAAGGCCTGACTCGATGGATCAAAACCTGCATGATAGGATATAGATCCCCCTACTATCACACCTCATGAGATGACTCCCCGTCTTGAAATCCTTCACAGAGAAATCGAAAGGATCAAATTCAACAGAAACAGAATTGTCATTTGTGAATTTTCGGACAAACACTAAATTTTTAATCAATCTAGGAGCATGTAAAGTATTTTTCAAGAGGAGTGGTGGATTAGGAGGAGACAATGTTTTCTGACCATACCCTAGAATTGGAATAGAACTGCCATTACCAACAATTATCCCCCGAGGGGTGCTCAAATTGGAATAAGATGAGAGAGTACCGATTCTAAGTCATGTGAGTAGTGGCCCCGGTGTCCATGTACCAATTTGGGTCCGGTTGGGACAATCCCAATGTGTGCATCGCGGCCTCGATATCGGTCCAGTGGGGCTCGCCGCATGATGGGCTTATGCGGAGGGCCAGGGCCCGCGACGCCGCTCGTGATGCCGCTGGGCCGTAGGTCTGGATACACCGTTGTTGGGCCATCGCCGATGGCCGCCATGCGCGTTGGGCTCGGGCTGTTGGCGGCCATCGCCGGAAATCGTGGGTCGAGGGTGCGGGTTCCATCGCCAATGGCCCCACCGCCGCCCACGGTGGTGGCGGCCCATCAGACCGTGGATGGGACCCACCGCATGCTTGTTGCTCACCGGAACCGCCACCGTAACCACCTCGCTTGCCCTCGCGTTTTTGTTATTTTTGCGATTATTCTTGCCGCCACCATTATTATGGTTTTGGCCCGACTATTAACAAAACCTCAAGAACTAGGAGAGGATGCCACCATGACAATCGGGCTTGCTCCGTAGTCGCTTTTAGCCAAACCGCCTTCTTCCAACGCCGCACGAGCGGGCTTGATGAAAGTCGGGAAGAGGGTTGCTTTGGCGAAGGAGAGTTCCAACACCATTATAGGCCTCAAAGCCCAAGAACCAATCGAGAACTAGACGATTATTTGTTACCGTGCGCCAACATTACTGAGTTGATCCGCCAATTCCTTTAGTTTCTTGCAATATGCGTAAACATTCTAAATATGTCCATTCGAACGAGAGAATTCTCGCCGAGTGTGACGATACGAATGTTGGGTGCCTTGGAATATGTCACGCAATCTATTCCATGCACCATAGCCGTGGTATCGCCCATAATCGCTCTGTAGAAGCGTCCATCAAATAGTGGCGTATATCCACCGAAGAATCCAGAGCATCAAGTGTAATTCATACCTCGTGATCCTCCGCAGAAGCGGGTCTAGCGGGAGGAATGATGTGATGAAGAACTTGATAAGAGATAGCGTGAATTTTAAACAACTCCGCCACACGTTGCATATTGAACGCTTTCCATCTCAAGGACAATAGGGACACCGAGCTTGATATTGGAAACCGTGAGGGCAGGGTGAAAATTGTTCTTAGACATATTGAAAGAACAAAGAAGGAGGGAAAATTTAAGAGAGGTTTTTGAGAGCGGAAGATGAAATTTTGGAAGAGAAAAACCCGAGAAGGGGGGGGGGGGGTCTCGGCCAAAGGGAGGCAAAAGTTTGAGAGAAAAACTTTTGTTTAGACCTAGTCTCTTGATACCATGAAAGAAATAATCCCCTTGATTATTTTCATTGATTGAATAGATATATATACAAGTTACATATTTCTATAATAGGAAAATCATTTTCCTATTCTACTTCTAAATCCTTATTTTATCATAATTCTACCTATACAATTATGGTAGGTGTATAACACTAATTAAGGTAACCTTTTATACTACAATATACTATAAATATATATACCATATATACACTTATTGTTTTGTAATAATCGCCGAGAATGGGTCGCCACCGCCAAGCGTAATGGGTTGCCACTGCTGGGCATTGCTCTGGCCGAGAATGGGCTTGCAGAATGGGCTGCCATTGCTGGGCATTGCTCTGGCCGAGAATGGGCTGAGCCCACTGCTGCATTGCATTAGTCCTTCAATATATATGTGATATACACTGCTGTATATTCAGTGTATATCACATGTATATTGCTTTGTTTAACAAATACAATTAATGAAAAAGAATATTCTGAAATATTTTATTATGATATAATCATAAATTTTATTTTATTACAGAAAAAATCACTTTTCTATTGTTATTTTACATCGAAAATCATTGTGGTCGATTTAATGAATTTTTTGGCACACACTTCCTGATTTGAGTTGCTGTAAAGAGATTCTACACATCATAGAGTCATAGCTCTCATTTGAACATATATTTTTTCTTTTACCTTTTCTTAAAAGAATATTTTTAAAATTGTTTGTTCGTGTAATTTGATTAATTTTTTGAAAAAAAATAGAAGTAAAAGATCGATCTCAAGTTCCAAAAACTGGTTGGATGAATTTTTTTGTTCCACTTACAAAAGTTTAACTTTTTTTTCCAAGTAAAATGCATATCCAAATTATAATATTAACTTTCAAAATTACAACGTCAAGAATTTTATTTTTTTGAATTTCAACCAAATCTATGTCAGCGTTAGCATAGTTAGAGGAGGCTATAATTTAATTTTACGACTTGAATATTGTTTTTTTTTTAAGGGATACAAATCAATTTCCAATAAAGTTTCCCAACCCCGTACTCAAGTGTGAAAGACAATTCACTCATAGTAGAATTACTTTATCTATAATAACATATACATGCACCAGTAAATACCAAACCCTGTCTGTTCCACTTATGTTTTTGTTGCTGCACATGGCCTTCATTTTCGTAGTCCAAGTTTCTAGCTGGACTCATTGAATTTTCCCCTTCTCCCAATATACGCTACCATTCCATTTTTAGCTGCTTAAATATATTGATGCACCATCATTTTCCATCCATCTTTAATTTTTAAATGATATTTGTCACATAAACGTTGGATTTCATCCAAGTAAAAACAAGTTATCTTGATTAAAATTATTAGTCAAAGCTGAGAATTCAAGTTTTATGCAAAATTGGGTTAAGACTTGCTTTAATCAGCCTTAGGTTGTGCAAAGTATAGCCTAAAAACATGTAAAGCTAATTCATTAAAAGTTGTAATATACCCATAGGTTGGCTGGGTGAGTGATTTTTCACAACTCCCCTTACCTAGCATTCTCTGTCAGAGCCCATCACACCATATTTGCCTAATAAAGTTTATCTCTCCGATGTAATTTACAGAGTTATTGCACAATGAACAAGTTACTTAGTGCGCACCCGAAGGGTAGCGGCAATATATGAGTTTCCCTAGGGTATAAAAAAAAAGGTTCAATATCCTTTGGTGAGAAAATAACAAAAATGGCCCTTTATGTTTAGGAAGAGGTTCAAAGTAATTTCTTAAAAATATTTCAAAATAATTTTGGTCCTTTAAGTTTGTTAAAAGTAATCAACATTTTTTGTCCCCGTTTTGTTGGATTTGATGAAAATTACGGAGCAAAATAATATTAGTAGAAACTCACATTTGGAAGTACATCTTTTGTAGTTTATGATATCCTTTAAAATTTATTTTCTTGAGTCTGATGCAATATTTTAACGTATAACTTATGATATTTTGGTGTCTAGTGTTGTTTTTCACATTGCAAATTTTAGAAATTGATGAACTTTCCTTATGTTTTCATTAAATATTTTTTCCGACACATCCCTTCAAATATAATAGACAGAATATGTTTGAATATTTGAAGGAAGCAAAAAATACTCACTTTTAACCAAATTTAAGGACCAAAACTATTTGGGAAACATATTTAAGAGACTATTTTAAAACTTCCCCAAGCATAAAAGATTATTTTTGTTATTTTCTTTTCTTTGGTAGCCATTTATGTTTTCCTTGTTTCATTGCGAAAGGAAAGTAAATAAAATTATATGAAAGTCAAATATGAGAATTATTTCAAACATAGTAGAAAAGACCAACTTAAACATTTCGATTAGAATTTGTAACTTTATGACCACTAAAATAGAAAGATATTTTGGAATTAAACCAAAATTAACTCCTCCTTATCCTTAAAAATATGGACTTATTTAAAGTGTTCATCTTCCAATATGTACAGTTTCCTTGCACGTGATATAGGCTCTATAGTTTTTTCCCTCCTGTACCTAATATGCTTTTTTAAGATTCATATTTTAAAAATTGAAAGAGAAATTTGCCTGTGGAGGTTATTTCACAATTGCAGCAAAATGACAAAAAATTCACTGTCAGTCTTTTCTAGATTGCTTAAATTATTCCCTCTTATTTCTACTGGCCGAATATATCGATAGTTCTTGAACTTATCGATAAATTTAAATTAGACATTTGAATTACTGTCTAATTTGAGTGAATACTTTGATACATAATAAAATATTTTAATAAGATACTTCTAGCTCAATCTTTTTAAAAAAATATCTAGGTAAGTTTTTAAGTGTCAATTACTTAGATAAATTCATCACTTATAAAATATTATTTTATTTAATTATATGTATTAATTTCAATAAATTATAAAATCTCAGATCTATTCTAATTGAGATTGATATGTATAATTAAAGGAGGTAACTTTATGTAATTAACTTTTTTACGTAATATATATTTGAGAACGAGCATGATTTTTTTATAAAAAATTAAATTAAAATTATCTAATAAAAATACTTTATTACAGGTTCGGCTTTCCTTTGAAGCAAGCCATTATAACTGTCTCAATAAAATTTACTCATCAATTTAAATGATTATTGATGCATTCTGCCTTACTGATTCTGAAAAGAAATGGTAAAAATAGTTTCATTTTTTGAATTACATCTCACACACATATGATCAAATTAAGACGCTCTACCGGTCAAAAAGTGTCAAAAACATGTGATGTAGCCTAAACGGTGAGTTTATTTAAAAATACTCGTGCACATTTGATTTCTTATATATTATTTCCCATGCTTATTCATTAGTTTACACATTAGTTTACAGTGACCATCTTCTAGCTTTATCTTAATCTAAATGGAACGTATTAAAAAACCTGTAGTTAAAAACATCTTAATTTAGCATACTACAACTTACGAAAGAATTTAATTTAACTAAACTAGTATTCTTGATACTAATTAAGTATATCTCAAACAATTGGGGCCCCGAGTTTCCGACACACGTGCACACGTAGTGCCAAGTATCCTAAATTTCATTAGTGAAAGAGATATTGATACGTATGTAATACGTTTGAGACATAGAATGATGGACGATTATTGGCCAAATAACAAAGTATTCCACGTTGGTAAACAAAAGAAGAAGTGTACGAAGTGTAAGATGAAACGAGTCGGATTTCGCCGCGGAGCCGTTGAGGGCCGCGACGCCACACCGTCAGAGCGCGGCGCCTCCCCGGCAGCGCCGCGACGCTAATTGGTTGGTCAGTCACTGGAGTCGCGGCGCCGCGACGCTAATTCACAGAGTCGCGTCGATTCGGAGGCAGAATGTTGCGACGGGAAGTTGGAAAGTTCTAACCTTTGGGCTGGTTTTGGAGCATTGATTCTCCATTACTTGGCACATGAATTCAGCCATTATTTGGCTGAATGTAACCCCTCTCTTAAGTGCCATTACATGGCTATTGAAGGTCATTAGTTGGTTAATTGAGGGGTCTTCCCCTTACACTATAAATTGAGGCATTTGGCTCAATTGAAGAATACTACACTCAACACTTAGAAAATACTCCAGATTTTCTGAATTTATCTTCTTCCTCTCTAGCAAAATTACTATACTAAAAGTTCTTCAAGAGTAACACTTGAGTTTCCTTTGCTCATTTGTTAAGTTGTTGTTGTATCTTGGGAGTCTATTGCCCAACACCGTAAAAGGAGATATACGGGGCAATCTTGTCTTAAAGACAGAGTGACATCACTCGACTCAGCAAATCACACAAGCAGTTTGTTAAGTTCTTGATTTCCAGTTTATTGTAATATTTAGTTTATCCTTTCTATCATTGTAATAGTTACTTACTTCCCGTTTCCTGCAACAATTGTATCCCAACAATTTTAAGACAAGATTTGTTGTAAGAACCTAGAAAGATGACTGGAAGAGATCAAACTGCTTCTGCTGTTGCTACTACTCAAGGTAATCCCTCTGTCTTCCCCACTGCTCAATGCACCCTAATGCCTTTCTGGTTGCTCAAGGCTCATCCAACACCTTTACTGCTGCTCAAGGGAACGTTGTCGTTCCTCCACCCGCTGGATTTCACCATGAACGCCCTGAAAAGTTCATGGGCTCAAACTTCAAGAGATGACAACAGAAGATGCTATTATATCTGACTGTTATGGGAATGACACGTTTCCTAACAGAAGATCCTCCACAAGCTGGAGATGAAATGGACCATTCGCCTTCTGAAACTACCAAGGGGTTTAGGTATCCATGTCATTAATGACATGAAGATGGTTCTTGATGCATAGAGTTATAGTGATTTCATGTGTAAGAATTACATATTGAACTACTTGTCAGACCCTCTCTACATGGTGTATTGCACCGTAGGCACTGCCAAAGAGTTGTGGGAGAAGCTGCAAAAGAAGTACAACGCACAAGATGCAGGTACTAAGAAATTCATCATTGGGAAATTTCTGAAATTTCAAATGGTGGATAGTAAAGCAGTGATGTCCCAAGTCCAGGAATTCCAAATGATTCTACATCACCTGGATTTGGAAGGTATGAAACCAAATGAGCAGTTTTTGGTTGCATCACTGATTGAAAAGTTACCTCCTTCGTGGAATGTGTTTATGAGTTACTTAAAACTCAAGACAAAGGAGATGACCTTTGAAGAACTTATTATCAAACTCCAAATTCAGGAAGATAATAAGAAGGCCTTGCCTAGGGGTAAACAACCCGCTGAGGCAAAGTCAAATCTGGTTGAGGCCAAAGGGAACCCAAGCAAGAAGAGCAAGTTCTAGAAAGATGGCAAGACCCAAACAACGGAGAAGTTCAAAGGAAATTGTCACCACTGTGGGAAACCTGGTCACATGATCAAGGACTATCGCAAGCTCAAGACTGAGCAACAAGAAGACCAAGGCTAAGGGCAAGGCACAGATTAACGTCGTCAAAGACCAGTTTCTGGACGACATGATTGAGGAGTTCTCAGCGGTGGTGCTAGAAGCAAACTTTGTTGAAAATCCCATGCAGTGATGGATGGATACAGGTGCTACAAGACACATCTGTTCCAATAGATATGCCTTGTCCACTTATACACCGATTACAAACAACTGTTCATGGGTAACAACGCTTCATCTGACGTGCCGGGGATAGGAAAGGTAGTCCTGAAGAGGACTTCTATCAAGGAGCTCACTCTGAAGGAAGTGATGCATGTTCCTGAGATTAGAAAAAATTTAATTTCATGTCATTTATTGGTTAATGTTGGTTTTAGGCTAGTGTTTGAGTCTAATAAATTTGTGGTCACTAAGAATGGAACATTTGTGGGAAGAGGATTCGTCTGTGAAAGTCTCTTCAAAGTTAACGTCATGTCTGTATTACGTACAAGCAATGATATTGAAGCTTCTTCTTACTTTCTTGAGTCCTATAATTTATGGCATCATAGATTAGGACATGTCAACTACAAGTCCATCCAAAGGTTGGTAAAGTTGGAGTTATTGTCGTCTATCGATGTAAACCCTCAACATAAGTGTGAGGTGTGCGTAGAGGCAAAACTCATAAAACTTCTTTTTCGATCCGTCAAAAGGAATACCGCTCCTCTAGAACTTATTCACACAGATATATGTGATTTGAAGTTTGCACAAACTAGAGGGGGGAACAAGTACTTTGTGACATTCATTGATGATAGCACAATGTATTGTTACCTTTACTTGTTGAAAAGTAAGGATGAAGCCTTTAAAGCGTTCCGACTTTACAAAGTAGAAGTTGAGAACCAACTAAGCATGCATATTAAATCCATTCATAGCGATTGAAGAGGAGAATATGTAGCGCCAGTTGAGGAATATTGTGCCCAATCAAACATTGTTCATCAAATGACGGCTCCATACTCACCTAATCGAACGGTGTGGCGAACGTAAGAACCACACATTGAAGGAAATAATGAATGCCTTGCTCATCAATTCCGGTCTTCCCCAAAACATATGGAGAGAAGATGTCCTTACCGCTAATACGATTCTTAACAGAGTCCAACATAAGGGTAAGGACAAAACTCTGTATGAATCATGGAAATGAAAGAAACCCACCTATAAATATTTAAAGGTGTGGGGTTGTCTGGCAAAGGTCGAAGTACCCAAGCCAAAGCAGGTCAAGATTGAGCCTAAGACTGTATATTGCATATTTATCGAATATGCAAATAACAGTAGTGTTTATCGCTTCTTAGTGCATAAGTAAGATATTCCAGATATCCACGGGGGTATAATAATGGAATCAAGGAATGTACAATTCTTTGAAGATACATTTTCCGAGAAAGGAAAAAGACATAACATCTCGCAAACGAAGTTATGAACAGAGCACTCAGGAATCGGGAGTCGTTGACGACCCGAATCTAGATGGTTCAGATCTAGTGGATCTCGAAGTGGTTGAATATCCGGAATCTAGTGTTCTAGTTCTCAGAACTTGGAGAATCCAGAGATGGAACTAAGGCAAAGTAAAAGGGCCAGGAAGGATAAATCATTCGGTCATGACTTTGTAGCTTATATGGTTGATGATGAACCAAGGACAATTGCTGAAGCATTGTCAACTCCAGAGGCACCGCTCTGGAAAGAAGCTATTGAGAGTGAAATAGGCTCCATTCTACATAACCATACTTGGGAGTTGGTTGATCTTCCTTCGGGAAATAAACCGTTGTGTTGTAAGTGGATACTCAAACGGAAGTATAAAACAGATGGGTCTATAGATAAGTATAAGGCCAGGTTGGTAGTCAAGGGCTATCGGCAAAAGAAAGGACTTAACTACTTTGACACATACTCCCCGGTGTCTAGGATGACGTCCATACGAGTATTCATTGCGATCGCAGCATTGCGTGATCTTGAGATACATCAAATGGATGTCAAGACAGCCTTCCTAAATGGAGATTTGGAAGAAGAAATCTATATGGAACAATCCGAGGGGTATGTGGTTCTAGGGCAAGAGAAGAAAGTCTGTCGGCTTGTCAAATGTCTATACGGGCAGAAACAAGCCCCGAAGCAATGGCACGGAAAATTTGATAGTACTCTACTATCGAAGGATTTCGCCATTAATGAGTGTGATGAATGTGTCTACATGAAAGGTAACTTTGAGTCATTCGTTATGATATTCATGTATGTAGACGACATGTTGATCACATGGAGCAGTCCTAGCATAATTCTAGAGACTAAGAACATGTTGAAATAATGCTTCGACATGAAGGATATAGGTACCGCAGATATCATCTTAGGGATAAAAATCTCTAAGACATCTGACGGACTGGTCTTATCTCAGTCTCACTACATCGAGGATGTTTTGAGAAAGTTCAAGATGTTTGACAGTTCGCCTATAAAGTCACTAATGGATAGAAATCAAAAGCTTGATAAAAATCGTGGTGCATCCATATGCCAGGAGTAATATGCACATGTGATTGGTAGTTTGATGTACATAACAAACTGCACCCGACCTGATATTTCTTATGCAGTCAACAAGTTGGCTAGGTTTACCCGTAATCCGAGTAATGATCACTGGAAGGTATTGAATCGGGTACTACAATACCTGAAATACATACTAACTTATGGGTTACATTATTCGAGATATCCAGCTGTACTAGAGGGGTACAATGATGCAAACTGGATATCTGACATAGAGAACACCAAGTCCACCAGTGTGTATGTATTTACAATTGGTGGTGGGGCTATGTCTTGGAAATCCTCTAAGCAAACTTGCATCGCCCGATCCACGATGGAATCAGAGTTTATCGCTTTAGACAAAGTAGGAGAAGAAGCTGAGTGGCTTCACGACTTCTTAGAGGATGTTCCTTGTTGGAACAAACCTGTACGTTCTGTAATGATCCACTGCAACAGCCAGCCGGCTCTAGGAAGGGCACATAATTCTATGTACAATGGAAAGTCTCGTCATATTCGACGGAGACATAAGACCGTTAGGCAGCTGATCACCACGAGTTTAATATCTATTGATTACATAAAATCAAAGGATAACATAGCTGACCCACTGACAAAGGGTTAACTCAAGGATCAAATATTCTGCATGTCTAGGAGAATGGGCTTAAAACCCAAAGTATAAGGACCAATACGGTGGTAACTCAACTTTACTGATTGGAGATCCCCAAGAATTAGGTTCAATGGAAAACCTAAGCTGTAAAGGTTCAGTTGATCACTTCGGTGGAAGCATGAGCACTTCGGATAGTGATTTCTGTAAAGAAACACCAAATCCAAAGTCATTCCCGCGATAGACTATAAGTGCTATCTGCAATGTGGGTGAAGGTTAAGTTTCCAAAACCTTTAATGATCCTCGCCGATTGAGGTTAGGTTTGGGGAAATTTTTAATGGTTCCTAACGCTTGTAAAGTGGGGTATAGCAGGATACCTTGTAGGAGACCACATATTTAAGTACGAGGACAAGTCGCCTCAATTGAAGGCACTTAAGGAACCAAGAAGTGTCCATGGTCACAACGGGCAAAATATTACGAAGAACTGATTAGAGGAAGTTGTTGTGTTGGTACCGTTGACTTGGCTTACACTAAACACTGACGGTTCAAGACATCACATTCACTGTGCAGTAAGTAAGTCCGATGGTATTCAACTATGGAAGGTTCAAAGCATATGCTACCTATTCAGATGCAACATCGGTCCGCTAAAAAATTGTTGGAAAACGCACCAAGTGTGTGCGCCAAAATCTATTTCAAGAGGGGATTGTTGAAAATTTACTAAATGTGGAATTAAGTATATCCCATTATTTATGACTCAAACAATTGGGGGCCCGTACATCGGAAACATCGTTTTCGACACACGTGCACACGTAGTGCCAAGTATTGCAAATTTCATTAGTGAAAGAGATATTGATACGTATGTAATACGTTTGATACATAGAATGATGGACGATTATTGGCCAAATAACAAAGTATTCCACGTTGGTAAACGAAGGAAGAAGTGTACGAAGTGTATGATGAAACGAGTATGATTTCGCCGCGGAGCCGTGGAGGGTCGCGACGCTTCGGAGGCAGAATGCTGCGACAGGAAGTTGGAAAGTTCTGACCTTTGGGCTGGTTTTGGAGCATTGATTCTCCATTACTTGGCACATGAATTCAGCCATTATTTGGCTGAATGTAACCCCTCTC
This sequence comes from Anisodus acutangulus, assembly GCA_029783415.1. Classification (NCBI taxonomy): domain Eukaryota; kingdom Viridiplantae; phylum Streptophyta; class Magnoliopsida; order Solanales; family Solanaceae; genus Anisodus; species Anisodus acutangulus. The sequence goes on from CM056502.1 coordinate 10,522,858, forward strand.
TTAAGTGTCATTACTTGGTTATTGAAGACCATTAGTTGGTTAGTTGAGGGGTCTTCTCCTTACACTATAAATTAAGGCATTTGGCTCAATTGAAGAATACTACACTCAACACTTAGAAAATACTCCAGATTTTCTGAATTCATCTTCTTCCTCTCTAGCAAAGTTACTATACTCAAAGTTCAAGAGTAACACTTGAGTTTCCTTTGCTCATTTGTTAAGTTGTTGTTGTATCTTGTGAGACTATTGTCCAACACCGTAAAAGGAGATATACGGGGAAGTCTTGTCTTAAAGACAGTGTGTCATCACTCGACTCAGCAAATCACACAATTAGTTTGTTAAGTTCTTGATTTTCAGTTTATTGTAATATTTAGTTTATCCTTTCTACCATTGTAATAGTTACTTACTTCCCGTTCCTGCAACAATTGTATCCCAACATAAATCTCTCAGTTTTTCTTAGGCGTCGTAGCTGGTTGGGAAGTATGTTATGCATGTATTAAATTTTGCATAAGTAATACTACGTTTGGTGGTTTGGAAGTATGTTATGCATGTATTAAATTTTGCATAAGTAATACTACGTTTGGTGGTAGATGGTTAGGAAGTAAGTAATTTATGCATAAAGATCAATATGATATTAATTTGTTTGCAATTTAGAACATATAGTATAAGTTATGAACAAATCTATGTATATATTATTTTATGCAAGATAGAAGGTGGAATAACTACTACTACATGAATAACTAAATATTACATAAAATTTTCTCACAACTAAACCTTATATTACTAATATTTACATAACTCTAATTCACTACCAAACGATCCATAGTATTTATTTCTTTTTTATTCATGGAACAGAAACAATATAAAGGTCAATGGACGTTTCATTTGTCCAAAAAGATTTATATGGTATAGGCTATGTTGCTATAAATATAAAAAAATTGATGACGTTTTTCCTTTTCTATTTTTACTCAAATATTCTTTTCAAACTTTTTCCCCCACAACTCCTAATCTTTTTCACTTTTAACACCGCAAAATTTGGCTCTAATCTAAAGCATAACTTGTCCTTTCTTTAAACAGTTGGATTCCTTTGTGTACTTTATAAACAATGCACCCCAATTCCCCTTTCAACTCTTAAAGCATACCCCACTTTTAAACACCTCCATACAACTCCTCTTTGCTTCTAGCTCTGAACAAAAACATACACAAAGTTCAGAGCTTTTTAAGTTAGTTTTCAACTTCATTTTGGTATGCTTACTTACCCTTTTTGATTTCTTGTTTTCCCATACTTTTCATTTCATATTTAAGTTGTTTTAGTAGCATAAAGTTGGAATCTTGAAGGGAAAATGTGTATTTTTGACTAAGGGTGTGTAAAGATACAATCTTTTGTGTTTTTTTTATTACAACATCAACATATCGAGTATAATCTCACTAGATGAGGTCTGAGGAAGGTAGATTATACGCAGACCTTACTCCTATCTTTAGACAGTGAGAAAGGGGATGTTTTCGATAGACCGGTGCTGTGTGTTTTCTTGATCGTGCTGAGAAAAAAAATGAGGGATTTCCCATCTTGTTTTGGCGAAAATGGGGTTCAAGTTGCTGATGCCTCTTGTTCAAGTGTTGGTGGTGTGACTAATAAACCCCCACAGAATTTAGTAACATGTGTTTATCAATGTAAATTACTTGGGAAATCTTGTCTGATTACAGTTGTTTGGACCAAGAGTTTAATGGGTCAATGCCTTAGTGTTGAAATTGATGATATGTCTCATCAATGTCTTTGTAAAGTTGATGTAAAGCCTTCTTTGTTCTCCAAAAGAAAAGGGTCAAGGTCTTTAGAAGTGTTAAATTCTTGTATAATTGACATCCATTGGGACTTATCTTTAGCCAAATTTGGATCTGGCCCAGAGCCAATTGAAGGGTACTATTTAGCAGTAGTATGCAAAGGACAAATGGTTTTGGCTATTGGGGATCTAAGGAAAGAAGCATTCAAGAAAACTAATGCAAGTCCACCAATGTCAAATGCAATGTTTGTTTCCAAAAGGGAACACATATTTGGGAAGAGGGTATTTAGTACTAAGGCTCAATTTTGTTATACAGGTCCAATTCATGATGTTACAATTGAGTGTGACTCTAATGCCATTGATGATCCTTGTCTTTTGGTCCGTATCGATTCGAAAACTGTAATGCAAGTGAAGCATTTACGCTGGAAGTTTCGCGGTAATTACACTGTTTTAATTGATGGACTCCCTGTTGAAGTCTTTTGGGATGTTCATAATTGGTTGTTTAGTAGCAGCAATTTTGGAAATGCAGTGTTCATGTTTCAAACTTGTTTATCAGCTGAGAAGTTGTGGACTACACAAACCTTATCTGATCTCTCTGTGATGCCTTGGCCTTATACTGAGAGTTTGAGCAATTCGAAATCACCTGGTTCGGGTTTTTCTTTAGTTTTGTATGTTTGGAAGAACGATTAGTCGAGTGTTCTTTCCAGTATTTCCAAAAAAGATTAATTTTTTAAGATCTTGTTGTGAACTTGATTTGAGTTATTTCTAATGAATATACTTTTTTCTTTCTTTTTCATCTTTTCATGTGCTATGATTATTACTTGAATCTGAAATTTCATTTTATTCCTCCAAAGAGTCAATTTCTTTTGATTACTGGTTGTTATCTACTATTATGAACAATAATTATGTCCGTAAATGAACTTTCCTGTAAGTATATGCAAACAAATCTATATCATTAGCGACTAATCAGTAATTTTTTAGTCAATCAAGCTCATCATGATGGTAGTGTCTAACATCATAACTTTGTTGTATAAGCCAAAATTAGTGACTAACCTAAACAAAAGAATTTGTAATTGTTAATTGGCACCTTGACTATGTTCTAGTTTCTTGTTGAGGTAGAGAAGGGATTGCTGACTTGCCTGCTATAGAAAAGTTTCAGGTACTTGACCTAGATTTTTTTTCAGTTTCTTAATATTTCTGGGGAAACCATTCTATTTCTTGGTGTGTGTGTGTGTGTTCTTTGGATCTGTGCTTATATTAATTGCACCTTTTTAGGTTGTTATCTTTAGACTTCTGTTTAGAGAATTAGTAAATCATGAAGTTAAAAGAGTATAAGGGCGTTTAAAATTGTTAAGCGGCTTCCAAGTAAAAACGGAAAGAAAATTAATCGCGATTGAACTTTTCTATAGAAGCTTATCGGATATGCAACTTGTTGAAAATTTAATTAAATATTAAAAGTGTGCACTCTATAGCGGCTTAAACTTTTAGATGAGATGGTTACACACTTCAATATGGTATCAGATTAGGCCAAAGGTCTTCGGATCTATTCTCACCGCCACCTATTATCAAAAAGAATTTTCCCGTGCTTGATCCATGAAAAAAATCAGGCCCGCACGTGAGGGGGCGTGTTGAGAATTTAATTAAATATTAAAAATGTGCTCTCTCTGATAGCTTAACATTTAAGATGAGATGATTACACACTTTAATACAACTAATTTCAATAACATGCTAAAGTTATTAGTAAAGGTTCAAACTTTGCATGGTAAAAAGTGAAATGTATTAGTAAAGCTTTAAACTTTGCACGGTAAGATGTGAAATGACTCCTCTAAACTGGATAAAACACCGGTAAGCAAGTCCTATGGAACCCCAAACTCGAAAAGTTTGTGATATCGATTGGATCATTCCCAATGAAGCTGATGATAAATAATTTCCTCACTGATTTAAACTTCTTATTGCAACTTGCTGTGAGATTAAGAAAATGAAAACTAGGGACATTGCATCCTTCAAAACATTAAGTTGAGTTGGTTTGCTATTAGATCTATTGGTGCAAGAAGTGAATGATTCTGGTTTTGTCAGCTTTGTTCAGAGATTTGAAGGTATACTCCTTTGAAGTACCACTGAAATGGAATGATATCCATAAACATATATTTGATGGTTGTGTAAATGAAAGCTGGTGATTTCCGATGAAGTTCATGTTTGTTTACAAAGGATGCAGGAAACGAAAATTACAAGTAACTGCTAATGTAAGAATTGAAATTACAATTCAACTAGAAAACTGAAAATTACAAAGATGTTGAACAAGAAAAAACTGGAAAGTGTTTTTGATTGCTGAGTCGAGTGTGGCACTCTGTCCTTAAGACAATATTGCCCCGTATGTATCCTTTATACGTCCTGGACAATTCGTCTCCCAAGATAAAACAACAATGGAACAATTGAGCAAAGAAAACTCAAGAGCTACCGTGAAGAATATCGAGTAATGAAATGATGCTTGGAAGTTGTAGGAAGAAAGTATTTTCTGCTTGTGTATTTTCGTGTAGTGTAAGTCTTGCTCAACAATGGTGCAAGGGGTGTTTATATAGGTGAAGGAGGGGTTGTTTGACTGCCTCCATAACAGCCATTATTGGCCAAATAATGACCATTATGGAGGTAGTAAAGCCACCAAATAAATGGTGAGAAAGACCAACGGATTGACCATTATAGGAGGAGTAATTCAGCCAAAATAAATGGCTGAATTGAGTGCTTGACGTTTCTGCTCGACCGCCAAATTCGACTTTTCTCGAAACTTCAAGGACCAAATCAGATATCTTGAAACTTCAGGGACCAAACTGTACATCCGAAGAATTCTAGTCCAAACTGCATATAAAACTTCGGGATCAAACTGCATATCCGCAAAGTTCTCTGGCCTAAAAAGATAATATCAGAAGACCCACAAATTTCACGACCCGTGAACCCGTAACCTGACCGACTGGCAAGCAAGGCGGCGAGCGCTGGGCTTTCCTCGAACCGAAGCACATCTAGGTCCTCCCTCCTTTAAACACATGGGATACCCCTTGGGGTCCCAAACCCCAAACCAATTTCGAGTCTTATATACACAAGAATTCTTTCTTCATCTACCGATGAGGGAGAATTGATCACACACCACACTTTTCCATGCTTCAAATACCTTACTTCGTGAACCAATATCTCTTTCATTTCTCAATGAAATTTGACGATTCTTGGCCCTACGGTTATCTACGTACTTAGTAGATCATGCATGTGTGAAGAACCAGATTCTCCAATATGCGTAACACTAGTGTTTAAGCCGTTAAAGTTGGTCGGTCGCAACTCCCGCCAAAGGCTAATTTCCAATAATCCCCTCTTGAAAGAGATTTTGGCGCACTCACATGGTGTCTTTTCATTTCCAGCAATATTTCAGCGGACCGATGTTACATAAGGAGAGGTAGCTTCAGCTTTGAACCTTCCATAGTTGAATACCATCGAACTTACTTCTTCAAGCGGTGAACGTGATGTCTTGAACCGTCAATGTTTAGTGTAAGCCAAGTCAATGGTACCAACACAACAAATTCCCTTACTCTCTTCTTCGTAATGTTTTGTCTGTTTTGGCCATGGACAACGTCTTGGATTCTTAAGTGCGTTCATTTGAGGCGCCCGCCCTCGCACTTAAATATGTGGTATCCTACAAGGTATCCTCGCTATACCCCACTTCACAAGTCTTAGGAACCATTAAAAAGTTTCCCAAAACCTAACCTCAATCACGAGGATCATTACAGGTTTTGAAAACTTAACCTTTACCCATACTGCAGATAGCACTTAACGTCTATCGCGGGAACGACTTTGGATTTGGTGTTTCTTTTCAGAAATCACTATCCGAAGTGCTCATGCTTCTACTGAAGCGATCAACTGAACCTTTACATCTTAGTTTTCCCATTGAACCAAATTACTGGGATCTCCAGTTAGTAAGGTTGGGTTACCACTGTATTGGTCCTTATATTTTGGGTTTTAAGTGTCACGACCTGACCCAACGGGCCGCGACTAACTGCCCTAATAACGTCATTATCCTGACCTGTCACACTTAATCCAACTAACACCTAATGAGTCTGAAATCCGACAGCATAACGCTGCAATAACAACATATGCCAGGGTAGGCAAGCCGACAAGACTACCTCTACCCCCGAATGTACCTGCCTCCTGAGGAGTCACAACTAGCCAACACAATACAACATGCAAGCCGACAAGGCTGCCACTAGATAATATCATATATACACGGGACACCCCAACACAGAGTACAATAGCATGACTGACCAAAACAGAGTTATAACCCTTACATAAGTACAACCCACAACTGTCTACAGACCTCTATAAGAAAGACAACGACATATGACGGGACAGGGCCCCGTCGTGCCCCTAAATACAAACATAAGTCTAAAAGCGGTTCGGTACCAAAATGACAAAGCTCTGGATCAAAGGAGCTTCCCAACCTGCTGAGTAGGAACCTAGGCCTGAGGTTCACCAAATCGAAAACATGTACTGCGGGCATGAAACGCAAACTCGAGGAAAGCGGGTCGATTTAAATAATGTAATCGAGTATGTAAAACATGAAGTCAGAAAAGAGATCATAAGTAGCCAACAGAAAATAGGAGATCAGTATAAAAATCAGGATCCAAATCCAACTGTGCCATAAACCATAAAAGTCAGTTGTGCCTTATAAAAATGAGAGTCAAGTAAAGAAAACATGAATGCCTGTCCATATACATATATATACCTGTAACGTAATCCGGCCCACTAATGCGGGACTCGGTGGAATCATATCATAACCCCGCCCATGTTGGGACTCGGTAAAGTCATATCTCATCTATGGATCAATCCTACGTAACCCGACCCTCTAGTGAGGGTCTCGGTGAAAAATGCAAGGTCAGGCACTAACGTGAATCTACCGACTCGGTGAGGTGAAGTAGTAACACTTAGCACGAGTAGATATCATGAGTAACCATATGCAAGTAAAAATTATCATTTGACTCTCAATAAAATCATTATAATAATGTCATAATAAACTCTTTGCTGAAAATCATAGGCACTTCTCATAACAATCCTCTTTAGGAATTTAACTGTATAAGAATCAAGTACGTCCGCCGTACTTTCATTAAATCATGCCAAAAGAAAGAAGTAAGGGTTTCACATACCTTTTAGACGAACTAATCCACCCAATATTAGAATATGCCTCATTAGAGAACTTCAACCTATAATAATGGTAATACGTTCGTTAATTCTATGGTTACTAGCATACTTTATATTGAATAACGACTTTTTATTCTATAAAAATTCGGGCAGCACTTCCCCCGTTTATACATGTTTCCACAACTTCCAAACGAGGCTAATAACATCAATAACCAAGTACCAATTAAGGGCACAACCAAAACATCAACAAATGGGAAATTTAGCCTCTTAATCCACATTAAAACATTCCACAAAAACAGTCCATGTTCCAACAATTTCATGCAAGTTCTTGGCCACAACATGTCATAATTCCATAACTCTTATCTTAATTCCTAAAATTCAATTTCGTATTTCAATACTTCCATATAACTAATTCCAACTAAATATCAATGTTTCCTTTCAATTTCATCATGCAATTAGTGATAATAATAACAACAATAACCAACGAATCCAACAACACCAAAATCTGTCCCAAATTGGCAACTAGCCCAAAATTGTCACATGCAATGCTTAAATTCCAATTCTTCCTTAACACAAATTCATCACCTTAATTCTAACAACATGTATTCCAATTATATCATAGAAAGAAGAATTTTTATACCTCAAATTCGTCCAAAACAGTCCGCAATTTTCTGCCCACTGTTTGTCCGAAAATCCCCACTGTTTTATAATTTTTCTCCTCTTTTTTGTTCACTTCTTCAACTCCAATTGACATGCAAGTGTTCTACAATGTTAAGCCATCATCCCTACACGTTTTTCTTCCAAAATTTCATCCTAAAAATCTCAAATTTTTGGGCAGATTTTCGGCCAAGCAGTGGCTGTTTTGCCACTATTTTTGGTGTTGTTTTGCTTCTAATTTTTGGTGAAAAATGTAGTCTAGGAAGAGAAGATAAAAACCTTAAATTTGGTTATGGGTGGAGGGTGATTTTCGGCTGAGTTTAGAGGAGAGAATGAGAGGAGAGTTTTTTTTTGTTTAAGTTTAGAAAGAAGATGAAGAGGTAAGTGTAGGTTTATAAAAAAAATCTGATTTTTCCTTTTTACACTTTGGCCCCCAAGTTCTTCAATTAATAAATCTCAAACCCACTTCTTTTAATTCCCGAGAATTTCATAAGTCTCGTATCCTCAATGTCATAATTTTATAATACAATACTATTCCATAACGGGAATATACAATTATTGCTATAAGTATCCAACGTCACCCTTATTGTGACCAACATCTTTCCGGAATCACATCCTCTTGTATACTAATTTCCGGATTAGCATATATAAATATACTCTATATCCAAGATTCGAATCTTACCTCCTTAATTACGTCCTCTAATTATAGTCTTAAAATTACGAGGTGCAACATTCTTCCCCCCTTAGAAACATTCGTCCTCGAATATTCATACTATTGGGCACATCTTATACAAATTGATTCAAGGATTCACAAGCACACAGAAATTTGCATATTAGGTCATCTTAGACTCTATGATACACGTTTCTGCCAACAAATATCCAACTTAAAAACAATTCAACTCTTGCCATTATCTAACAAAAGGACTCAAATAAACAAGGAAACAACCTACGTCCTAGCTTATTCGTAATTTTCTAAAAGTGAAGTATACTAAAACTAAGGCTAAGTAGAGTCATTATTCCCGCAGTACCACATTATGTACATATATACAAGAACTTTAAGCATAATCTATACCTTAGTCTTAAACTTGAGAACAGATAGCATCTTCACAACCAATGACTAATCCCCATTTTATATATTTAGATTCCTGGTCCTATTTTAACCAGTAGTTAAGTACTTAAATGAATGTTTTAACTCAAAATCAGCAGTTTCAACTAAGCACATAAGGATCAGGGAAGACATAACTTCAAAATGGTGTAATAGCAGAGACTAAAATATATATTTTTTTTTCGAGTTCCCAAAAGCCTAATATCCTCTGGATCAAGATGCAATCGTTCTATATAATAGAATCCAAATATACATAATAGAGGCGTTGTTTGATCATGCAGGGTACTAAGGAAAAACACACAATCCACCCTAATGATGATATACATATGAACATGCCCAAGACACCAACATGGCATAGACACTAGTTACCTAGTCTGAACCATAAACAAGGGATCACAAGGCAGGTGTAAATAAGTGACATATGCATACAGACTACCTTAGACCGTCCCAACCACACATATATATTTAGGAACACAAGAGATGCTAAATGAATATCCAATCCATCATTACAATGCCTATGATCAGGTACTAAGGCTAAACAAGTCTTAAAGTTTATATTAGACCTACATCAAGCCTAAATCAGAACAAGTGAACACATAATAGGCATATAATGAGCTAAGTTTTCCTGTCCAGATATTAATCACTATCTCTCTAATAATTCAAATAGCAAGTGTTATCCATATCGTGTTATTTGAGCCTAACATATACTTAATACCCATATTAAGAATAATTTTAAACAATGAGCATAAATTGAAAGCTTAAGTTAATCAAATCAGGTTACTCAATGTCTCATTTTTAACAATGATTAGCAAGACTTTATCTATTACAAGTCGACACCGTATTGAACTTACTAATCCAAAACTTACAGATATATCCAAATCATAATAACATTAATTAGGCATGCTTAGTCATATCTTCTAACATACCCCCAAATCAAGAAAGGTGCTCGTAATTTAGGTAACATTCATAATTCACAATCATCACATAGGCTACCCTTTATCAATTCCCATCATAAATAACATCATATAACCTCAACCATATCAACCCACTTAACTCAGTCTCTTCTAGTTTTAAATTATCATATCGCATTTATATAAGACAAGTTTTGTTAAATAGGACAACTAATCTTGTTCTTAATTAGTGGCGCTTTGTTTTAGGTAGATAATATGACCAAACGACTTACGTGATAGCCAAACGAGTTTCCAAAATAATATATTGGTCATCACATTAAATTAAATAACCCATACATGCTAAACCCAACTTCAATCCAACTCACAATCCATTAAATCAAATCTAGGCATTTCATATATCATTAATATCTTTAAATTAGCAATATTAAGCATTAAATTAACTAGGTAGCCCATACACGACTAGACAAATCTAAAATTAACATGTTTCGTTTCTATTTCAATTGTACAGATTATTCTAAATCAAAGATGGAACATTTACACTCTTTGTTGACATCTACTACTACTTTCAATTTGGTAACAATGCCCTTCTTCTTCCTATATAAAGTCGATGGTGACCAAGATAATCCCAAACTCTTAAAGGGACAGTAACAAGAATCTCTCTGCATATGTTTCTAAGTTTGGTATTACCTAAAACTACAATCTTGTAGGTACCATCAAGAAGTGGATTGGGAAACATAAAATTCAAGGTACCTTCTCTTTATTTTTTTTTTGAATTTCACATCTTGGAAAATGGACAATGTCAATCAAAACTTAAAGGAATCTATAACTATACCAACCTAGATATTCAATCCCGAGTGGTAACAGGTAAACCAATTATCCGGACATGAGTAGGCATAAACAAGTATATATAGACAGACCAAACATATGTGGATTGCCTATCATGCCATGCTAACCTCATCACTACTCACTTAATAACTTAACCAAATCGGCAGAAGCAAGGGAATGCACATAGTTGAGGAACTACTCAGATATTCATTTCATTTTTTTAACATGTGATTTAGATACCTATCAAAACTCAAATGATCTTATATTATCTACCAAATTTACATAAAAGGAGAAGGGGGTAGACATACTGCAGTAGCAGACATGGGAATAGGTGGACTTAACAGTTTGATTTAATCAACACATAGATACAAAATATGGGCATATACAATCAAACCAAACTGGATGCAGAGTTATGCACATGAGGAAGGGACAATGTTATTTTAATAGTTATGTTCAGATGAGTATTAGACCACCTAAGACTATTGGGACATGCCAAGGATAGATATGACCCTTTAACAAGCAAAACATACACCAAATAGGCTCATAAACTATCCTTCAGATCACGACAGCACTTAAACAAGACACACATCCATTTCAAAGTCATTAGGTGATCATATCATAATTATAACAACATTCTTATGCTAAATCTTAGTTCCCTTATTATAGGCAGATAAATAAATGAATAAAAACATTAAGCCCTTCAATCATTTCCATACCAAATGTGACCTTTACAACCAACATAGTCATTATGTAAGCATAATTTTTAACTTCAACAATTGGTGTTTAATTAACATAACATGTGTATTGAGTCATGGATTAATCGAACATAGTGTCTAAGAGGTTTAATATACTTCTCAAGCCACTATAGCAACATACCGAAATAATTTGTTTAGTTAACCAGGGGAACAAACCTCATGTTCATGTATTAAGCATACTAAATTAGTACATGTGCTAATGATGGTTTGACCTAACATACTATGGACACCACAGGACTTAAACAATCCAAGAGGGGTTACAATGGACTAAAACTAGTATATCAATTACTTCAAAGTCATTTAAACAGATCATACAAGGTCAAATAACCCTTAAACTTAACAAGACAACCACTTAACACACAAATAATCGTCACACAATACTCTAACATTGTTTTCATCAACTGAACATGCTAGACATTAATAGAGTAGTCATAAATAGCCATAATATTCACATATATTACATAATGTTTGGCATAATATATTCACGATTTAATAGTTAACTAAATAAGTAAATTGTTTATTGCAGCAACAAGTCATTCCTGGAATTATGTAAATACTCAATTTTCCACTCCCTTAAGCAACTACTGACAACATGTTTAGCATACGAATCTATTCGCTATTTAAGAGATAAAACGCAGGCTTGGTTTATTAGAACATTTTGCATTCAACATTATGATACGCAAAGACAATTACGGGGGAAGTTTTAATCAAACATAAAAGATATCTAGGCAAGTCTAATTAACTGTTTAGAGGTAGTCCCACTAAGAAAAATTGGCAAAGATAGGTCCTAACACAAGTGATTTATACTCAACCCACATAATGTACATGGACATTAACAGACCACCATGTTCCGAAAGAAGTATGACCAAGACAGAATACATTTATACATAACATGGATAGCATAACTCATAAGAAAAGCTGGAACACATCAACTTAAACAGGGTAATATTACAACATGTAGAGGACCATCTACTCCTAAGCCCCATCCACAAGTAGGACAACCCGTTAACGACTATCAACTACCTGCTGAACTAATTTCAAGGACTTATCCAGACAACTTGCTCCAGAGACAACAAACCTTATATGTACAACAGTAGCAATTCCAGTTTTTGGCATATCTCATATCCCTTTTCATATAAACATAAGCATACCCAAGAGTCATCACAACTAATAGACTTCACATATACCATGTACTTTACCCCAGATCAAACATAAAATATTTTACTCAAGAAAGCCTTGTATATCTAAGGTCTCAACGATTATCTAATATTCTAAGAGTCTCAAATATTCCATGTCCCAAGCTTACATTATTTCTTCCTGTATACGAGTAAGATAGTTTCTCATAACCTCGAATTCAGATTTCCTCTCAGTGGATGTCGCTTTCTTCGGAGGCATAGCTATAACACATTAATACGTCAGAGAGGGAATAACCTAATAACATAGCTCTATCGCACGATCTTAGAGTAAGAAGAATAGAAACCAATCCTAAATGTCCGGCAGCCTCCTGCGTATAAGTATGGTGCACAACATACCCATACGCAAGACTCTACTAGACACGGTCTGTAGACATTCCGAGGACTAACTGCTCTGATACCACTTTTGTCACAACCCGACCCAACGGGCCGCGACTAACTGCCCTAATGACGTCATTATCCTGACCTGTCACACTTAATCCAACTAACACCTAATGAGTCTGAAATCCGGCAGCATAATGCTGCAATAACAACATATGCTAGGGTAGGCAAGCCGACAAGGCTACCTCTACCCCCGAATGTACTTGCCTCCTGAGGAGTCACAACTAGCCAACACAATATAACAGGAAAGCCGACAAGGATGCCACTAGATAATATCATATATACGCGGGACACCCCAACACAGAGTACAATAGCATGACTGACCAAAACAGAGTTATAACCCTTACATAAGTACAACCCACAACTGTCTACAGACCTCTATAAGAAAGACAATGACATATGACGGGACAGGGCCCCGTCGTGCCCCTAAATACAAACATAATTCTAAAAGAGGTTCGGTACCAAAATGACAAAGCTCTGGATCAAAGGAGCTTCCCAACCTGCTGAGTAGGAACCTAGGCCTGAGGTTCACCAAACTGAAAACATGTACCTGCGGGCATGAAACGCAACCCCTCGAGGAAAGGGGGTCAGTACGAAATAATGTACTGAGTATGTAAAATATGAAGCTGTAAAAGAGATCATAAGTAGCCAACAGAAAATAGGAGATCAGTATAAAAATCATGATCCAAATCCAACTGTGCCATAAACCATAAAAGTCAGCTGTGCCTTATAAAAATGAGAGTCAAGTAAAGAAAACATGAATGCATGTCCATATACATATATATACATGTAACGTAATCCGGCCCACTAATGCGGGACTCGGTGGAATCATATCATAACCCCGCCCATGCTGGGACTCGGTGGAATCATATCATAACCCCGCCCATGCTGGGACTCGGTAAAGTCATATCTCATCTATGGATCCATCCTACGTAACCCGGCCCTCTAGTGAGGGTCTCGATGAAAAATGCAAGGTTGTGCACGAACGTAACCCGGCCCGGGACTCGGTGAGGTGAAGTAGTAACACTTAGCACGAGTAGATATCATGAGTAACCATATGCAAGTAAAATTATCATTTGACTCTCAATAAAATTATTATAATAATGTCATAATAAACTCTTTGCTGAAAAATCATAGGCACTTCTCATAACAATCCTCTTTAGGAATTTAACTGTATAAGAATCAAGTACGTCCGCCGTACTTTCATTAAATTATGCCAAAGAAAGAAGTAAGGGTTTCACATACCTTTTAGACGAACTAATCCACCCAATATTAGAATATGCCTCGTTAGAGAACTTCAACCTATAATAATGGTAATACGTTCGTTAATTCTATGGTTATTAGCATACTTTATATTGAATAACGACTTCTTATTCTATAAAAATTCGGGCAGCACTTCCCCCGTTTATACATGTTTCCACAACTTCCAAACGAGGCTAATAACATCAATAACCAAGTACCAATTAAGGGCACAACCAAAACATCAACAAATGGGATTTACACACCCACTTCTCATGTAAATTTAGCCTCTTAATCCACATTAAAACAGTCAACAAAAACAGTCCATGTTCCAACAATTTCATGCAAGTTCTTGGCCACAACATGTCATAATTCCATAACTCTTATCTTAATTCCTAAAACCAATTTCGTATTTCAATACTTCCATATAACTAATTCTAACAAAATATCAATGTTTCCTTTCAATTTCATCATGCAATTAGTGATAATAATAACAACAATAACCAACGAATCCAACAACACCAAAATCTGTCCCAAATTGGCAACTAGCCCAAAATTGTACATGCAATACTTAAATTTCAATTCTTCCTTAACACAAATTCATTACCTTAATTCTAACAACATGCATTCCAAGTATATCATAAAAAGAAGAATTTTTATACCTCAAATTCGTCCAAAACAGTCCGCAATTTTCTGCCCACTGTTTGTCCGAAAATCCCCACTGTTTTATAATTTTTCTCCTCTTTTTTGTTCACTTCTTCAACTCCAATTGACATGCAAGTGTTCTACAATGTTAAGCCATCATCCCTACACGTTTTTCTTCCAAAATTTCATCCCAAAAATCTCAAATTTCAAGCAGATTTTCTACAGCAGGTAATGTTTGCCACTGTTTTTAGTGTTGTTTTGCTTCTAATTTTTGGTGAAAAATGTAGTGTAGGAAGAGAAGATAAAAACCTTAAATTTGGTTATGGGTGGAGGGTGATTTTCGGCTAAGTTTAGAGGAGAGAATGAGAGGAGAGTTTTTTTTTGTTTAAGTTTAGAAAGAAGATGAAGAGGTAAGTGTAGGTTTATAAAAAATCTGATTTTTCCTTTTTACACTTTGGCCCCCAAGTTCTTCAATTAATAAATCTCAAACCCACTTCTTTTAATTCTCGAGAATTTCATAAGCCTCGTATCCTCAATGTCATAATTTTATAATACAATACTATTCAATAACGGGAATATACAATTATTGCTATAAATATCCAACGTCACCCTTATTGTGACCAACATCTTTCCGGAATCACATCCTCTTGTATACTAATTTCCGGATTAGCATATATAAATATACTCTATATCCAAGATTCGAATCTTACCTCCTTAATTACGTCTTCTAATTATAGCCTTAAAATTACAAGGTGCAACATGAAGCCCATTCCCCTAGACAGGCAAGCCACCTGATCCTTGGGTAAGCTCTTTGTCAATGGGTCTGCTATATTATCCTTTGACTTAATGTAATCAATGGATATTATACCCGTGGTGATCAGTTGCCTAATGGTCTTATGCCTCCATCGAATATGACGAGACTTGCCGTTGTACATAGCATTTCGTGCCCTTCCTAGAGCCGACTAACTGTCGCAGTGGATCATTACCAAAGGTACGGGTTTGTTCCAACACGGAACATCCTCTAAGAAGTCATGAAGTCACTCATCTTCTTCTCCTGCTTTGTCTAAAGCGATAAACTCCGATTCCATTGTGGATCGGGCGATGCAAGTTTGCTTAGAGGATTTCCAAGACACAGCCCCACCACTAATTGTAAATACGTACCCACTGGTGGACTTGGTGTTCTCTATATCAGATATCCAGTTTGCATCACTGTACCCCTCTAGTACATCTGGATATCTCGAATAGTGTAACCCAAAATTTAACGTGTATTTCAGGTATTGTAATAACCAATTCAACGCCTTTCAGTGATTATCACTCAGATTACGGGTGAACCTAGCCAACTTATTGACTACATAAGCAATATCAGGTCGGGTGCAGTTTGTTATATACATCAAACTACCGATCACCTGTGCATATCGTTCCTGGTATACAGGTGCACCAAGATTTTTATCAAGCTTTTGATTTGTATCCATTGGTGACATTATCAGTGAACTGTCTAACATCTTGAACTTTCTCAAAACATCCTCGATGTAGTGAGACTGAGATAAGACCAGTCCGTCAGACGTCTTAGAGATTTTAATCCCTAGGATGACATCTGCGATACCCATATCCTTCATGTCGAAGCATTGTTTCAACATGTTCTTAGTCTCTAGGATTACCCTAGGACTGTTTCCTGTGATCAACATGTCGTCTACATACAGGCATATCATAACAAATGAATCAGAGTTACCTTTCGTGTAAACACATTTATCACACTCATTAATGGCGAACCCATTCGATAGTAGAGTACTATCAAATTTTTCGTGCCATTGCTTCGGGGCTTGTTTAAGCCCGTACAGAGCTTTGACAAGCCGACATGCTTTCTTCTCTTGCCCTTGAACCACATACCCCTCGGGTTGGTCTATATAAATTTCTTTTTCCAAATTACCGTTTAGGAAGGCTGTCTTAACATCCATCTGGTGTATCTCAAGGTCACGCAAAGCTGCGATCGTAATGAATACCCGTATGGATGTCATCCGGGATACCGGAGAATATGTGTCAAAGTAGTCAAAGCCTTCTGTCTGCCGATAGCCCTTGACTACCAACCTGGCCTTGTACTTGTCTATAGACCCATCTGCTTTGTATTTCCGTTTGAGTATCCATTTACAACCCAATGGTTTATTTCCCGGAGGAAGATCAACCAACTCCCAAGTATGGTTATGCAGAATGGAGCCTATTTCACTCTCAATAGCTTCTTTCTAGAGCGGTGCTTCTAGAGTTGACAACGCCTTAGCAATTGTCCTTGGTTCATCATTAACCATATAAGCTACAAAGTCGGGACCGAAGGATTTATCATTCCTGGCCCTTTTACTTCGCCTTAGATCCATCTCTGGAGTCTCCAAGTTCTGAGAATCTGGAACACTAGATTTCGGATGTTCAACCACCTCGAGATTTGCTAGATCTGAACCATCTAGATTCGGGCAGTCAAGGACTCCCGGTTCTTGAGATCTTTGTGCATAATTTCGTTTGCGAGAGGTTATGTCTTTTTCCTTTCTAGGAAAGGTATCTTCAAAGAATAAATCATTCCTTGATTCCATAATTGTGCCCTGGTGGATATCTGGAATATATGACTTATGCACTAAGAAGCGATAAGCACTACTGTTATTTGCATATCCGATGAATATGCAATCTACAGTCTTAGGCCCAATCTTGACCTGCTTTGTCTTGGGTACTTCAACCTTTGTCAAACAACCCCACACCTTCAAATATTTATAAGTGGGTTTCTTTCCCTTCCGTGATTCATATGGAGTTTTGTCCTTACCCTTATATGGGACTCTGTTAAAAATCATATTAGCGGTGAGGACGGCTTCTCCCCATATGTTTTGGAGAAGACCGAAATTGATGAGCAAGGCATTCATCATTTCCTTTAATGTGCGGTTCTTACGTTCCGCCACACCGTTTGATTGAGGTGAGTATGGAGCCGTCGTTTGATGAATAATGCCTTCTTGGGCACAGTATTCCTCAAATGGCGCTACATATTCTCCCCCTCTATCGCTACAAATGGATTTAATCCGTAGGCTTAGTTGGTTCTCAACTTCTGCTTTGTAGCGTCGGAACGCTTCAAAGGCTTCATCCTTACTTTTTAACAAGGTAACAATACCTTGTGCTATCATCAATGAAAGTCACAAAGTACTTGTTCCCCCTCTAGTTTGTGAGAACTTCAAATCACATATATCTGTGTGAATAAGTTCTAGAGGAGCGGTATTCCTTTCGACGGATCAAAAAGGAAGCTTGGTGAGTTTTGCCTCTACGCACACCTCACACTTATGTTGAGGGTTTACGTCGATAGACGGCAACAACTCCATCTTTACCAGCCTTTGAATAGACTTGTAGTTAACGTGTCCTAATCTATGATGCCATAAATTAGAAAACTCAAGCAAATAAGAAGAAGGTTCAACTTTATTTCCTTGACGCAATACAGACATGACATTCACTTTGAAGAGGCCTTCACAGACGAAGCCTCTCCCCACAAATGTGTCATTTTTAGTGAGAACAAACTTATTGGATTCAAACACTAGCCTAAAACCAGCATTAACCAATAAAGGTCCAGAAACTAAATTTCTTCTAATTTCTGGGACGTGCATCACTTCCTTCAGAGTGAGTTCCTTGCCGGAAGTCATCTTCAGGACCACCTTTCCAACCCCCAACACGTCCGAGGAAGCGTTGTTGCCCATGAACAGCTTCTTGTCGGTGACCGGAGTGTACGTGGAGAAGGCATCTTTGTTGGAACAGATGTGTCTTGTTGCACCTGTGTCCACCCACCACTGCATCGGATTCTTAACCAAGTTGGCTTCTAGCACCATTGCCGAGAAATTCTCAATCATGTCATCCAGGAGCGTGTCCTTGACGACGTTATCTTGCGCCTTGCCTTTCGACTTGGCTTTCTGTTGTTGCTCAGTTTTGAGCTTGCGACATTCCTTGATCCTATGACCAGGTTTCCCACAGTGATGACAATTACCTCTGAACATCTCCGATGCGGGGGCTTTGCCGTCTTTCTGAAACTTCCGCTTCTTGCTTGAGTTCCCTTTGGCCTCAGCCAGATTTGCCTTTGCCTCAGCAGTTTGTCTGCCCCTAGATAAGGCCTTCTTGTTATCTTCCTGGATTTGGAGTTTGATAACAAGCTCTTCAAAGGTCATCTCCTTTGTCTTGAGTTTTAAGTAACTCATAAACTTATTTCATGAAGGAGGTAACTTTTCAATCAGCGATGCAACCAAAAACTGCTCGTTTGGTTATAGTCCTTCCAAATCCAGGTGATGTATAATCATCTGGAATTCCTGGACTTGGGACATCACTGTCTTGCTGTCCACCATTTGGAATTTCAGAAATTTCCCAACGATGAACTTCTTAGTACCCGCATCTTGTGCGTTGTACTTCTTTTGCAGTTTTTCCCACAGCTCTTTGGCAGTGCCAACGGTGTAATATACCGTGTAGAGAGGGTCTGCCAAGCAGTTCAGTATGTAATTCTTGCACATGAAATCGCTATGATTCCATGCGTCACGAACCATCTTCATGACATTAATGACATGGATACCAAGGCCTCCTTCACCCGTTTCATTAGGCGAAGAGTCCATTTCATCTCCAGCTTGTGGAGGATCTTCCGTGAGGAACCGGGCCATGCCCATAACTGTTAAGTAGAACAGCATCTTTTGTTGTCATCTCTTAAATTCTGATCCCATGAATTTTTCAAGGTGATCATGGTGGTGTGAGGAAGAAGGTGTAGCACCAGCAGTCGGGAAGGCAACGGTGTTATCGCTTTGAACAAAGCGGCAAAGATCAAAGAAGTGAAGGCAACAAGCAGCACGCCTTGGCCAAGAGCAACAGAAGGGAAGGCAAGAACGCGTTCTCGAGAGGCATCGCATAGCAAAGCAACATCGGTCATATCTCCAGCCATGTTGTTGCAGTTACCGTAAGCAAATATTGTCTTAAGATTGTTTGTTTACAAAGGATACAGAAAACGAAAATTACAAGTAACTGCTAATGTAAGAATTGAAATTACAATTCAACTAGAAAACTGAAAATTACAAAGATGTTGAACAAGAAAAAACTGGAAAGTGTTTTTTATTGTTGAGTCGAGTGTGGCACTCTGTCCTTAAGACAATATTGCCCCGTATGTATCCTTTATACGTCCTGGACAATTCGTCTCCCAAGATAAAACAACAATGGAACAATTGAGCAAAGAAAACTCAAGAGCTACCGTGAAGAATATCGAGTAACGAAATGATGCTTGGAAGTTGTAGGAAGAAAGTATTTTCTGCTTGTGTATTTTCGTGTAGTGTAAGTCTTGCTCAACAATGGTGCAAGGGGTGTTTATATAGGTGAAGGAGGGGTTGTTTGACTGCCTACATAACAGCCATTATTGGCCAAATAATGACCATTATGGAGGTAGTAAAGCCACCAAATAAATGGTGAGAAAGATCAACGGATTGACCATTATAGGAGGTGTAATTCAGCCAAAATAAATGGCTGAATTGAGTGCTTGACGTTTCTGTTCTGACTGCCCAAATTCTGACTTTCTGGAAACTTCAAGGACCAAACTGTACATAACCGGACGGGCGGACGGCGGCGGCGGCGCGCGTGTGGGCTTTCCTCGAACCGAAGCACATCTAGGTCCTCCCTCTTTTAAACACATGGGATACCCCTTGGGGTCCTAAACCCCAAACCAATTTCAAGTCTTATATACACAACAATTCTTTCTTCCTCTACCGATGAGGGAGAATTGATCACACGCCACACTTTTTCATGCTTCAAACACCTTACTTCGTGAACCAATATCTCTTTCATTTCTCAATGAAATTTGACGATTCTTGGCCCTACGGTTATCTACGTACTTAGTAGATCATGCATGTGTGAAGAACCGGATTCTCCAATATGCGTAACACTAGTGTTTAAGCCGTTAAAGTTGGTCGGTCGCAACTCCCGCCAAAGGCTAATTTCCAACCGTTCATGCTTGAATAGCTGCATACATTTCTTGGAGAGTGATAGATAGGAAGCGGAAAGAGGATGACAGGTTGGACATTTGCAATTGCTATGCAATCTTGTGTTAGCAAACATATTCAACATTCATTTCTTAGTTTTAATTTTAATTCTTTTATGATATTCGGGTAGAGATCACTTCTCACCAACAATTTGGTATTGTCCAGTAGCAGTATTAACATTTTTGAAGATCTATGCCCGTTTAAGATTTTTCCTTTTGTGTTGCCCCTTTTCGGTGTGAGAAATGGAATGTTGAAGAGTCTTATATCTTTGATCATTTCTACTCCAAACATTCAGCCATCAAGTGCATGTAATCTTATTTGCTGTCTCATTAACTTCTCTGATATGCAAATTCATACAATTTGACAATCTGGTGGATATCTTGTCTCTTTTAACTGGTTTGCTTCTTTAGGCCTATAAGGTTATCCAATGGCTCCAGCAGCAAACTAAGTTCTTAACATTTGGGCAGCTTCAGTTGATTTTCTCACTTTTTTCTTTTCTTTTGCTGTATTTTACGGCTTACACTATCATCCAATAGTACCTGGAGGATGACTTTCCTGAACTTCTATAAATCTTTGCACCTCCACTTATTAAAAGTTATACTTGTTTGTCATGTCTCAGTAGAAGTGCTGTGGTTCTGGGCAGCCAACTTTACATGAATGAAACATTCTGCATTTGCACTTATCAGATTAAGAAAACATCATAACTTTCAGCATTTGGTCCTGGAGATATGCTCATGCTTTCCATCTTGATAAACCAACCAATCAAATAAGTTCAATATCAGGCTAATTGGAGTTAGGCATATGCGTTAAACGCCTAGAAAATAGATAAAAATACATCCAAATATTGAACACGCTCGATTAAGAAAGTATCTCACTTCATGAATTCTACTATCTATTATATTTTATTCCCATACTAAAGATATTTATCCCTTAAAACAAATTAGGAGTTGTCGATTCTTTAAATCTAAAGGAACATACTGAAACAAAGTAAACCGTAACATACTGAAACAAAGTAAACCATTTAACAGAGAATTTACCTCAGTCCACTTGGAAGTACTTTCCTACTATTAGATTATTTAAAAGCCAACAGATAACTGATTGATGATTTTGAAAAAGAGGATACATGGAAAATATGAAATTCTACAAAGTTACAACAGTTGCTATAACTATTATTCCCAAGACTCACAACCAAAGATTATTCTCCAGCAGATGAAAAACTCGACACATATTTACAAGAAACAGTTGCCACATTTTTCACTACTTAACAGCACCCCTTGTGCTTCTTTACTTTATCATCTATTCAGCAATCTCAATGCTGTGTCTTCTTCAGCACTGTGACCAAACCTAAAGTAGAGCCATATGTTTTATGTAAAGCTTGAGCAGACCAACCATGTCCATCATCAACTGTAGGCATCCTAACTTCCATGAAAGGAGTAGGCAAATTTTGCGCCCCCGGCATCATTACACCAGCAAAGACTCTCAGTACATTACAAGCATCGATGTCCATGGACACGTTAATCTCCGGAACACCTTTTGGTAATGGAGGTATTCCTCTGATCTTAAAAAACCCTAGGAGATGGTTCTCTTCCACGGTTTTCTCTTCCCCTTCGTAAACAAGGATCAGTGCTTCGGCTTGGTTATCATGGACAGTAGTGAAAATCTGTTCTTTCCTTGCTGGTGTAGTGGTGTTCTGACGAATAATTGGTATAAAGTTGCTTCCATCAGCTTGAATGCCAATGCTTAGTGGAGTTGCTTGAATGGTTAACAAGTCCAAATTCCCAAATGGATCACTAATTCCCGAAGCTACTGCTCCTTCCAACGCTGCACCACGTACAGCTGCCTCTAGTGGATTCATTCCTGAATAAAGCTCTTCTCTTTTGCATATACTCGTTAGGATGTTCCGAACTTTTGGAATGTAGGAACAGCCACCAACAACTATGACATCATGTACATCTTCCGCTTCTAGTTTAGTAGCATGCAAACAACGTTTTATCAGAGCCTCACATTTCTCGAAGACTTCTTTGTTCACCTCTTCAAACTCCACCCTCCCGAGAACCTTAGATATTTTTGTACCATTTCCCAAGTCGACATCAATTGGGACACTCATATCGGATGAGAGTTTGTGGATGGCATCCTGGGTGGCAACTCGAAGCAACCCCATGCTCTTTATTTCTTCGATTCCATGGCTTGAGAATAGATCATCCATGTTCGGTAAGAATTGATGCATCAGATTTTGAAGTAGGTCCTCACCTCCAACCGTGCTGCCAGCCAAGGCCTTGATCTGCGAAACACCACCTGATGTAGCTGTTATAGCTACGTCACAATACCCAGCACCCATATTGAATATAAGCGCTATCTTTCACTCCCGCTACCCATATTTTCATGTGCAGACTGCTGTTGCTGCTGAGCATATAACAGAGCGACTGCAGTTGGTTCAGGCATCAATCTTAGAACATGAAGCCCAGCCATGGCACAGGCTCGTTCAATTCGCATCAACTGGAATCGGCTAAATGATACCGGAATTGTCAAAACCACACTCCTCACAGGGTGTTTCAGTTTAACTTCAGCCATAGCTCTTAGTTCAACCAGAAAGATAGCAAGAACTTCTTCCGGAGTAGTGGACCTCCACATACTGTTCACTAGGGCAGCAATAAATGGCCTGACACCAATATCTAAAGTTTGAACCAAAAAGGGGAGGTTTTTACTGGCGTGAACCACCGGATCGGTATCGACTCTACCAATCAGACGTTTCATATTAAAGATTGCAGCTCCAGACAACATGTCATATTCGTGAGCCAGTTCATCGCTAACACCACCAGCAGGGACCTCATCTTTGAAGGTAACATATGATTTCATTAATTTCTGATTCCTCGTGTTTCTGAGGAGTTCCACCTGAGATCCATTCCAAACTGCCACACTGCACTGAGATGTACCAATGTCAATTCCAATTGCTATCTCAGGGAAAGCAGGTGAAGTTTTTTCTTCCCCGGTTGTTTCACTGTCGGATGCCACAGTGTATGCTTGTTCAGCCATGTATACTGATTAAAGAACTCCTGCATTAAAAATATATACATATTTTTCTGGTTCAATTGATCGAAAAAGAATATCATATTCCATCCACTTCATATTCCTTATAAGAAGATAATCACATAACATCTATCATACCCATTACTATCTGTCCCACACACAAACAGACACGAAAAGAGCAAAAAAGGGCTGCACTAAGCTCCCGCTATGCGCGGGGTCCGGGGAAGGGCCGGACCACAAGGGTCTATTGTTTCCACGGCTGGAACCCATAAATTAATTTCTCTCATGTGGTTTACAGATATTTATAAACTAAGACAAAAACCAAAAGCATCTTGAATCATTAAATAAAACAGTACAATAACACAATTGCATCTATTATTCACATTTCTCATGCTTGATTAAGAACTTTTGAACTAGACTTGCAGTCTTAACATAAAGACATTATCTAGATTGTATACTTTACTTATAAATTTAGTAAAAGTAAACACAAACTAATTGGCTGATATACATTCAAGAATTGAACAACTTTGTATCCAGAACCAGTGGAATCAAAACAATCAATTGCTTTTATTTTGACAATTTTCATTGTATAAAACAGCAAAGATAACAGCTTGTGACAAAAATCCAATTTTATTACTTCCCATCCACGGACACACTATCTTTTTCTCTGCACTTTGCATCCGATCACCCCGTGAATTAATCAAATACAGAAACTCAAGCAACATTCTAGAATTGATAGGCACTTTTAAGTTTTCAAAAGAAAAAAGAATAGCACCAGAGCCCTCCAAATCGATTAATCAAATCAATCAACTTCATTTGTGATCAAGTAGATTAAGGCGATGGAATAATAAAGATACTATAATCATCCCCACATGAGTAGATTGCTTCAGACTAACCAACAATTGATGAATGAAACAATCAAACAAAAAAGCTAAACATATTCATTCACAAAGAACAATTCTTTTTTGTGGTAAGTTATAAATTAAAGAGCACAACAAGTTATTCAACTTGATACGTTATCAACCTCACATTAGTAAAAACAGAAACTTGCACTAAACGAACCATTAATCTATTAAGTAACCAAACAAAACAACTACATACTCCCTCCGTTTCAAAAAGATTGTCAGTTTTTGACTTACAAAGTTTAATAGAGTAAAAAGAGAAAAAAACTTGAATGTTGTGCTTTTAAATTTAAATTAAAGTTGGGTTGAATGTACAATAATTTTAAACATATCACGTAAAAAATTAAAATAAAAGAGTGATAAAAAAAACAATACAATACAAACATTTTGAAACGGAGAGAGTATTCATGATTATGAAAAAAAAAATCTTTCTTAAGCTAAAGGGTGTTAATTAAAATCAAAGGAAGCTGAAGAAAATGCAGAATGAAATGACAGTTTTACCACACAAACTAGAAGAGCTCACTGTTAAGCAGAGAGAGAGAGAGAGAGCAGAAAATTGGTGTTGAGAGGTGAAGAGTAGGTGGAGAAATAAGAGAAGATTATAGAGTAAATGAGAGAGAGACAGAAAGTTCTACAAGAAGAAAACCGAATGTAACGCCCAAGTGTGCCAACATGTTCTAGACCATCCCAGAGAGACAGACAAGTGTCCTGAAGGCGGTTACCTGATTTCCGGTCGGGTCGTCCTAACCCGTTTGTTAATGGGCAATTCGCACCGTTGTCCCTGTTTTAGGTGGTCTTTAATTTTTATCCCTCAAATTGATGATCTTTAATATTTGTGCTTTATCTAAAAATATGATTGAAAATAGCTTGTGAGTTCGAATTTCAACAAAGTAAAAATAAAATAAAATTATAAGGCAAGATTTCATTAGAAAATATATCTATTCGATCAAAGTGTTATAGAAATTTCTATGTAATCATGCCTTCAAAAATACATCTGAAGTTGTGGGTTCGAATCCCAACAGAATAAAAATAAAATTGCAAGGCAAGATTTCATAGAAATGATGCATATTCGGCCAAAGTTGTATAGAGAGTATGCATTAAGGGGCATATATTTTCATGTTACTATGCATGAAGGCAAAAATTTCTTGAAAAATTAAGATTATGCCTTGTCTAGCTAGTTATATAGGTCTATATAACCCTGTCCGAATAGACATGATTTCTATAAAAATTTTGCCTTGCGATTTTTTTTCCTTAGCTCTGTTGGGATTTAAAACCAGAATCTCTGATTTAGTAAATTCGTGAATAGTACTTTGACCTATAAATTTTCATTAAATAAAAAGTAGGCACAAAAATTAAAAACCAGCAAATTGAAGCCCGTATGAAGCCAATCCACACAAATTTTTTGCTGACATGTGGGTTTGGAGAAATTCGAAGGATTTCCCCTATTTTAGGGTGGTCTTTAAATTTCCCCCCTCAAATCAGCGGTTTTTAATTTTTATTCTTTGCTTAAAAAATAATCAAAAATATCCTTAAGGATCTGGATTCGAATCTCAGCAGAATAAAAAAAATTGCAAGACAAGATTTCATTAGAAAAAATATCTATTCGATCAAAGTTGTATAAAAATTATGCCTTAAGCAACATAAATTCTATGTAATTATGCCTCCAAAAATACCTCTGATGTTGTGGATTTGAATCCCACTAGAGTCCAAAAGAAAAAATAATGACAAGACAAGATTTCATAGAAATTATGCATATTCGGCCAAAGTTGTATATAAATTATGTCTTAAGGGGCATAGTTCTATGTAACTAAAATTGGCTTCAGACATAGTTACATAGAAATTATGCCCCTTAAGGCATAATCTCTATACAACTATGGTTAGGGCTGACAATTTCACCCTAACCCGATGGATATCCGATCCACCCGATCCAATTATATGGATGAAAATCCGATAAAACATGGATTTAATTGGGTGACGGATGGATCGGGTGACGGATCGGGTCGGATTCTGGTGAACATACATCCAACCCACCACCCGATCCACCCATCCACCCGTTATAAATTAATTATTTTCAATCCACCCCTTGTAGATCTTTTAATATTTGATATAAATAATTGATAAACATGATTGCTAATTATATCTATCAATTTATGGATCTATTTTTACAAAATATAAACTTGTGGTCAACTTTTACATTT
The DNA here is from genome assembly GCA_029783415.1 of Anisodus acutangulus. NCBI lineage: Eukaryota > Viridiplantae > Streptophyta > Magnoliopsida > Solanales > Solanaceae > Anisodus > Anisodus acutangulus. The sequence goes on from CM056502.1 coordinate 10,549,660, forward strand.
AAAATTTGAAATCTCAAATCATGCCTTTTTGGATGATTTGGAGTTTCATCTCATAAGATGAAATTGCATGTCCAAACACTTAATAAATGCTATTTTTAATTTGCCTGAATCAGGTAATCAAAATAACTTGAGTTAAGAAATATGTGGGTCGCTAACTCGTCCAAATTTAAACAGATTGAACAAATTATATTTTTATCTGCTAATTATACCACTCTAAGTTTGATCAAGTAAAACGTACATTGAACAACATAATAAAGGGAAAAAACAATTGTTGATCGTTTTCACATAAAAATATGAACTAACAGTACTAGGAGGATTGATGATATTTATTTTATCTTAACAGTTGATATAATCAAATGCAACTTTGTGGGTTTACCATACCCTGTCATTCTCGAATTAATCCGTACAATTCTCTACTTCCAATAAAATGAATAAAGTAAAGCTCATTTTTGTGAAATTTGAATTGACATATTTATTAACTGTCATAAATTACCTACAAGAGTTAAGTATCGACCAATTTTCATAAGTCTTCGTCGTTTCCATCCGCGAAGCACCTGATCCACCCGATTCACCCGTGGATGATGGGTGGATCGGATGTGGATTAAAAAAATAGGGTGATGGATGGGTCGGGTGGTGGATGGATCGTTGGCGGGTGGAGGCGGATTGAGCTCCACCCGATCCACCTCCGATCCATTGCTAGCCCTAACTATGGTCGAATAGGCATATTTCCATGAAAATTTTGCCTTGTGAATTTGTTTTTGACCTTCGCTGAGATTCAAATCCAGAATTTCTGATTTAGTAGACCCACAAAAAAAAATTTAATTCATAAGTTTTCATTAAATGAAAAATAGGAGAAAATTAAAGACCAGCGAATTAAAGGACAAAAATTAAAGACCACCCTGTATCTTCAAGCCACCCAATTTTTTGGTGGGTTTGGGCCAGTGAAAGGAAGTGTCCGAAGGCTGAAGTTCTTGGATTCATAGCCAACGAAGTGCACGGAGACAGATTTACACAAATGTTCCTTTTCAGGTTACAATTTTAAATTTGTTTATATTTTACAAAGATTGTGCAAATATAGTTCTGGAAAAACTATCATATCGAATCATATTAAACTCAGGTCCAATATTTGCTCATAAATTTTTTAATTTATTAAAAAAAATTAGATCATAGTCTAAATAAATAAATAAATTATAAGATAAATACAAAGAGAATCATTTATTAAATAGTTATCTCAAACTGAGAGAGTGGCGAAAATTTCACGTGCAAAGATATCCGGTTTCATCTCATTCCCAGAGGTTTTAAATTTTCGCTCCCTCCGTGCTACTATTTTAAGTGTCTTAATTTGAGTTGACACAAAATTTAAAAAATAAAGAGATTTTTAAATCTTATGATATTAAATTAAATGTGTGTAGTCCTTTAAATTTTGTGCTCTTAAATTTTACATATAGGATGTTGGATTTGGAAAACTTATTAAAGATAAAAGAAGACATTCTTTTTGGTGCTAAGACACTCAAATTGAACGGATGCATGATTTAGATCAACTACCAACATACGATGTTTGAAATTTAATAGATAATCGCCCCTGAAATGTTTTACAACTTTTCCTTCTCCTTCTTCCTGATGTGATTTAGCTCAAATTATAATCTATTTTAATTGAGAATTTGTTATACATCTTCTCGATTCTCGTTTGTCACTCCTTACTCCATCTTGTCCTTGTTCTCTTTCTCTCTTTATTGCCAATTAATTTAACACGATAGGTATAATGAAGAATATATCAAGTCTTACTAGACTGACAAAACTTAAATAATACAGATAGGTTAGAGATGCAGATGGATGGGAACGCAGTCTTGTCTGCATATAGAACTACTGATTTTGGCTACTGGAATGCTCAAACTATAAACAATAATGGTGTAAGGCTGGTATTCGAAAACACCACTTCTACTTTGTTCATTACTAATGGAAGCTTGATCATATACAACATGACAACTTGCCTGCTTCAGTTCAAGATCATTACCACATAGCTATGATCACTGACAAGGGAGATTTCCAACAGCTCTTCCGCAGCAAAGTAAATGCGAGCGGTTGGGATGTTGCCTCGCAAGCTATCACGCAACCTTGTATTGTAAATAATATTTGTGGTGTATATGGCTTTTGCCAATCACCTGACAATAAGGAAATCAATTGTAGTTGCTTGCCAGGCTATTCTCCTAGGGATCGCTACAATCTATCTAGAGGATGTTATCCGAGTGTGGTGAAGATTTTTGTGATACAAATTCTTCACATTCAGATGTCTATGTTCAAAGGATCTCTAATGCTGATTTCCCTAATAGGGACTATGCAGAACTAGAAAGGGTATTTCAAGCTGATGAGGAGATTTGCAGGCAGCAAGTGTTGAATGATTGTCTTTGTGAGGCAGCTGTCTTGATTGGTTTGACATGTTTCAAGAAGAGGATGCCTAGACAGAACGCCAGAAGTTTTATTCCTGATACAAATAACATGGTTGCGTTCCTTAAAGTTAGCAACTATATGGCATCTGAAAACAAAAACCACTCTATCTCCAAGGGTGTTCTGCTAGCAGGTGTAACAGTATGTTCAGTACTTGCTCCGCTTTTTGCAGCAGTTGCTATATATTATCACCCTTTTGTACAGAAATATAGACTAGCCAAGAACCCTCCAAAAAGAAAGCCAATTGAGCTGAATTTAAGGGTATTTTCGTTCCAGCATCTGCGCGAAGCCACGAATGGTTTCAAGAAATTAGGCCAAAAGGGGCTTCTGGTGCTGTTTATAGCGGAATTCTCAAGTTAGAGGATGAAGAACTTGAAGTTGCTGTGAAGCAATTAGAAAATGACATTGAACAAGCTGATGATAAAGATTTTTTTGGCAGAAGTGAGGGTGATAGGCCTAACACATCACAAAAATCTGGTTCGTTTGTTAGGCTTCTGCAACGAAAAGAGTCATCGGCTTCTTGTTTATGAATTAATGAAAATGGTGCCGTGTCAAATTTGATCTTTTGGGATGGACAAAGACCAAGCTGGAAGCTAAGAAGTGATATAGTACTTGGCATTGCTAGAGGAATGTTATATTTGCACGAAGAGTGCGAGAACCAGATCATTCATTGTGACATTAAGCCACAGAATGTCCTTCTGGACAAGAACTATAATTGCAGAGAAGTAGAATGAAAATAGTGTGTTTATTAATGAGCCTCCAATGGAGTTTATATACAAGGTAAACAAAACAAACTGTGCTAAGCTAACTCCTAGAAATTAGGAGCAGATAAACATACGTGAACAATCCTAACTGAATGATATAATGTACAACGTTAATGCCTAAATTAGATGAAGTTGCCTCATCCTATTTTATAGATAGTGCTGAGTTAGTGTTGACACCCAATTTTGTCCCATCTTTTTGGATTTTATTTGCAATTTTTAATATTTTTGACACTTTAAAACAATTTTAAAATATAGGCATATATGTGTATATATATCATTATTATCATTTATTATTTGCATTTTTACTGTCATTTGCATTTTTATATCACAAGCATACTTTTATCTTAATATTATATGTTATTTTATTTTTACATAAAGCAGCGTTGCATTTTTTTTTTAAGCATCAAGCATTTCACAAATATTATATTTTATCATATTATCATCTTTATAATTTATAAATTTTGCAAAGCTTTCTTTTTATATAATAAAACCTCCTTTTTATATTTTTACCCATAACCCATTTCAATCCTTTTTATATCTTAACCCACTTCATTTCCCCAAAAAACAATTTCTACTCGACCCATTACAATAAAAACAACCCATTTTGGACCCCATCAAGGCCCGACTAATCACCCACTTATCCCTACCGGTAGCCCAATTAGCGGCCCAAAAACATAAGCCCACGGATCGGCTGCAATTCCCTTTTCCTTTATTTCCCCCTTTTAAACCAAAACCCTACCAACAAAAACATTCATTCCATATAATCTCTCTCCTCTCTCTCTCTCTCAATGGGCATTGCCCCCGTCGCCCTTACGCGACCACAGCGCCCCTTATGCAGCGACCCTACGTGCGCGGTCTGCTGTTTCACCATGCCACGGTCTGTAACGACACCTGCGCCAGTCGGTCACCCTACCCGCCCACGACCATACCGGTCCGGCGACCGTGCCCAGTGACCCCAGCACGCCGGTCACTGCTCAGAGCACAACATCGCCGGACACCGCCTACCACCCACAGTCGATTTTGGGGGTTTGAGGTCCTAAGTCCGAAAATGAGGTTCAGGTTTACTCTTGTTGGTGGTTCCGGTTTGCTTCTTTGTTGGTGGTTTTGGTACTTTTGTTGGTGGTATCGGGTTTGATTCGTTGGTGGTTTCGATCTGTTTTGGTGGTTTTATTTCGATAGGGTCACAATCTGGGTCGGGTCACCCCATATGTCGGACGAAAATCTCGAGGTTTATGTTTTACTTTGTTGTTGGTGTATCTGAATTTCGAGAAAAATCGATTCGGGTTGAAAAAACATCAGGTCGAAGGTCGGGTCGACGGTCGGTTAATTCAGATTTTGTATGTTTATATTGTGTTGTTGGTTAAATTTGTAATTTGGAAAATCTATTCGGGTTGAAAAACATCGATTCGGGTCGGGTCAGCGACTTGGTCAGATCGACCGGTTGATTACTTTCAGTTTTGTATGTTTATATTGTGTTATTAGTTACTCGTAATTTGGAAAATCAATTCGGGTTGAAAAACACATCCGATTCGGGTGGGTCAACGACGATTGATGTTAATTTCAAATTTACAATATGTTTATATTGTGTTGTTGGTTATCTGTAATTTTGAAAAATCGATTGAATTCAGCGGCCGGATGAATCGACGGTCGGCTAATTTCAGTTTTGTATGTTTATATTATGTTGTTAGTTACACGAAAATTTGGAAAAGAATTTGATTCAGGTTGAAGTATCAAATCTTAGTGGGTCATTGTTAAATTAGTCGACCCGCCGAATAAATTTCGGATTTGTGTTTTAATATCTTGTTGTTTATTATCTGAAAATTCAAAGAAAAAAATGTGTGATTCGGGTCGGGTAAAATTTTGAGTCGGGTGGCGTTTTAATTGTGACTAACTCTTTGTTTTTTTGGCATTTTAAACATACATTTACACAACTATCTTGTTGTTTCTTTGTTTTATCATTTTAACTATCTTGCATTTAGGCGAGTAAATTAAATTGAGGCGCTTTTTTATTTGTTTCTCTGTTTTACATTTCTAGTTTTTAAACATCATTACAGCAGATATTTCTTGTTTCTTGTCTTCTTGTTTTAAACTAAATATCGCGTCCTTCGGATATTATTTCTCAATTCTGTTTTCTCTTTACTATTTTGACACCATTTCTTGGATTTGAATATTATACTACATAGAAGTAGATGAAATTAAGTTGAGGCAGCGCTTTACCCTATTTCTTTCGTTTCTCTTTTACTGTTTCTGTTTTAAACATCGTACAGCAGTTCTTTGTTTTATTTGTTTTAACCAATACTACACTTTAGGCGATGAAATTGAATTCAAGGCGCGCTTTCTTCTTTGATTTTCTTGTTTTGGCATTTAAACATCGTACGCGGATTGTCTTCTTGATTTCTTGATTTATATAAATATTGCATTTATGCCGATGGAAATTAAATTGAGGCGCGTCCTTCGGACATCATTTACAATTACATTTTCCTTTGTTTGGTACAAATTTTCTTGATTTGAATTAAATACTGCATTGGTAGATGAAAAAATATTAAATCGATTTTGAGGCCTCCTGATTCTAAAGCGGAAAATAAAACTTACAGGCAATGATGAAATTTAAATCTTTTTCACAGAGACCAATATGTTAAGGTAGGCAAAGGCAACTAAAATGTCCAGCAGGTCATATGTTATAACCACAGCGTGATTGGAATGATCTTTTCAAAATTTAAATCGAGCCCTCGTAATCAAAACATTTATTGTTTGAATCTGAGATCGAGTATATATATTTAATTGTTTCTAACGTTTATTCTTGGCGACTTGCAAAGATAAAGTCAAAGAAGGCAAACAACCCTCGGAGATTATTTATTTTGTTGTTGTCTTTTACTTTCTTTAATTCAGCTTTATTCCATTTTGTATTGTAATATTATTGTACTCGTGAAATTATTGAAATATTTAGAATAGGTAGACATAGAATTAATTATTAGGGTAGTCAAAAACTTGAAACCCGTCGCTAGTTTATTTATTTTTAGGCTCGGTTAAGTTTTTAAAATTGAAAATCGCTAGTTTATTTATTTTTAGGCTCTTCGCCCATAAAAATCACATTGCATACATTTTTATCAATTTTCATGCAATTACATATTTATATTCTTTTTAGCTTTACATATATATTAATGTCATACAAATGTATACTTGCACAAATGCATCATTTCATTAAATACTTGCAACATTATTTTTATACTTGTAAAACATGCACTTTTCTTTAGCATAATTAACTTGAATTTGATCGGATAACCATAAGTTAGCGGATCTTAAAGGATGCCTAACCCTTCTTCGCTTTAGGATAATAAAGAATCCTTATTAAAATTTCATTAGTTTACGTAGACCCTGAAAATTGGAGTTATTTTGCAGACTTTTGGTTAATATTGGTGCCTAATTCACCTTAGAATAATTAGGTGGCGACTCCTCAGCAAGCGAGTTTTTAACCGATCAAAGAGGAATCGGCCATCGTCGCGGCTTGCATGTCAAAATCGGTGCGACCGGTTGAATGCGATGCCTTTATTCGCCCCCCTCAAGTTAGGTGTGAATAGACAACACCTAACTTGGGAATCATGAGCTGGAAGGCTGTCTTGGACAATGGTTTAGTGAGCGGATCTGCAACCTGATCAGTGGAGTGAACGTGTGATACTCGAACTAGGACATTGCGGACTTGGTTGCGAACAAAGTAAAGATCAACCTCGAGGTGCTTCATTTCTGTATGATGTACTGAATTTTTAGCCCGATACTCAGCCTCAGTGGAGGAGCGGGAGACAGTAGGCTGCTTACGAGAACACGAAGAAATAGGCACCGTGCCTAGATAAACAATGTAACCATAGATTGAGCGGCGATCATTAATAACACCCGCCCAATCAGCATCAACATAGGCATAGAGATTTGTGCATTGCTGTGGGGAAATATGAATTCCATACTAGGATGTCTCCTTAAGATACCGAAGGATACATTTAACTGCCTTCTAGTGAACCACAGAGGGGGAGGTATTGAACTGAGTAAGCTTGTTTACCGAATATGTGATGGCAGGTCGGGTAAACATATAATGGGCCTTCCAGAAAGTGAAATTGTGATTGCTAGACAGTTTAATGGGCAGCTGTGATGATGGGTTAAATTGAACCAAGTGTTTGAGGATAGGGGCGGCGTCGGCATTAACAACAGGGGTGCAAAAGGCCACTTGTGCGTAGAGAAAAACAATTGTATCTTGGACAGATTACGCGTTAGAGTATTTTGGCTCTGATACCATATAATTGCAGAGAAGTAGAATGAAAATAGTGTGTTTATTAATGAGCCTCCAATGGAGTTTATATACAAGGCAAACAAAACAGATTGCGCTAAGCTAACTCCTAGAAAATAGGAGCAGATAAACATACGTGAACAATCCTAACTGAATGATATAATGTACAACGTTAATGCCTAAATTAGCTAAAGTTGCCTCATCCTATTTTATAGGTAGTGATGAGTAATATGTGCACTGTTAAGAACTACACTGCCAAAATTGCTGATTTTGGCCTTGCAAAGCTTCTTATGAAAGATCAAAAGCGAACAAGCACGAATTTTAGAGGAACCAAGGGTTATATGGTACCAGCATGGATTAAAAACGTGCACGTGACAACCAAAGTTGACATCTATAGCTTTGGTGTTTTGCTGCTTGAGATTATTTTCTACCAAATGCACATGGACTTAAACCCAATTAGCGAATCAAACAAAGAGTTCGAGTTGATCTTAGTGGATTGGGTTCTTCATTATGTGAGAAACGAGATGTTGAGAACTGTTGTTAGGCATGATGAAGAAATTATGTGTGATTTTAACAATTTTTAGAGGATGACGATGATTGGACTATGGTGTTTGTGGTCCTGAGCCAAATCTTTGACCATCAGTAGCAAAACTTGTTCAGATGTTGGAAGGAACTATATAAATAGGTGTTCTTCCTGTGGTTGATACAACTATATGAGTGATTTGTTGTATTGTCATGTGATATGTTCAACTGTCATTCTGTTTTACTAGTCATTATACCTGGTTAAATTTCAGTTTTTTTCTCATAGTTCTCTGTTGCAAAAGATTGTGCTCTTTTACTTACACCCTTAACGTATGAATTATACTTTGATTTCCACCTTATCCTCTTAAGGTATCTGTTTCTTTGTAATTATAAAGCAGTGTCGGAATGTAAAGCATGTAGGAGAATAGTAAATAACTATTACAAGTACTTCAAAAGGATAAATAATAAAGATTACAACAACAAGTTGTCAATCTTTTAATCTTGAACTAGAACTTCAAATCTGGATCTTGTATTCAGAAATACAAGAACATGAACTGCTACACTTGTGGCTTGTAGTACTGCTAAGAATCCGAACGGTTAAAGTCCTTTGAGATTCAAGTTCACACCTGAAACACTTAGCAACCAATTAGATAATCACAACACCACCGGCTGAGTCGAGAGATGACTCTCTGTCTTTAAGACAAGATTGCCCCCGTGTATAGGCTTTACGGAAGTGTGGACAATAGTCTCCCAAGGTAAAACAACAAACTATCAAATGTACAAAGCCTACACAAGTGATCCCAGCGAAGAACACGAACAATGAAGATTGCTAAGAGAAGGATTGCTATCAGGAAAAACTAATCTCTTTGTGGTGTTGTTAACTTGTGTGTCTCTTGTTCTTTGTGTGTAAGTCTCTATAGAATTGAGCCAAATGACTCAATTTATAGGTGTGCAAGATGGCCTTTCAAATTCCCCATAATGGCATTCAATTGTCATGTAATGGATGACCTTTAATCCTTAAGTAATGCAACAACATAATGGTCTAAGTAATGGCCATTATTGGGTGGATTCAATGCCATTGAAACCACCTTAACAACCAAACTTTTGGGATTCTGATGAACAGTCACTGCCTTGGAAGCACCGCGGCGCTGCAGCATTAGCGCCGCGGCTCTAATTAGCCAAAAAGTTACTGCCGACCAGGCGCCGCGGCCCTTCTTGGCGGGCGCCGGGCGGCCCTCTTCGGCGCCGCGACCCTTTCCAACCCGTTCCATCTTACACTTCGCACAATTCTTTCTTAATTTACCAACATGGAACACTTGTTATTTAACTAATAACCGTCCATCATTCTATGTCTCAAACATTTCACTTACATACCAATTATCTCTTTCATTAACGAAATTTACGACACTTGGCACTAAGATTGCACGTGTGTGGAAATGACGTTTCCGACATGCGGGGCCCCAATTGTTTGAATCAGAAATAATGGGATAAACTTAATTCCACATTAGTAAATTTCCAACAATCCCCTCTTGAAAGAGATTTTGGCGCACAGACAAGGTGCTACTTTCAGCGAAAATATATTGCATCAGGAGAGGTAGCTTCCGCTTTGAACCTTCCCTAGTTGAATACCATCGGACTTACTTGAGACTTAAGCTTAAGCGGATAGACCCAGAGGAAGTGAGAAAAGTCATCCAAAAATACCAAATAATATTTATGACCGAGGTTGCTAGTTATAGGGGATGTCGATTAAATCCGCATGAATGATATCAAAGGGAGAGAAAGTAATACTTAAAGAAGACGTAAATGGAAGTCTAACATATTTTCCTAGATGACAAGAGGAGCAACTATGGGAAAGTTTCCCTTTATTACAGTGGATTAAATTGCGGTTTCTAAGGGAATAAAAAACATAAGCTCTCGGATGACCAAGTCTACTATGCCACGTTGATGGAGATATTGCAGCTAAAGCGGTGGGTGGAGTGACATGGGCAGTGGACGTGGGTATGAAAGGATAGAGGTCCCCCTCACTATTGCATGTAGGTCCGTTACAGAAAAACCAAATGGGTCAAATTTAATGGATACAAAATTATCGGTGGCAAATTTTCTTACAGAAATTAGGTTCTTGATAATGTTAGGGGCATATAGGACGTTTCTAAGGGAGAAGTGGGGATGCGGTGGCGGGGTTAGTGTGTGGCCAAACCCTTGAATTGGAATATGATGACCATTCCTGACCATAATAGATTGATGAGTATCTAAATGGAGCAGTTGAAGAAGAATACCAGAATTGTTAGTGAGGTGAGACGTGGCGCCCGTATCCATATACCACGTGATATCGTGCTACTGCTGGGTCGTTGTATAGTGGGCCTCACGGCTGGAAAGAAGCCCGATGGTGCTGGGCCGTTGGTCAGTGGGCCTCGGCTGCGTGCTGGGTTGATGGGCAGTGGGCCTTGGCAGGGGCCACTGTTGCTCTGGCCATTGTGTAGTGGAGTGCAGTGGTGGGCGATGGCGATAGTCTTTGAGCCATTGGGCGATGGGCCTCGGCGATGTCTTTGGGCGGCCAGACGATCGGCCTCGGTAGCCCTTTATTCTTTGCTAAGCCGTGTAATGGGCCTGGTGGGTGGCGATGGCTCGGCCAGCGATTCAAATCTTGGGCTGCGGCCCGATAATTTGTGACGTCGGGAGTTGAGGAAGCGGAAGCGGAAGAATCCATGGGGGTTACTGAAAATTCGTGGAAGAATATCGGTTGAGAGGTTGTCGTATATCAGCTGTATAACAGCGGTATACCGGGCTGCTTATGTGATAAATGTATTAGGTGGTGTATACTTGACGTGCATGGGGTACAAAGCAGAGCATATGGGGGCTGGGTGCTGTGTAAATCGATGTATATCAGCGGTATACAGACTCTGTTTGAGAAGAATGAGAGTATATCAGGGAGTAGCAGGGTATACGGGCGATATATCACAAAGGAGTAGTGGTATACAGGGCTATATGTCACGGGATATATGTGGTATATAAGTAGATTTTGAGGGAAGAGGCTTGTATATCACGTAGAAGCAGGGTATACTGGTTGTATATCACGAAGAGGCAATGGTATACAGGGATGTATACGGCTTAATATCGCCGAAAAAAGGGGAGGCGGAGGAGAGGTATGCGGCGGCCGAATCATGGGCTGAAATAAGCTTTAATTGATGTATATTTTTTGTTACATAGTATCTCATTAAGGATGAAATAAATAATAAGATTTTCTTTTCAAATACAAAAAAATAAAAGTGTGTCATATCAGTTGAGAGACGAGACATGGGGAATTAAAAGTGTTTTTTCTTGTGATATCTTTTGTTTTCCGCAGCATTTTGCACACTGGTGCTACTCAATATCAGGACATTCAACTCTTGGACACAAACCCCTTTGGAAAGGTATTTTGGTGTAGTACTTAATTTTCCGTTATCCAAAAAGATTGGTGCAAGAAAAAAATCATCAGAAACAGATATAAAGGTGGAAAAAGGAAGAAAAAAACCCGTCATATTATATTTTACATATTATATGATTGACTCGTCGTTTTCTATTTGAGAGTACTCATTAAAAAGGATATTTTGACTAATAAACAGGCTTTAGTCATCGATGGGAAGCTTCAAAGTGCAGAGATAGATGAATTCATCTATCATGAATGTCTTGTTCATCCACCTCTCCTTCATCATTCCAAGTATAACTTTTCTTCACTTCCCACTAATTAATGCTCATTTTAATTAATCATTATGACTGTATTTATCACAAAGTTCTTCAGCATTCGATAGTTTACAAAAATATGCACTTTCAATTTTCAGTCCTAGAAGCATATTCATTATGGGTGGAGGTGAAGGTTCAACTGCCAGAGAATTATTAAGGCACAAGACAGTGGACAAAGTTGTAATGTGTGACATTGATGATTGATGTAGTAAGACTCTTATTATTCTCTTTTACTTTTCCTCCCCCCACCCCCCTTATACCTAAGTTGATTGAAGGTGAAGTTCCAATTATATTTAATTGTGTATGTGTAAATATGTTTATTCATAAATAATAGTCAAGTCTAAATTTTGTTGCAGGAGGTGGTGAATTTTTGCAAGTCATACTTGGAGGTTAACAAAGAAGCTTTCTCTGATCCTAGACTCGACCTTATTATCAATGATGCCAGGTTCAGTCCCCTAACTTTATAACTTGTTAAATTGGCCCTACATTATTAGTTTTTTGGGAAAACTAATGAATCTTAATTAACAAAAATGGGGTGATTTTGAGCATTACGATATTATTATAGGAGATTTAGCTGATCCTTTTCTTTTGCTTTCTACTTTAACAAAAATGGGGAGAATTTACTTTCTACTTTATTTTACCTTTTCTTTTGCTTTCTCCTTATGGTTTTAACTCAAAGTTATCTAGGATCTTATGTTTCTTATATGTTCTTTTGTTTTTTGTTGGAAGTGGTGGGGGTGCTATGTAGTTACTCTAAATGAAAGAGGAGTTATGGCTTATGGATATTTCTTGTTGTTTATGAATTTCAATATGATTTAATATGGAATACTTGTTGGAAATTTGTCTTTGGTGGGGAGGTGCGTCCACCCATATTTAATGAATTAAACACTAGGGTTCCGCATGTTAGATGCTTTGTCTCATCATACGTGCATAATCTACTAAGTGAGTAGATGACCGTAAGGCCAAGAATCGTCAAATTTCGTTAAGAAATGAAAGAGATATTGGTCCACGAAGTAAGGTGTTTGAGGCATGAAAATATGGTGTGGGACAAATCTACCACATCGGTGGGAAAATGAAGAATTGCTCTCTTTATAAGTCTCTAAATTGGCTAAGGGGTTTGGGACCCCAAGGGGTATCCCATGTGTTTAAAGGAGGGAGGGCCTAGATGTGCTTGGGTTCAAGGCTAAGCCCACACGCGCGCCGCCGCCGCCCGTCCCGTCCGGTCACGGGTCACGGGCTTCTTCTGGTATTATCTCTTTGGACAGAAGAGAGTAAAACACAGTCCAAAACGTGAGCAATAACGTTGGGACGGAAAACAGAAACTCTTCCTTCCTTTTTCATATCTTCAGCAAATCGTTTCGTATTTGTTTTCTTTGTGAGGGTCAACCTATTTGCTTTGTAGTGTTGATTAAAGTGTTGTTTTATCTTGAAAGACTATTGCCTGTTAACGTAAAAGCATATATACGGGGCAATCTTGTCTTAAAGATAGAGTGCCATCACTCGACTCAGCACACAGTTGTAACAATCCAGATGTAGTGTTTCTTGATTTCAGGTTATCAAGATTCAAGACTCAACAACTTTGCGGTAGTTCAGAATATTGGCAATTCGTTTATCCTTTCGAACACTTGTAATATTTATTTACTTCCCGTACTGCTTTGCAATATCCAACAATACTATCTTTTCATTTTGGGTATACTAATTAGTACTACAATCTTTTGAATGCCCCAAAGGTTTTATCGCATTATAAAGATTATGTATATACTTAACTTATGGACTTGTTTTCATAGGCGGAATCATGATTTTTAATTTATGGGTTTGATATTGCAATTCTTTTTGCTTATTAAAGTCTAGATAGATTATTTATACCTATTGAATGAATTTTCTAATACAAATATTGAAGTCAAAGCTATTGAATTCTGCTAATTTTAAAGTTGTCTTCCCCCTCCCCCCTACTTGTTTCTTCTTTTTCCGGTTATTACTTGAAGTGTACAAATAAGTGTTAGGCCCTGTTCCATTAAGCTTCTTGAAAACCAAATAGGGGTTGGGCCAGAAATGTTAGAGGAGGATATGCCTATGCTGACATGCAAAAGTCCAAACAAATCCTTAAGTGGTGATTGATAAAGCTACCATTCTGGGTAGCTATGCTTGTGGCCATGCAAATCAAAGATAGCAAAACATCTCCAAATAAATTAGTGATGTATGTGTCATTTCTCAGATACAATAATGCATAAACTCACTAATAATTAGATTAGGTCTAGTGGAATTACCATCAAAGCTTATATGTCCTTTAGTGATATTGATGGAAATCTTTTAGATAATAGGTGTAGGTCCGACTTTCACTAAAAAGGTAGTGATATTCAACTTTTAGAATCATTAAGTTAGGTTGAATCCATCGAGAGACACTTGTGGTTGACAACATATTTCACGTAGACGTCTCAACTAAACATTGTACCTATTGAGCATTCAGACTACATCAAATTTGTTTCAATTAGACATTCTTTTGCCAATCAACTAAAAATACAAAAGTATGTGTAATGCACTCGCAGGGTGACATGTCATGATGACTAATTAAAAGATGACATGTGGCATTAAATTAATAATATTAAAAAATTATAAGAAAAAAAACTAATTTTCAGCAAAAAAATAAATAAAAATATCTATTTACCCCACTCCTCCTTGCCCCTTTCTTCCTAGGAGCCTCTACTACTTCTGGTCGTCGTCCCCTTTTGAACATAACAAAAGAAAAGTACCCAGCTGAATATCAAGCATTTCTCATAATAATGTAAAAGATAGTGTCATAATGGAGCTAGCACAAAGTTTTGCCGGAGAAGTAGAAACAAACTTCAAATCAGGACATAGTTTCGCTGACGTTAATGGAGTTTCGTTTCAGTCACGAAGAAGAGAGATGTCAGTATCGATGGATAGCAAAATCAGCCAATAATTAACCAGTACAGAACATAAAATTAACAAAACCCATTAGAATTCCGGATCAAAAAATTCAAAAGAACACCCAAAGTCACTACCATTTTCATCACTTTCCAAGAACTCATCAAAAATAAGAAAAAATTGGAAGGAATCCGCGATACTCAGTAGAACTTTCAAGGCGGAAAGAAAAAAATGAAGAAGAAGAAGAAATAAAAAGGAAAAAAATGAAAAATCTTTTTTTGTAAGCTTTTAACGCCTATTTTTGTGTGAAAATCACACAAGTTATCAAGTCAATATCTAGATGATACAGTCGAGTCTTATTTTAGATGTCTAAATAAAAAAGTCTTAGTTGATGTGTCTAAGTGAAAGATTGTATCAACCACATGAGTTCGGCCTTAAGTTTAGAATGAGTGCATCCTTTCAGATTAGCAAATCTTTCTCAAGATCACGTCCTTCGTTTGCCAGAAAATTAGCATATTGATTTATGCGTCTACTTACATTAAGCCTTGTTTCTTTTTTTTTTTCTGTTATTACTTGAATTGAACAAATAAGTGTTAGGCCTATTCCATTAAGCTTCTCCAAAGCCAAATTGGGTGTCGGGTCACAAATAATAGAGGAGACTATGCTAACATGCAAAAATCCAAACAAATCTTTAAATGGTGATTGATAAAGCTTCCAGTTTGGGTAGCTACGCTTGTGGCCACGCAAAGCAAAGATGGGCAAAACATCTCCAAATAAATTAGTGATGTAAGTGTCATTTCTCACATACAATAATGGAGTACATAATCTCACTAATTAAATTAGATCTATTGAGATCACCACCGAGGCTTATATGTCTGTTTGTGATGTTGGTGAAAAACTTTCGCACCTTAGGTGTGTATTTCATTATTACTAAAAAGATAGATGTATTTAACTTTTTAAGTCATTTAAGTTCAGAATTGGTGTAGTTTAATGAAAAAAATTCATACTTCCTCTGTTCATTTTACTTGTCACGATTATTAAAAGTAGTTGTTTCATAATATTTATCGTTTTAGGAAAACAAGAGAGAATTTTTGTTCAATTTTATGCGTACTTAAATAAATATGAAAAGAGATTAATATGGTAAAAACAAAAGTCAACAGTAGTAATAAAAAATTTAAAAAGGATAAATTGGTCAAATATTTTTTTTAATTAATAGTATATTTTTTAAGGGGCGTACAAAAGATAAAAGTAAAGGTGACTTAGGGATTAAGAAAGCAAAGGATAAAAATATTATCTCTCCTACTAGTATTGGTTGGAGACTTTTCTCCAATCCTAACTCCCTTTGGGCTAGCACCTTTGTAAAAGAATATGCTAATAAGCATACCTCTCCCTACAAATCCTTTATTTGGAAGAATATTGTTATGGGAGGAATAATTTGCTCCCAGGGCATTGCCTGGTCTTCTGGTGCTGGGCAAAAAAGTTAATTTATGGAGAGACAAGTGGATTCCTTCAAGCCCTCCTCTTACAAGTACTATTCATGATCCTCTAACACTAAGGGTGGCCAGTGGGCCGGGACGGGGCCGTCCCGACCTCGCCTCTACCCCGCCCCGATTCCGCTCAAAAAAAAAACGGTGGCGGGACTCGAACTCGGGACGGGACAATGTCTCGTCCCGCCAGACCCGAGCCCGCCCCAGGCCAGCCTGACCCGACCCCGCCCTTTGTCCCCCTTTGCAAATATGACCGCTGCCCCCAACGACCATTTTAGATTTTGGCCGTTGGCCAACGGCCATTTTAGGTCTCCCCTCCCCAACCCCCTACCCCTTAATATTTATTTTAACCCATAAGTTATTATATTTACACTTTAACCCAATTTCCAACTATAAATAACTCATTTTCTCTTCATCTTTCTCACAAATCTTCCTACAATCTCTCTAATCTCTCAATATATCTCTCTACAAGTCTACATTGTTTGCTAAATATTCAATTTTATTTATTCATTTGGGAATTGAGAGTGAAGTTGGCAACTAGCTTGAGGATCTTCCATCGAACAAAATTTCAATTTTCAACCTCTCGATTACACGTCTGCGTTTGGTACATCCGTTCCTTCATTAAATTATTATTGTCTGTTTATTTTATTTAGTGCACTTAATTTCATTTACTTTAATTGTTTGTTAGCATATAATTAAAATGGAAGGAATTAGAGGTATGTTTAAGGGTAAGGGTAAGACTTCTTCTAGTAGGGCAAACCAGCTTGAGCAAAGTACTTCTTCTAGTCATCTTATTCCTACTCATGATGATTTTGTTGATACTCAACATTTTCCTACAATAGCATTAGATTTAGACGAGGAACTATTTTCTGGAACTCAAGAAGACTTTAATTTAGACGATGATCTAGATGATCCACCCACTAATGTTGATGACAACACACCCACTAGTGCACCTTCAACTGAAATACCTCCTATTCCCCCTAGTATGAGAGACGAGGTCCAAAGAAACGACCATTAAAATCGAGATGCATGGACATTTTTGATAGGGACGTAGAGAATCAAGTAGCTATATGTAAAATTTGTAAAAATATTTTAAAATTTAAAAGCTGGAAAAGGTCATTGTGGGGCGGGGTTTAATTAGACACGTAGTAAGTGCTCATCCATTAGGTATGCCCAATACCAGGCTTCAAAACTGGTGTGCGCAAACGCCGCTCCATCGGGACAAGGTTCACATACCGACATCGTCCCGACCAAGTCTGATGTCAAATTAACCCTATGACGGGGAATTGTAGGCTCTAAATACAATAAACATAGAGATGGGGAAGCAATATCAAAATTAGTTGATGTGGAGGGTTTGCCTTTTTCATTTCCTTCATCTCCTGGTTTTATTCATTACATTAGAGATATATATAATCCTGCTTTTAACTGTTTTCCTAGATCAACTGTTAAGAGAGATGTATTTAAATTCACGCATGAATATCAACAATATTTACGTTTTCATTATATCATTTTAATGGCAAAGTATCTATCACGTCTGATATAGGTCGTAGTACTAATCTTACATGATTATTTAATCAGAACTTGTCATTGGATAGATTATAAATGATCTATGCAAAAATGTATTTTAGCGTATAGATATATAGATGATAGGCACAATCGATACTTTTATTGCGTATAATATTTATCAAATGTGCCATTATTACTTTAATAACCGATAAAATTATGACTATTACATTAGATAACGCTTCTTCTAACAATTACGCAATTACAATTTTAAAACATAGTTTAACTCCATCTTTTTCAGATCATTTTCATATAAAATGCAAGTGCCATATATATAACTTAATTGTAAAGGATGGTCTATCACTTTTGAAGACATTCTTAGTAAAATACAATTTGCTATAAACTTTATTTTTAAAAGTAATAAAGTACAACGTAGAAAAGAATATAAAAACTTGTCACGATTGTGGACCACCTTATAGAAAAATTCCACAAGAAGTATCCACTAGGTGGAATTCTTTATACGAGCAACTACTTGTTGCTTATGACTATAGAATACCTATAACTTTATTTATTAACTCTCATAATAAAAATCCAAATTGATATGATTTTAGATAGTGATTGGGTAAAAATTTCTGAACTTATTGTATTTTTAGAGAATTTTTTTCAAGCAACAAAAGAATATTCCTGTATATATTATCCTACTATTTCAACTATGTTGTTTTATATATCTCTAATATTTTTATTACTTAGTGAATATATGGAAAAACCAAATTTTATAAGGCAGCTATTAAAAATGTTTGTCAAAATAAAAATATTTTATTCCTATTCCCTCTATTTATATTATTGGTTCTCAGATTAAATCCGACTATTAAACTAGACGGTACTAAAGTACTAATTGAAACTATTTACGATTGTATAGAAGCACTACCACCTCCAAGTCCCAAAAATCTAAATCATCCATCACCTATTGAACAAACTAAAGAAGAAGTGTTGTCTAGCGTAGAATACCAATGCAAAAATATATATAGATTTTATCAACAAGAAAATGCTAGTAACTTGCTTCAGGCTTCCATACCATCTTCTTCATCTTCAACACAACCTCACAAAAGACATGCTTTGTTCTGGCTAGTATTGAAAGCCTCGTAAATAGAATGCGCCGCACTTCTCTACTACTAACCAAATTAGCGAGTTGGATATTTTTGTTTTGCAGGTTACATGCCATATCAAGAAGTTATCAATGAAGATGGACATGAAGACTTGCTTTGAACATCTTTGGAGGAATGAGAAGACCTTCCGACACTTTCATTGATGGCTCGAGATGTTATGAACATTCAAGCGTCATCAATCCGTCTGGCGCTTTTTGCATGCAGATATCAAATAGGAGACCACAGACACTCATTAGCCTGAGACTTTGGAAATTGCAGTATTATTCAGAGATTGGATACGAGCGGAGCGGAGAAGGTGCGGTCAACCGGAGATCAACGAAGAAGAAGATGAAAACTACAACGAAATCTTAACCGAAGGTAGTGGAAGCGACGTGGATCAATTTGACCAACAAATACAAATTCCAACCGAAGAACCACAGGAAATCATCAAGCAATTAGAACATGTTTTTTTGAGAATGTAATTTTTTTAATTGAAATTTTATTATGTAATTTGCAATTTTTGGACAACACCGCAAAGTTGCAATTTAGATTTTAGACAATTGTATTTGTATTACAAAAAAAAATCATATCTATTAATATAAGAGGCACAAAAACAGCCTTGCAATGTTTTTATTACACTATTTTATCTTGTTTATTGAGTTTTTTACTTTTTTTATACATATGTTATTTTAAAAAAAAAATGAAAACCCGCTTGACCCCGCCTTATTCGAGCATCGACGGATCGGGATCGGACGGATCGAGCAAGTCCCGCCCAGACTCGCTAGACCCGACTCCCACCCTTGGCTCGTCCCGCCCCGACTCGACCCCGCTGCATCTTGAGCCCGGCCCACTGACCACTCCTATCTAACACTACAAGAGGATAGTCTAACTCTTTCCAACTTTTGGGATAATGATGTCTCTACTTAGTCTATCAGTTCCTGATGATGTTATGCTTGCTGTTAATATGATACTATTAAAACTTATTGGAGTCTTAATAGTAATGACATATTTAAATTTTGTGTTCATAAAGATTACAACTCTCCTTCTACCAAATCCATTAGTATTAAGCCCCCTCAGCATGTCTTTAAGCTTAATACTGAATGAAGATAGTGGCATTATTAGGAATCATGATGACAATTGGATTATGGATTTCATGTGTAAAATAGATGCCCTGAACCACACACATGCACAGCTTTAAGCTTTGCATCAAGGGTTGTGACTTGTGAAGACTATGATTGATTGCTCCATTTGTTTGTGATTCATGTGATGTGCCATACTCAATTATGCATGCTGTGGTGGACTCTGCTTCCGTCGTCAGCTTATAAATAAAACGCCAAATCTGTCCTCTCAATTAGTACAAGTAATTGTTATTTTTATTATGTTTTCATCTATCAACATCAATAACTTTATTATACAAGCCTAAATTCAACCACCTCATTCATATACTTGATGATGATGCTTTTAATTGGTTTGATTTTAGCGTGAAAGACAAAAGCTGAATGAAACATCTGTTGGGTATTACCAGGATTTGCAAGAAACGAAAATTACAAGTAACTGTTTATGTAAAAATTGAAATTACAATTCAACTAGAAAACTGAAAATTATAATATAACAACAAAACTGAAATTACAATATTTGTTGAACAAGAAGACCGGAAACTGCTTTGATTTTTGCTGAGTCGAGTGTGACACTCTGTCCTTAAGACAATATTGCCCCGTATGTATCCTTTATACGTCCCGGACAATTCGTCTCCCAAGATAAAACAGCAATGGAACAATTGAGCAAAGGAAACTCAAGAGCTACCGTGAAGAATATTGAATAAGAAATGATGCTTGGAAGTTATAGGAAGAATCGATTTTCGGTTGTATATTTTCGTGTATATCAAGTGTGCCTCAACAATGGTGTAAGGGTGTTTATATAGGCGATAAAGGATCATTTGATCGCTTCCATAATGTACCATTATTGGCCAAATAATGGTCATTATGGAGGTAGTAAAGCCATCAAAATAAATGGTGAAAGACCAACGGATTTGGCCGTTATAGGAGGAGTAATTCAGCCAAAATAAATTGCTGAATTGAGTGCTGGACGTTTATGTTCCTGTCTGCCGAAATTATGAATTTTTGGAAACTTCAGGGACCAAACTGTACATCTTGAAACTTCAGGGACCAAACTGTACATCTTGAAACTTCAGGGACCGAACTGTACATCTAAAAGAATTCTGGTCCAAACTGTACATCTGAAGCTTCTGGGATCAATCTGTTGACACCCAATTTTGTCCCATCTTTTATGATTTTATTCGTAATTTTTAACATTTTTGACACTTTTAAAACAATTTAAAAATATATATATATATGTATATTATTTCCTTATTATTATTATTATTCGCATATTTTATATCATTTGCATTTTATAATAATCATAAGTTTTATCCGAAAATTCTATGTTATTTTATTCTCGCAAAATTTCATCGCATTTCCTTTTTATTAAGCATTAAACATTTCGCAAGTATTATATTTTATTATTATCACGTCGTTATGTTATTTTAAATAATTCACATCTTTTACAAAACAAAAATAATATTTTTTATATTAAACCCTTTTATATTTTTCAATTCCTAACCCATTTCATTTTCCCAACCCAATACAAATTCTACCCAAACAAAATTCACAAGCCCAAACCAAATTCCCCTTATTCCCTTTCCCTTTATTTCCCCCAATTCCCACAACCCACAACCAAAAACTCCCAAGCCCATTCCCTTTATTTCAATTAGCCCAACACCCGAGCCCAAACTCCCCATTTTAAAACTCCCATCATCCAACAACCCACAAAACAAAACCCCAAAACCAAGCCCAACTCCCCTTTTCTTATTCCCCATCACCCAATTCCCACAACCCAAAACTCAAGCCCAACCTGGCCATTCCCAGGCCCAACCAAACACTAACCCGCCGCTCGGCCCACTCACCCGACCCGTCGCCCCAGCCCAAACCCATTCCCCTCTTTAATTCCCCAAAACCCAAAACCTAAAACCAAAATCGAAAAAAAAAAAAAGTGGGGACCGAACCCTACCCTTACCCTCAAGCCGCGACCCCACACCTTCATACCACGACTCCCATCGCCGCGGCCACCTCGCCCGCCAACACCAACCCCCGCCACCACCAACTCCCGCTACTTCGACTCCATCGCCATACCCCTAAAATCCGCTTCCAAATTCAGATTTTCTTTACCTTTAATTCGAATTTCAAACTCGATTCTTGGGGGGGAATCCACCTATAAATACCCCATGATTGTTCTTCATTTTAAAGAGGAGATTTTCGGGGGAGAAAAAAATAGATTTTGGAAGGATTTTCGGAAGATTATTCCATATATACATAAATATTTTGTTGTGTTCTTGAGTTTAAAGCATTTGGCTTCTTTGTTGTTTCAAGAATCAAGTCCGAAAAGGTTTGTTCTCCCATTTTGATTCTCTGATTTTCTTCACTGATTTCGGGTCGGGTTGACCCGTGTCGGGTCGACCCGGCTCGGGTAAACATTTTCAGAATTCTTGCATTTCATATTTATGTATGTTGGTTATCTGAATTTGGTGTTAAAATTTGATTTGGATCACTGATTTCGATTATCAATTCTTGACCTGGTCGACCCGATTTGAATTTCCAAATTTCTTGCATTGTTCTCAAGTATTATTATTGGTTTTCAAATTGATGAAATTATTTGACTTCGTCAACACACGATTCGTGTTGGTCATCGACCGGTCGGTCGACCGATTTAGATTTTCCCAATTTTCTTACATTCTTCTTTGTTGTTATCATTGGTTATCCAAATTGATGAAATTATTTGATTAGGGTTGAAACTCCAATTGGTCGATCATCGACTGGCCTGGGTCGACCGACGGAACATTTTCGTAATTCTTGCATTTCATATTCTTATTATTGGTTATCCGAATTTGGTATTGAAATCGATTCGAAGTTTGGATCATCGATCCTGCCTTCATCGACCGGTCGGTCGACCGATTTGAACATTTTCGTAATTCTTGCATTTCATATTCTTGTTATTGGTTATCTGAATTTGGTGTTGAAATCGATTCGAGTTTGGATCATCGATCCGGTCGAGTCATCGACCTGGGTCCGTCGACCGATTTGAACATTTTTCAAAATTCTTGCATTTCATATTCTTGTTGTTGGTTATCTGAAACTGCATCAAATCGATTTGGTATGAATCATCGATTCGGTCAGATCACCGATTCGGTCTGGGTCGACCCGATTTGGATATTTCCGCAATTTTAACTCGGGTCGTATTTTAAATTGCTCACCGCCGTTTCTTTGGCAATCGCTTTTACTTGCTTTATTAATATCGCATTAAGGCCGAAAATTGAATTCGAGGCCGAGCTTTTCTTTCGCTTTCGCTTCTCGCTTTTTTTAGTTTAATCGTTTTAGACATCCGCATAAATCGGATATATTATTGTTATTAAGTTTACCGCTTTAAATTTCTTGCGACGGATATTTTATCGCTTTTACTGCTTCGAATAAATACCGCTGACTGTCGGGCGCTATTTTTCTGCTTTCAGCTTGCTCCCGCTTCAGACATCAAGCATCGTTTCATCATTTTTACTGCTTTAAATCAACACCGCATTTTTCAAACATTGCTTTCTATTTCGTTCATCATTTCAAAGCATTCAAATATTTGTTCTCATCGCTTTTACTGCTTTTATCGCTTTTAAACTAGACATCAAGGCCATTTTCGGAAATTGTTTTTCCGCCTCGCTTTTTTTCTCGCTATCGCTATCGCTATCAGCCGGCCAAGCTTCGTTCGATTTTATTTTACTGATTTGAACACGATACTACACCGCCGATGAAAAATATCCGTCGATTTTGAGGCCTCCAGCTTGCAAAGACTAATATAACTTCTGGGCAATGATGAAGACTTAAACCTTTTTATCCGAGACCAACATGTTTAGTAGGCGAGGTGACTAAAATAACCAACAAGTTATATATTCGCAGCCACGACGTGATTATAGTGATCTTTTCTATTTCACCCGAGAGACCGACACGTTTAGTAGGCGAGGCAATCAAAATAAACTACATTAGTCATATGTTTGCAGCCACGACGTGATTGGAATGTTCTTTCAAAATTTAAGTCTGAGCCCTCCGTGATCAAAACATTCATTGTTTTGAATACGGATATGAAGTTATTTGTATTTAAATGTTTCTAACCGTTTGTTCTTGATGACATTGCGGTGACTAAAGTAAATAAAGCGAATTATTCCTGAGTTTATTTATTTTATTTTCTTTAATTCACTTTATCCCGCTTTGTATTGTAATATTATTTATCGCATCGTATGTAACTATTGAAATGCTTAGAATAGGCAAACTTAGGATTAATTCATAAGGTAGTTTAAGGTTTGAAACCCGTCGCTAGCTTATTTATTTGTAGGCTCGGTTGAATTCAAACTTAGAAATCCTCGCTAGTTTATTTATTTTTGGCTCGCCACGCGTATTCAAGATTTTTCAAAAACAACTTTCGTCATCTTTATTCGCTTTATTAATCATTCCGAATAAGTTTATCTTTTGTCAGTTTACAATTCATTGATTTCCAAAATTTTAATTCTTTGGCATTATAAATAAATTATTTTACTATCAATTGTCAAATACATATTTTTTCAACTCTACATGTATTTCTCTTTAGATATCATACAAATGCCTATTTTGAAAAATCTCTACATTTATCTATCTTTTAAAATGCATCCCCTTTTTATTAATTATTTGCAAATATCTTTTAACTTCATGCTTCAAACATGCATTTTTCCTTGTAATAATTAACCTGAGTTTGACCGGATAACCGCAAGTTAGCGGATCTTAAAGGATGCCTAACCCCTTCCCTTTAGGATAATAAAGAACCCTTACCTAGAATCTCGCTAGTTTCGCAGACCTTAAAATTGGAGTTTACATGGCAGCATTTAGTTTAATATTTAGGTGTCCTAATTCACCGTAAAAATAATTAGGTGGCGACTCCTCAACCCTTTTTACCCAGGAAGACCCGGACACGTCCGCGCTCCGCTTTGACCCGAGCCGGTCAAAATAGGGCGCGTACAGCATGGCGACTCCACTGGGGAAAATTCAGGTTCTTAACCATAGCAAAATTCAGGTTAATTATTATTTGTGCTTTACTTTCACTCTTTGTTTGATGTATGCTTTGATTTATTTCCTTTGTGAAATTTTTTGCATGCATAACTGCTTTAATTTCCTTATTTTTCACTGCTTATCTTAAATTGGCATTTCGCTCATATTTCTTCCATTCTGGAAAATTGACACTATCACACACTACACGCGAGGTGTGTTTTGCGCACCCGCAAATTTCTTTCAATCTACCAAATTTTAGGAGAGTTGGCGTATGCGCGGAGTGACCGGACCATCTGGGTGGTGCGTAGCCTTCTCACTCGAGTAGTCCGCTGGGAACCTTGTGTCTAGTCACCAAATCTTAGAAAATTTAAGATAGAGCTATACCACCATTTATTTTAAGTCATGCATACATACACCTTAGGTGGGTCGATCCTTGGTATCGACTCCACAATTAAGAAATCCGCCAAAGATGTCTACGGGTTTCACAACCCAACGACCAATCATCATATTATGTGTAGCGTGATAAGGATAGACTAATCCAAGACTAATCATGACATGCGGAAATTGGAAAATGTACATTCATTTTTTCTCATTTCCGGCAAAGCATTGCGGTTAGCGACTTGGATCAAATCGTCAGAATCCCGCATATCCGCGTTTAGGCCCACCTCAGGCATAAGGGAGGCCCCATGCATATTAGGATGCGCATTTAATTGCCTTACCATCATTTTGTTGTTTTCTCCTGCTTTTTCACTATGTGCATATTATTTAAAGCAATAATTATTCTCCTTTCACTACTTTGTTTTTCTTTAAATTTTTCTAGAAGGTTTATTTTGTCTAGATTATCTTCCCAAAGGTTGATTTGCGTTGGCTAAAAATGGCGGATCATCCCTACTTCCCGAGGTCAAAGGCACAATCCTTCAAAGAAATGATCGATTTAGATGCATCCGAACAGATCGGCTGGAACTTATCACTCTTTCCAGAGATGAACCAGAGGCTTTAAAATAGAAATGCTACCGCCCAAGAAAAATACATCGCCCAATCTAACAGGATGGCGGCCATGCAGATCGAGATAGAGCGGCTCCAAAATCTCACCACCGTCCATTAGCGCCAATACTCCACTCCTCAACAAGGGATGATGCACCGCACCGCAAACTTTTTCATCTCATGAACAACCATTTTCCCAAAACCTCCCCGATAATTCACCACTATGCAAAACGGATCCACAACACACTAACCCGCAAGCTAGTCCACAACAAAGCCCGTTACAAAATGACCCTACAACTCCACATACCCAAATTAACCCACTCATCCAAAACACCTCTTCCATGCAAAATCACCAAGCAGGCCAACACATATTGATGGCGCACGTCGCTGATCCCAACGAACAGCATGTGCCACCAGTATATGCAACGGAAGCTCAACCTTTTACAACCACAGTACCAAACATGATTCTTCAGGAAATTGGCCAGTGTGAAGAAATGGACAGGCAGGTGAGGATCAGAACCGGTGAAAGTGTGGCAAGAGAGATTCATAGCCTGAAAGAAGCATTCAAGAATATCCAAACCAGCAAGGGGCATGAAGGACTCGAGTATGAAGATCTCTGCATGCATCCCGACGTTCAGTTGCCTGTCGGGTATAAGGTGCCAAAATTTGACTTATTCGATGGAAAGGGAAATCCTCGCGCTCATTTGAGATCGTATTGTGACAAACTGGTTGGAGTGGGTAAGGACCAGGCCATAATAATGAAGTTGTTCATAAGAAGTTTGACAGGGGAAGCGCTGACCGTACACAAGTCGGGACCCGCCAAATGGCATAACTCCGGGGCACAATGACACAAGATTTTGTGGGCGAGTTCAGTTTAACACCGACACGCCTTGGATAGATTTTATTTAATGAAATTAGAGAAAAATCTACAGAGACTTTCGTGAGAATATGCCATGAGGTGGAGGGCTAAGCAAAGAAAAGTTCAAATTTCAATGGCGGAAAGTGAGATGACCACGCTCTTTGTGCAATCTATGAAGGATGCAACTTATTATGAAAATGATAAGCGTCATTGGACGGAATTTCTCAAGTGGTCGAATGGGAGATTTCATAGAAGAAGGTATCAAAACAGGGAGAATCACGAACTTAGCAAAGATTGCAAAGCGACAAGTAAGGCCATTCAATGACTCATCTCGGGAGCAATTAAGAAGAGGAGGATGGAGCGTCCCTGTCATGGCAGCCCAGAACATAGGTCCAACCAAATGCCAACCTACCAAAGCCCGTCATCCCAAATTCTCCCTACTATAATCAAAACACCCAAAATCATCAGCCCTCCTACTATCGCCAAACCACACCAAGCCCTCACCCTTACTCTCAATACCCACCTGGTCCCTACCCTGTCTACCATACCCAGCCAATGTATAGCCTGCCTCGAGCACCTGTCTATCCAAATCCCCCGCAATATCAGCCCACATACTTACCTCATCCACAAGTCCATGCACCAAATGCACCTGCACTCGCAAGAAAAAATACGAAAGAAAGCCACTAAAACCTATACATCTTTAGTCTAACCTCGAGCCCAGCTTGTATGAACGATCGAGAACCGCAGGAATACTCCACCTATCCAAGGAAATGTCCCCAATCCTGTTCCAAAATGGCACGATGAGACTAAGCATTGTGTATACCACTCGGGAATCCCTGGGCACGACATTGAAAATTGCTATGCCCTCAGAGATAAAATTGAGGCATTAATCAAAGAAGGAGTTATCCAACCTGAAAGGACCTTCCTCTAATGTAAATGATAACCCTTTGCCGATCGGGACAATACCAATGTGAACATGATTATCGTTGATGAAGAACACAACTTGGAAGGAACCATTGTGCTACCGAGAGAGAGGAAAAGGTTGAATCATCGGCCTTTATCACCCCTATAATTACAAATTCAAGTGAGGGCACCGCTTGGAGTAAAGCACTTCCTCCAAAGCCGCGGATCATGGCATCACCTTTTCTTGAAAAGTCTTATCAACCAATCTCCGAATGAAGGGAGATGCTTCTTTACCAAAGCTTTGTTCGCCTCGAGTCACTCATTCGTCAAAGCACGCGCCACTCAGGATTCAAAGGAGGACAATACACCAACCTCGTGAAGGGATTCAAAAGATTTTTCATTCTTTGAAAAGAAGCAAAAGCAATATGATTCTCGGTGATTACGCTAGAAGCTCAACCATTTGGGATGCGAGCAAGGAGATGTTTTGGAAAAATTGGACATGTGCCCTGGCTTTGTTTCTCCCGTAAACTAGTTAATCGTGCATTAATATTTAATGAAACAATGCGATTCAGATTGAGGCCTGAATCACATATATGCATTTAATATGTTTTGCATCTACCTTTTGAAAGCTTAAAATGACAAATCTGCATTGCTTTTGCTACTATAAAATATGTTTTGTTCAATAATTCTCTTTTCTTTTTTTCATCATGCAAAATAATTTGTCGGCAGTATGTGACATATAATGAAACAAGCAAACAAGGTCCCAAACAAGCAAGGCTTCGAGGAATATAAGGAAGACTCACAAGCGGAAGAATTGAGGCATTTTTGGAATAAGTCAAAGCCAGATTTGGATGAAACATCAAGATGGTTGATAGTTACAAGCTTTGGCACGGACGTTTGTCATTTGTACTCTTGGGCTACCACACTACGATCAGGACTTCTACTGGGCAATGCTATTTCTTTCGCAACCAATTGGATACAGAATCATTTACTAAGAGACTGATTGATGAAAAGCAGATGGACACAGTTGTCCGGGGCAACCTTATCAGAATAGAATGGCCAAAAACCATCAATGCAGATGCAGTGAAGAGATACCATATCTAAGATTAGTTATTCTCTATGTAATACTTTTTCTATGTTGTAAAAGTTGCGCTCCCTCCTCGGGATACGCATAGAACCCACGTAGGGTTCCGTTTCTTAGATCACAAATTTCCCCAAGTTCCTTTTTACTTGTACACATGAACTACGTCATGACCTGATTCCCTCGGCGGGATACGTAGGCGGCCACATCGGCTTCGGTCCCATCTTTAGAAAAACCTTGCAATCCTCTTTGCTTGTAATGAACTACGTCATGACCTGATTCCCTCATGGGGATACGTAGGCGGCCTAAAACGGCTTCGGTCCCACCCTTAGAAAATATTTTCTCCTTTATCTCACATAGGACAAAGTACACCCATCTGATCGCCCTGATAGGACATGCAATCAATCTACACAAGACTCGGTTGTCCGTTCAAAAGATCATCATCCTCACATATCGGAAACTGGGGCATTTTTAAGGGATCACTGCCGGATGACGCCGAAAACATGGAAAAGCATCGGCAAACTAAGTCTTCAGCCTAAGAGGATTTTCGATAAGACGTTTGCTCTGTTTCACCACATGTCACTGTTCGACAGAACTTTTACATATAGGCATACTTTCTTATAAGCAATTTATTTTCAACAAATACTTTCATTAGAGTTTGACAAGATATGCATATTTTCTTATACACAATTTATTTTCACCAAATATTTTCATTAGAGTTCGACAAGAACTTTTTAATGATAAGCATACTTTCTTATAAACAAATTATTTTCAACAAATGTTTTCATTAACGGTTAGCCAAGACTGGGAACCAGACAGGGGCTACAGGTTCAAATCAGCAGGACATGCAGCTATCAAGAGCCAAAGCTACCAAGTCAACGCGAATCAACCGCCCCTCCCCAAACTCACAAATTTTCTTTGAGTACAGGTTCTTCAGGTTGAAAAAGCAGGGAAGCCACATCAGTTTTGATCAATTCCCCAAAAAATTTCGGCACCACAACTCACTACAAGGATTACGTTCTTGTTCTGCATTTGTACGAAGACGTCATCTTGACCTACAGGGTCCCGACTATTATGTCTGTACAAAGATGTTATTTCGAATCACAAAGAACGACAACAAGGCAAACCCGACGGCAAAGACGTCGCATCACATTTTCGCCCGTGCCAGGACGACATTTCAATTCACATGAGTTTGGATCGGCAGAAGATTCAGCACAACGTGGAACCCTATTACAGCAAACTGACGGCAAGGACGTCACTTACATCTCTTACAACAGGACAACATAACAATAACGTCATCGACGTTATGGCGGCACGACAATCATCTTTTACCGCATCTCAACGACGTCAACAACATTACAATGACGTCTGCAGCGCAGCAGCTATCTTTTACGGCAACGCAGCAACTATCTTTTACCGCATCTCAACGACGTCAACAACATTACAATGACGCCTTCAGCTCAACATCTACCTTCTACAGCAAAACTACATTACAACAACGCTCCACGACGTTACGGCAAAGACGCCCGACTTTTTACAACATTACAACGACGCCAACAACATTTCAACGACGCGTCTTGAGCGCAACGCCTATCTCTTACAACAAACAAAGATTACATCCGCGCAACAACGTCATCACAATGACGTCTTCAACACAACACGTCAATACAACGACGACCTCAGCATTACATTCTTGCAACAACGTCATCACAATGATGTCTTCAACACAACACGTCGATACAACGACGACCTTAGCGTTACATTCTTGCAACAACGTCATCACAATGACGTCTTCAACACAACACGTCGATACAACGACGACATCATCGTTATCACTACAACGACATCAACAACATTACAATGATGTCATCAGCAACACGGCCATACAACGGCGTCATGAACAACACGCCTACGCAATGGCGTCTTCTGCACAACATTTATTTTTACAGCATTACAACGACATCAACAACATTACAATGGTGTCATCAGCAACACGCCCATACAACGGCGTCACGAACAACGCGCCCATACAACGGCGTCATGAACAACACGCCTACACAATGGCGTCTTCTGCACAACATTTATTTTTACAGCATTACAACGACATCAACAACATTACAATGATGTCATCAGCAACACGCCCATACAACGGCGTCACGAACAACGCGCCCATACAATGGCGTCATGAACAACACGCCTACGCAATGGCGTCTTCTGCAAAACAATTATCTTTTACATTCATACAACGACATCAACGGCATTACAATGATGTCATCAGCAACGCGCCCATACAACGGCGTCATCAACAACACGCCTATGCAACGGCGTCTTCTGCACAACATTGATTTTTACAAAGATTACAATGACGCCAACAAAGATTACAACGACGCCTTCAAAGACAACATTTATTTTTACAGCATTACAATGGCGTCAACAGCATTACAACGACGTCTTCAACACAATATTTATTTTTACAACATTACAATGACGTCAACAGGATTACAACGACGTCTTCAGCACAACTTTATCTTTTACAAAGAAACAAAGATTACAATGACATCATTTCAGCGCCCACCTCATAATGCGGGTATTTTAATTTCAACAGCGCCCACCTTATAACAAGGAATTTTAATTTCACCAGCGCCCACCTTATAACAAGGGAATTTTAAGTTATTTTCTCTACAATTTTTCTCAGTGATTTATACACTAATTATATCTTAAGCTTTAGTTTGCAGGAGTTTTTAATTTGCGGGAACTTCATCACAAATATGGAACTATCTCTTACGACGAACCGAGGCAATTTAGTCAACGACCTACTTCGAACGTCGATCCACTCTTTTTCAATAGTTTCTCGCATCAACGACCAGTGTCATCCTAAGTCGACACTGGGGCATTGTTGTTTGAATGTGCACCATCTTTTTTCAACTTCTTCCCCTCGGGGATTCTATTTCTTACCATGCAGTCCCGATGATTTAGACAAAATTGGCTACTCAGTCAACTTCTTTGGCCGAAAACTCTTTCATCGTCTCCGTCCAAAGAGGGGCATCTGTTGACACCCAATTTTGTCCCATCTTTTATGATTTTATTCGTAATTTTTAACATTTTTGACACTTTTAAAACAATTTAAAAATATATATATATATGTATATTATTTCCTTATTATTATTATTATTCGCATATTTTATATCATTTGCATTTTATAATAATCATAAGTTTTATCCGAAAATTCTATGTTATTTTATTCTCGCAAAATTGCATCGCATTTCCTTTTTATTAAGCATTAAACATTTCGCAAGTATTATATTTTATTATTATCAAATCGTTATGTTATTTTAAATAATTCACATCTTTTACAAAACAAAAATAATATTTTTTATATTAAACCCCTTTTATATTTTTCAATTCCTAACCCATTTCATTTTCCCAACCCAATACAAATTCTACCCAAACAAAATTCACAAGCCCAAACCAAATTCCCCTTATTCCCTTTCCTGCTATTTCCCCAATTCCCACAACCCACAACCAAAAACTCCCAAGCCCATTCCCTTTATTTCAATTAGCCCAACACCCGAGCCCAAACTCCCATTTTAAAACTCCCATCATCCAACAACCCACAAAACAAAACCCCAAAACCGAAGCCCAACTCCCTTTTCTTATTCCCCATCACCCAATTCCCACAACCCAAAACCTCAAGCCCAACCTGGCCATTCCCAGCCCAACCAAACACTAACCCGCCGCTCGGCCCACTCACCCGACCGCCTCCCCATTCCAAACCCATTCCCTCTTTAATTCCCCCAAAACCCAAAAAACCTAAAAACCAAAATCAGAAAAAAAAAAAGGGGGGGGGGACCGAACCCTACCCTTACCCCCAAGCCGCGACCCCACTTCCCCCATACCGGGCGACCCATCGCCGTCTGGTCACCTCGCCCTGCCAACACCAACCCCCTGCCACCACCAACTCCCGTCACTTCGACCCACGCCCATACCCCCTAAAATCCGCTTCCAAATTCAGATTTTCTTTACCTTTAATTCGAATTTCAAACTCGATTCTTGGGGGGGAATCCACCTATAAATACCCCATGATTGTTCTTCATTTTAAAGAGGAGATTTTCGGGGGAGAAAAAAATAGATTTTGGAAGGATTTTCGGAAGATTATTCCATATATACATAAATATTTTGTTGTGTTCTTGAGTTTAAAGCATTTGGCTTCTTTGTTGTTTCAAGAATCAAGTCCGAAAAGGTTTGTTCTCCCATTTTGATTCTCTGATTTTCTTCATCGATTTGGTCGGGTTGACCTGTCGATCGACCAGCTCGGGTAAACATTTTCGTAATTCTTGCATTTCATATTTATGTATGTTGGTTATCTGAATTTGGTGTTAAAATTTGATTTGGATCAACGATTTCGGTCAGATTCTTGACCGGTCAGATCGACAGATTTGAATTTCCAAATTTCTTGCATTGTTCTTTATTATTATTATTGGTTTTAAATTGATGAAATTATTTGACTTCGGGTTGAACACACGATTCGGGTCGGAAACATCGACCTGCCTGTCGATCTTGGCTTAGATTTTCCCAATTTTCTTACATTGCTTCTTTGTTGTTATCATTGGTTATCCAAATTGATGAAATTATTTGATTAGGGTTGAAACTCCAATTCTGGTCGATCATCGACTGGCCTGGTCGACCTGACGATTTGAACATTTTCGTAATTCTTGCATTTCATATTCTTATTATTGGTTATCTCAATTTGGTATTGAAATCGATTCGAGTTTGGATCATCGATCCGGTCAGATCATCGACGGTCGGGTCGACCCGATTTGAACATTTTCGTAATTCTTGCATTTCATATTCTTGTTATTGGTTATCTCAATTTGGTGTTGAAATCGATTCGAGTTTGGATCATCGATCCGGTCAGATCATCGACCCGCCTGTCGACCCGATTTGAACATTTTTCAGAATTCTTGCATTTCATATTCTTGTTGTTGGTTATCCAAACCTGCATCAATCGATTTCGTATGATCACCGATTCGTCGGGTCACTGATTCGGGTCGACCCGATTTGGATATTTCCAGAATTTCAGAACTCGGGTCGGGTATTTTAAATTGCTCACTGCTCGTTTCTTTGGCACTGTTTTACTGTTTTATTAATATCGCATTAAGGCCGACGAAATTGAATTCGAGGCCGAGCTTTTCTTTCGTTTCGCTTCTCTGTTTTTTTTAGTTTAACTGTTTTAGACATCCGTACAACGGATATATTATTGTTATTAAGTTTACTGTTTTAAATTTCTTGCGACGGATATTTTACTGTTTTTACTGTTTCGAATAAATACCGCGACTGTTCGGGCGCTGTTTTTCTGTTTCAGTTTGCTCCTGCTTCGTGACATCGCTTTCTTGTTTCATCATTTTCTTACCGCTTTAAATCAACACCGCATTTTTCAAACATTGCTTTCTATTTCAGTTCCACTGTTTCAAGCATTCAAATATTTGTTCTCTTTGTTTCTTTGTTTCTTGTTTTAAACTAGACAGCGTCATTTTCGGAAATTGTTTTTCCGCCTCTGTTTTTTCTCACTCTTTGCTCTGCTGCTGCTGCTGTTTCTGTTCCGATTTTATTTTACTGATTTGAACACGATACTACACTGGCCGATGAAAAATATCCGTCGATTTTGAGGCCTCCACAGTTGCAAAGACGGAATATAACTTCTGGGCAATGATGAAGACTTAAACCTTTTTATCCGAGATCAACATGTTTAGTAGGCGAGGTGACTAAAATAACCAACAAGTTATATATTCGCAGCCACGACGTGATTATAGTGATCTTTTTCTATTTCACCCGAGAGACCGACACGTTTAGTAGGCGAGGCAATCAAAATAAACTACATTAGTCATATGTTTGCAGCCACGACGTGATTGGAATGTTCTTTTCAAAATTTAAGTCTGAGCCCTCCGCGATCAAAACATTCACTGTTTTGAATACGGATATGAAGTTATTTGTATTTAACTGTTTCTAACCGTTTGTTCTTGACAAATTTGTGACTAAAGTAAATAAAGGCGAATTATTCCTCGGAGTTTATTTATTTTATTTTCTTTAATTCAGCTTTATCCCGCTTTGTATTGTAATATTATTTATCGCACGTATGTAACTATTGAAATGCTTAGAATAGGCAAACTTAGGATTAATTCATAAGGTAGTTTAAGGTTTGAAACCCGTCGCTAGCTTATTTATTTGTAGCCTCGGTTGAATTCAAACTTAGAAATCCCTCGCTAGTTTATTTATTTTTGGCTCGTCACGCGTATTCAAGATTTTTCAAAAAAAACAACTTTCGTCATCTTTATTCGCTTTATTAATCATTCCGAATAAGTTTATCTTTTGTCAGTTTACAATTCATTGATTTCCAAAATTTTAATTCTTTGGCATTATAAATAAATTATTTTACTATCAATTGTCAAATACATATTTTTTCAACTCTACATGTATTTCTCTTTAGATATCATACAAATGCCTATTTTGAAAAATCTCTACATTTATCTATCTTTTAAAATGCATCCCCTTTTTATTAATTATTTGCAAATATCTTTTAACTTCATGCTTCAAACATGCATTTTTCCTTGTAATAATTAACCTGAGTTTGACCGGATAACTTAAGTTAGCGGATCTTAAAGGATGCCTAACCCCTTCCCTTTAGGATAATAAAGAACCCTTACCTAGAATCTCGCTAGTTTCGCAGACCTTAAAATTGGAGTTTACATGGCAGCATTTAGTTTAATATTTAGGTGTCCTAATTCACCGTAAAAATAATTAGGTGGCGACTCCTCAACCCTTTTTACCCAGGAAGACCCGGACACGTCCGCGCTCCGCTTTGACCCGAGCCGGTCAAAATAGGGCGCGTACAACTGTACTTCTTGAAAAGTTCTCTGGCCCAAAAAGATAATATCAGAAGGCCCACAGCCCGTGACCCGTGACCCGTGGCCCGTGACCCGTGAACCCGAGAACCCGGAACCGGACCGGACGGGCGGGCGGCGGCGGCGCGCGTGTGGTCTTTCCTTGAACCGAAGCACATCTAGGTCCTCCCTCCTTTAAACACATGGGATACCCCTTGGGGTCCCAAACCCCAAACCAATTTCGAGTCTTATATACACAACAATTCTTTCTTCCTCTACCGATGAGGGAGAATTGAACACAACACCACACTTTCCATGCTTCAAACACCTCACTTTGTGAACCAATATCTCTTTCATTTCTCAATGAAATTTGACAATTCTTGGCCCTACGGTTATCTACGTACTTAGTACATCATGCATGTGTGAAGAACCGGATTCTCCAACATACGTAACACTAGTGTTTAAGCCGTTAAAGTTGGTCGGTCGCAACTCCCGCCAAAGGCTAATTTCCAACAATCCCCTCTTGAAAGAGATTTTGGCGCACTCACATGGTGTCTTTTCATTTCCAGCAATATTTCAGCGGACCGATGTTGCATAAGGAGAGGTAGCATCAGCTTTGAACCTTCCATAGTTGAATACCATCGGACTTACTTACTGCGCGGTGAACGTGATGTCTTGAACCGTCAGTGTTTAGTGTAAGCCAAGTCAATGGTACTAACACAACAAATTCTCTTACTCTCTTCTTCGTAATGTTTTGTCCGTTTTGGCCATGGACAACGTCTTGGATTCTTAAGTGCATTCATTTTGAGGCGGCCCGTCCTCGCACTTAAATATGTGGTCTCCTACAAGGTATCCTGCTATACCCCACTTCACAAGTGTTAGGAACCATTAAAAGTTTCCCAAGAACCTAACCTCAACTGTTGAGGATCATTACAGGTTTTGAAAACTTAACCTTTACCCATACTGCAGATAGCACTTAACGTCTATCGCGGGAACGGCTTTGGATTTGGTGTTTCTTTTCAGAAATCACTATCTGAAGTGCTCATACTTCCACTGAAGCGGTCAACTGAACCTTTACAACTTCGTTTTCCCATTGAACAAAATTATTGGGATCTCCAGTTCGTAAGGTTGGGTTACCACTGTATTGGTCCTTATATTTTGGGTTTTAAGCCCATTCCCCTAGACAGGCAAGCCATCTGATCCTTGAGTAGGCCCTTTGTCAATGGGTCTGCTGTTGACACCCAATTTTGTCCCATCTCTTATGATTTTATTCGTAATTTTTAACATTTTTGACACTTTTAAAACAATTTTAAAATATATATATATATGCATATTATTCTCTTATTATTATTATTATTCGCATTTTTTCTGTCATTTGCATTTTTTATCACAATCATAAGTTTTATCCAAAAAATTCTATGTTATTTTATTCTCGCAAAATTGCATCGCATTTCCCTTTTATTAAGCATTAAGCATTCCGCAAATATTATATTTTTATTATTATCACGTCGTTATGTTATTTTAAATAATTCACATCTTTTACAAAATATATATATATATATAATATATTTTTATATTAAACCCCTCTTTTATATTTTTAAATCCATAACCCATTTTTTATTTCCTAACCCAAAACAATTCCTACCCAACTCAAACTAAAACCCATTTTCGCCCAAGCCCAACCCAATTTCCTAACCCAAAACAATTCCTACCCAACCCAAACTAAAACCTATTTTCCCACAAGCCCAATCCCAAAATAAACTCCCCAATTAAATCCCCATTCTCTCCCAATGGGACCAGCCCACTCCCGATCGACCAACCCGTCGGCCACCCGAAAACCCCTAAACCGAGCCCACAACCTGCAGCCCAAACCCGCCAGGCCCATCGGCCAAATCAAACCCGACCAGCCCATTTTTCCTTACTCTTTTAATCCCCCCAAACCAAAAATCCCAAACAAAAAAATCAAAAACTCAAACCCCCATTCTCGAAAAACCCTCACCGACCGCGACCCACACCCCATACCGGGCGACCCATCGTCGCGGCCACCTCACCCGCCAACACCAACCCCCTGCCACCACCAACTCCCGTCACTTCGACCCACGCCCATACCCCTAAAATTCGCTTCCAAAAAATCAGAAATGCCACCTTTAATTCGAATTTCAAACTCGATTTTTGGGGGGGAATCCACCTATAAATACCCCATATCGTTCTACACGAAAAAAAAAAGGGGGAATTTTCGGAGAAGAAAAAAGAGATTTTGGAAGGATTTTCGGAATATACATAAAATACTTTGTTGTGTTCTTGAGTTTAAAGCATTTTGGCTTCTTTGTTGTTCAAGAATCAAGTCCGAAAAGGTTTGTCATCCCCTTTGATTCTCTGTTTTTCTTCATTGATTTCGGGTCGGGTCGACCCGACCCGGGTCGACCCGGTTGGGTAACATTTTCAGAATTCTTGCATTTCATATTTATGTATGTTGGTTATCTGAATTTGGTGTTAAGATTTGATTTGGATCACTGATTCTCGGGTCGGGTTACTGACCCGGGTCGGGTCGACCCGATTTAAATTTCCAAAATTCTTGCATTGTTGCTGTTTGTTATCATTGGTTATCTGAAATTGATGAAATTATTTGACTTCGGGTTGAACACACGATTCGGGTCGGGTCACTGACCCGGGTCGGGTCGACCCGGTTTAGATTTTCCCAATTTTCTTACATTGTTGCTGTTTGTTATCATTGGTTATCTGAAATTGTTGAATTTATTTGATTCCGGGTTGAAACACTGATCCGGGTCGGGTCACTGATCCGGGTCGGGTCGACCCGGTTGGGTAACATTTCCAGAATTCTTGCATTACATATTCTTGTTATTGGTTATCTGAATTTGGTGTTAAAATTTGATTCGGGTTTGGATCACAGATTCGGGTCGGGTCAACCGAATTCGATTCGGTCGACATTTAGATAATATTTTCGTAATTCTTGCATTTCATATTCTTGTTATTGTTTATCTGAATTTGGTCTTGAAATCGATTCGAGTTCGGATCAACGATCCGGTCGTCATCGACGGTCCTGAGCGACCGATTTGAATATTTCCAGAATTTCAGAACTTGGGTCGGGTATTTTAAACTGCTCACTGCTCGTTTCTTCGGCACTGTTTTACTGTTTTATCAATATCGCATTAAGGCCGACGAAATTGAATTGAGGCCGCGCTTTTCTTTCGCTTCGCTTCTCTGTTTTTAGTATAATCGTTTTAGATATCTGTGGAACGGATATATTATGGTTTTATTAAGTTTCCTGTTTTAGATTTCTTGCGACGGATATCATTGTTTTACTGTTTTGAACAAAATACCGCGTCTGTTGGTATTGTTTTTCTGCTTGATTCTTGCTCGGATTGATTATTGTTTCTATGTTTTTACGTTTTTCAGTATTAAAATAAACACCGCACCTTTCGAGATATTGCTTTCTGTTTGATCCCTTTGTTTTGACATTAAAATATCCGATTTATCGCTTTTTACGTTTTTATCGTTTTAAACTAAACACCGCTCTTTTCGAAAATCGCTTTTTTCTTCTCTGCCTCTGTTTTTCATTCTTTATTCACTATCGCTCTGCTTCTTTACATTCCGATTTTATTTTACTGATTTGAACACGATACTACACTGGCCGATGAAAAATATCCGTCGATTTTGAGGCCTACAGTTGCAAAGACGGAAATATAACCACGGGCAAGGATGAAGACTTAAACCTTTTTATCCGAGATCAACATGTTTAGTAGGCGAGGTGACTAAAATAACCAACAAGTTATATATTCGCAGCCACGACGTGATTATAGTGATCTTTTTTATTCCACCCGAGAGACCAACACGTTTAGTAGGCGAGGCAATCAAAATAAACTACATTAGTCATATGTTTGCAGCCACGACGTGATTGGAATGTTCTTTTCAAAATTTAAGTCTGAGCCCTCCGCGATCAAAACATTCACTGTTTTGAATACGGATATGAAGTTATTTGTATTTATATGTTTCTAACCGTTTGTTCTTGACAGCTTGCAGGGATTAAAGTAAATAACGACAAATATTCCTCGGAGTTTATTTATTTCTTTCTTTAATTCAGCTTTTATCTCGCTTTGTATTGTAATATTATTTATCGCACTTATGTAATTATTGAAATGCTTAGAATAGGCAAACTTAGGATTTATTCATAGGGTAGTTTAAGATTTGAAATCCGTCGCTAGCTTATTTATTTGTAGGCTCGCAAACTTAGAAATCCTTCGCTAGTTTATTTATTTTAGGCTCGTCACGCTTATTCAAGATTTTTTTAAACAACCCTTGTCATCTTTATTTGCTTCAATTAAATTGTACAAATAAGTTTATCTTTTTATTATTATTTTTTGCAAACTTGTTGATTTTCGAAAGATTCGCTTCTTTGGCATTATAAAGAATTTATTGTCACAAATGCATGTTTTCTAAAAACTTTACATGTATCTTTCTTTTATGTCATCCGAATACGTACTTGTATAAAATGCATCATATTTACTTGTATAAAATGCATCATATTTGCAAAAATCTTTTATCTATTATACTTGTAAAACATGCATTATTCCTACCAATAATTAACCTGAGTTTTACCGGATAACCGCAAGTTAGCGGATCTTAAAGGATGCCTAATCCCTTCCCTTTAGGATAATAAAGAACCCTTACCTAGAATCTCACTAGTTTCGCAGACCTTAAAATTGGAGTTACACGGCAGCATTTAGTTTAATATTTAGGTGTCCTAATTCACCGTAAACATAATTAGGTGGCGACTCCTCAATCTTTTACCCAGGAATCACCCGGACACGTCCGCGCTCCGCTTTGACCCGAGCAAGGTCGAAAAACGGGCGCGCACAGCATGGCGACTCCACTGGGGATTTTCAGGTTCTTAATCATAGCAAAATCAGGTTAATTATTATTGCGCTTTACTTTTGTTATTTATTTGATTTAATGCTTTGATTTGTTTCCTTCGTGAAATTTTGCGTGCATAACTGCTTTAAATTGCTATATGGTTTTACTGCTTTCTTTAAATTGGCATTTCGCTCATATTTCTTCCACTCTGGAAAATTGACACTAACACGCACTACACGCGAGGTGTGTTTTATGCACCATAAATTTCTTTCAATCTACCAAATTTTAGGAGAGTTGGCGTATGCGGCGAGTGACCGGACCATCTGGTGGCCGCGTAGCCTTCTCACTCGAGTAGTCCGCTCAAGGAACCTTGTGTCTAGTCGGCCAAATCTTAGAAAATTTAAGATAGAGCTATACCACCCTTTATTTTAAGTCATGCATACATACACCTTAGGTGGGTCGATCCTTGGTATCGACTCCACAATTAAGAAATCCGCCAAAGATGTCTACGGTCTCACAACCCAACGACCAATCATCATATTATGTGTAGCGTGATAAGGATAGACTAATCCAAGACTAATCATGACATGCTGAAATTGGAAAATGTACATTCATTTTGTCTCATTTCCGACAAAGCATTGCGGTTTAGCGACTTGGATCAAATGCATCGTAATCCCGCATATCTGCGTTTAGGCCCACCTCGGCATAAGGGAGGCCCCATGCATATTAGGACGCCATATACAATTTGCTTGCTATTTTCTCTCGCTTTCCACTCTGTGTATATTATTTAAATCAATAATTACTCACCTTATACTAATTTAGTTTTCTTCATTTTTCAGAGATTCATTTTGCCTTATTTATTTCCCCAAAAATTGATTCGTGTTGACTAAAGCGGCGGAGCACCCATCTGTTATTTCCCAATCATGCCTATCCAAATTGTATTAATATTTAATGAAACAATGCGATTGATTGAGGCCTGAATCACATATATGCATTTAATGTGTTTTGCCTCTACCTTTGAAAGCTTAAAATGAAAAAATACACTTACTTGCTTTTGCTATTATAAAATATGTTTCGTTCAATAATTCTCTTTTCTTTTTTCATCATGCAAACTAATTTGTCGGCAGTATGTGACATATAATGAAACAAGCAAACAAGGTCCCAAACAAGCAAGGCTTCGAAGAATATAAGGAAGACTCACAAGCGCAAGAAGAATTGGCGTTTTGGAATAAGTCAAAGCCAGATTTGGATGAAACATCAAGATGGTTGATAGTTACAAGCATTGGCACAGACGTTTGCCATTTGTACTCTTGGGCTACCACACTACGATCAGGACTTCTACTGGGGCAATGTTATTTCTTTCGTAGCCAAGTGGATACCAAATCATTTTCTAAGAGACTGATTGATGAAAAGCAGATGGACACAGTTGTCTGGGGCAACCTTATCAGAATAGAATGGCCAAAAACCATCAATGCAGATGCAGTGAAGAAATACCATATCTAAGATTAGTTATTCTCTATGTAATACTTTTTCTATGATTGCGCTCCCTCGGCGGGATACGCATGGAACCCACTTAGGGTTTCGTTTCTTACATCACAAATTTCCCCAAATCCCCTTTTTTTTTTTGTAACCTGAACTACGTTATGACCTGATTCCCTCGGCGGGATACGTAGGCGGCCACATCGGCTTCGGTCCCATCTTTAGAAAAATCCTTACAATCTCCTTTGCTTACCTGAACTACGTTATGACCTGATTCCCTCGGCGGGATACGTAGGCGGCCACATCGGCTTCGGTCCCATCTTTAGAAAAATCCTTACAATCTCCTTTACTTGTAATGAACTACGTCACGACCTGATTCCCTCATGGGGATACGTAGGCGGTCTAAATCGGCTTCGGTCCCACCATTAGGAAATATTTTCTCCTTTATCTCACATAGGACAAAATGCACCCATCTGATCACCCTGATAGGGCAGGCAAGCAATCTACACAAGACTCGGTTGTCCGTTTAAAAGATCATCATCCTCACATGTCGGAAACTGGGGCATTTTTAAGGGATCACTACCAGAGGACGCCGATAAACATGGAAAAGCATCGGCAAACTAAGTCTTCAGCCTAAGAGGATTTTGGATAAGACGTTTGCTCTGGTTGACCGCATGTCACTGCTGAAGAGATATTTACATATATGCATACTTTCTTATAAGCAATTTATTTTTAACAAATATTTTCCATTAGAGTTCGACAGAACTTTTTACATATATGCCTACTTTATTATAAGCGATTTATTTCCACCAAATATTTTCATTAAAATTTGACAAGATTTTTATTACTAATATGCATACTTTCTTATACACAGTTTATTTTCACCAAATATTTTCATTAGAGTTTGACAAGATATTTTACATATATGCCTACTTTCGTATAAGCAAATCATTTTCAACAAATATTTTCATTAGAGTTCGACAAGAACTTTTAATGATAAGCATACTTTCTTATAAACAACTTATTTTCAGCAAATGTTTTCATTTAACGGTTAGCCAAGACTGGGAACCAGACAGGGGCTACAGGTCCAAATCAGCAGGACATGCAACTATCAAGAGCCAAAGCTATCAAGTCAACGCGAATCAACCGCCCCTCCCCAAACTCACAAATTTTCTTTGAGTACAGGTTCTTCAGGTTGAAAAAGCAGGGAAGCCACATCAGTTATGATCAATTCCCCAAAGAATTTCGGCACTACAACTCACTACAAGGATTACGTTCTTGTTCTGCATTTATACGAAGACATCATCTTGACCTACAGGGTCCCGACTATTATGTCTGCACAAAGATGTTATTTCGGATCACAAAGAACGACAACAAGGCAAACCCGACGGCAAAGACGTCGCATCACATTTTCGCCCATGCCAGGACGACATTTCAATTCACATGAGTTTGGATCGGCAAAAAATTCAGCACAACGTGGAACCATATTACAGCAAAGCGACGGCAAGGGCGTCACTTACATCTCTTACAACAGACAACATTACAATAACGTCATCGGCGTTATGGCAAAGACGACAATCATCTTCTACAAGATCTCAACGACGCCAACAAAGACTACAATAACGCCTTCAGCAAGAGCCTATCTTTACGCAACGCATCAACTATCTTTACGGCAATGCAACAAATATCTTGTACCGCATCTCAACGACGCCAACAAAGATTACAATGACGCCTTCAACGCAGCAGCCTATCTTTACAAAGAACGCAACACGACAATTATCTTTTACCGCATCTCGACGACGTCAAATGACGTCTTCAAACGCAGCAACTATCTTTTACGGCAATGCAGCAACTATCTTTTACAGCATCTCAACGACGTCAACAGCATTACAATAACGTCTTCAACGCAGCAGCTATCTTTACGGCAACACAGCACACAAATATCTATTTTTTACAGCATTACAATGACGTCAACAACATTACAATGACGCCTTCAGCTCAACATCTACCTTCTACAGCAAAACTACATTACAACAACGTCCATGACGTTACGGCAGCACGCCAACTTTTACGACATTACAACGACGTCAACAACATTTCAACGACGTCTTCGGCGCAACGCCTATCTCTTACAACAAACAGCATTACATCCTTCCAACAACGTCATCACAATGACGTCTTCAACACAACACGTCAATACAACGACGACCTCAGCATTACATTCTTACATCAACAACATTACAATGATGTCATCAGCAACACGCCCATACAACGGCGTCACGAACAACGCGCCCATACAATGGCGTCATGAACAACACGCCTACGCAATGGCGTCTTCTGCAAAACAATTATCTTTTACATTCTTACAACGACATCAACGGCATTACAATGATGTCATCGAACGCGCGCCCATACAACGGCGTCATCAACAACACGCCTATGCAACGGCGTCTTCTGCACAACATTTATTTTTACAGCATTACAATGACGTCAACAGCATTACAACGACATCTTCAGCACAACATTTATTTTCACAGCATTACAATGGCGTCAACAGCATTACAACGACGTCTTCTGCACAACATTTATTTTTACAGTATTACAACGACGTCTTCAGCATAACAATTATCTTTTACAGCAAAACAGCATTACAACAACGTCCTCGACGTTACATGCAGCACAACAACTGTCTTTTACATAATT
Organism: Anisodus acutangulus; assembly: GCA_029783415.1. Taxonomy (NCBI): domain Eukaryota; kingdom Viridiplantae; phylum Streptophyta; class Magnoliopsida; order Solanales; family Solanaceae; genus Anisodus; species Anisodus acutangulus. The sequence continues at coordinate 10,594,277 of CM056502.1, forward strand.
ACAACGATGTCAACAATATTACAACGACGTCTTCAACACAACACGTCAATCCAACGACGTCATTTCAGGCGCCCACCTTATAATGCGGGTATTTTAATTTCAGTCAGACGCCCACCTTATAATGAGGGTATTTTTAATTTCAGTCATGCGCCCACCTTATAATGAGGGTATTTTTAATTTCAGTCATGCGCCCACCTCCTAATGCGGGTATTTCTAAGTTATTTTCTCTACAATTTTTCTCAGCAGTTATACACTAATTATATCTTAAGCTTTAGTTTGCAGGAGTTTTTAATTTGCAGGAACTTCATCACAGCGTGAGACTATCTCTTACGGCGAACCGAGGCAAATTGGTCAGCGACCTACTTCGAACGTCGATCCGCTCTTTTCCAATAGTTTCTCGCATCTGCGACCAGTGTCATCCTAAGTCGACACTGGGGCATTGTTGCTTGAATGTGCACCATCTTTTTGCAACTTCACTTCCTAATTCTATGCAGTCCCGATGATCGGGACAAAATTGGCTACTCAGTCAACTTCTTTGGCCGAAAACTCTTTCATCGTCTCCGTCCAAAGATGGGCATCTGTTGACACCCAATTTTGTCCCATCTCTTATGATTTTATTTTTAATTTTTAACATTTTTGACACTTTTAAAACAATTTTAAAATATATATATATATGCATATTATTCTCTTATTATTATTATTATTCGCATTTTTACTGTCATTTGCATTTTTTATCACAATCATAAGTTTTATCCAAAAAATTCTATGTTATTTTATTCTCGCAAAATTGCATCGCATTTCCCTTTTATTAAGCATTAAGCATTCCGCAAATATTATATTTTTATTATTATCACGTCGTTATGTTATTTTAAATAATTCACATCTTTTACAATATATATATATATATATATATATATATATATATATATATATAATATTTTTATATTAAACCCCTCTTTTATATTTTTAAATCCATAACCCATTTTTTTATTTTCTAACCCAAAACAATTCCTACCCAACTCAAACTAAAACCCATTTTCGTCCAGGCCCAACCCAATTTCCTAACCCAAAACAATTCCTACCCAACCCAAACTAAAACCTATTTTCCCACAAGCCCAATCCCAAAATAAACTCCCCCAATTAAATCCCCATTCTCTCCCAACCGGACCAGCCCACTCCCAATCGACCAACCCGTCGGCCCACCCGAAAACCCCTAAACCGAGCCCACAACCTGCAGCCCAAACCCGCTGTGCCCATCGGCCAAATCAAACCCGACTCCAGCCCATTTTTCCTTACCCTTTTAATCCCCCCAAACCAAAAATCCCAAACAAAAAAAATCAAAAACTCAAACCCCCATTCTCGAAAAACCCTCAGCCGACCGCGACCCCACACCCCATACCGGCGACCCCACGTCGCCGGTCACCTCGCCCTGCCAACACCAACCCCCTGCCACCACCAACTCCCGTCACTTCGACCCACGCCCATACCCCTAAAATCCGCTTCCAAAAAATCAGAAATGCCACCTTTAATTCGAATTTCAAACTCGATTTTTGGGGGGGAATCCACCTATAAATACCCCATATCGTTCTACACGGAAAAAAAAAAGGGTAATTTTCGGAGAAGAAAAAAGAGATTTTGGAAGGATTTTCGGAATATACATAAAATACTTTGTTGTGTTCTTGAGTTTAAAGCATTTTGGCTTCTTTGTTGTTCAAGAATCAAGTCCGAAAAGGTTTGTCATCCCCTTTGATTCTCTGTTTTTCTTCATTGATTTGGTCGAATTCGACCCGACAGTCGACAGGTTGGGTAACATTTTCAGAATTCTTGCATTTCATATTTATGTATGTTGGTTATCTGAATTTGGTGTTAAAATAAGATTTGATTTGGATCACTGATTCTCGGGTCGGGTTACTGACCCGGGTCGGGTCGACCCGATTTAAATTTCCAAAATTCTTGCATTGTTGCTGTTTGTTATCATTGGTTATCTGAAATTGATGAAATTATTTGACTTCGGGTTGAACACACGATTCGGGTCGGGTCACTGACCCGGGTCGGGTCGACCCGGTTTAGATTTTCCCAATTTTCTTACATTGTTGCTGTTTGTTATCATTGGTTATCTGAAATTGTTGAATTTATTTGATTCCGGGTTGAAACACTGATCCGGGTCGGGTCGACCCGGTTGGGTAACATTTCAAGAATTCTTGCATTACATATTCTCGTTATTGGTTATCTGAATTTGGTGTTAAAATTTGATTCGGGCTTGGATCACAGATTCGTCGGGTCAACGACCGGTCAGGTCGACCGATTCGGGTAATATTTTCGAATTCTTGCATTTCATATTCTTGTTATTGTTTATCTGAATTTGCGTCTTTGAAATCGATTCGAGTTCGGATCATCGATCCGGTCCAACATCGACCGGCCTGAGCGACCCGATTTGAATATTTCCAGAATTTCAGAACTTGGGTCGGATATTTTAAAGCGCTCCTTTGCTTTCGTTTCTTGACCTTTGTTTCTTGTTTTATCAATATCGCATTAAGGCCGACGAAATTGAATTGAGGCCGCGCTTTTCTTTCGCTTTCGCTTCGCTTTTTTAGTATAAGCTGTTTTAGATATCCGTGCAACGGATATATTATGGTTTTATTAAGTTTATCGTTTTAGATTTCTTGCGACGGATATCATTGTTTTATCGTTTTGAACAAAATACCGCACCTGTTCGCTATTGTTTTTCGCTTGATTCGCTTCGGATTCGGGATTATTGTTTTTACTGTTTTTACGTTTTTATCAGATTAAAATAAACACCGCACCTTTCAGATATTGCTTTCCTGTTTGATCCATTGTTTCAAACATTAAAATATCCGATTTCTCGCTTTTTACGTTTTCTTGTTTTAAACTAAACACCGCTCTTTTCGGAAACTGCTTTTTTCTTTTACGCCTCTGTTTTTACATTCTTTATTCTTTATTCTTTGCTCTGCTGCTGTTTGTTCGATTTTATTTTCTTGATTTGAACACGATACTACATCGCCGATGAAAAATATCCGTCGATTTTGAGGCCTACATTCTGCAAAGACGGAAATATAACTTGGGCAAGGATGAAGACTTAAACCTTTTATCCGAGATCAACATGTTTAGTAGGCGAGGTGACTAAAATAACCAACAAGTTATATATTCGCAGCCACGACGTGATTATAGTGATCTTTTTTATTCCACCCGAGAGACCAACACGTTTAGTAGGCGAGGCAATCAAAATAAACTACATTAGTCATATGTTTGCAATACGACGTGATTGGAATGTTCTTTTCAAAATTTAAGTCTGAGCCCTCCGCGATCAAAACATTCACTGTTTTGAATACGGATATGAAGTTATTTGTATTTATATGTTTCTAACCGTTTGTTCTTGACAGCTTGCAGGGATTAAAGTAAATAACGACAAATATTCCTCGGAGTTTATTTATTTCTTTCTTTAATTCAGCTTTTATCTCGCTTTGTATTGTAATATTATTTATCGCACTTATGTAATTATTGAAATGCTTAGAATAGGCAAACTTAGGATTTATTCATAGGGTAGTTTAAGATTTGAAATCCGTCGCTAGCTTATTTATTTGTAGGCTCGCAAACTTAGAAATCCTTCGCTAGTTTATTTATTTTAGGCTCGTCACGCTTATTCAAGATTTTTTTAAACAACCCTTGTCATCTTTATTTGCTTCAATTAAATTGTACAAATAAGTTTATCTTTTTATTATTATTTTTTGCAAACTTGTTGATTTTCGAAAGATTCGCTTCTTTGGCATTATAAAGAATTTATTGTCACAAATGCATGTTTTCTAAAAACTTTACATGTATCTTTCTTTTATGTCATCCGAATACGTACTTGTATAAAATGCATCATATTTACTTGTATAAAATGCATCATATTTGCAAAAATCTTTTATCTATTATACTTGTAAAACATGCATTATTCCTACCAATAATTAACCTGAGTTTTACCGGATAACCGCAAGTTAGCGGATCTTAAAGGATGCCTAATCCCTTCCCTTTAGGATAATAAAGAACCCTTACCTAGAATCTCACTAGTTTCGCAGACCTTAAAATTGGAGTTACACGGCAGCATTTAGTTTAATATTTAGGTGTCCTAATTCACCGTAAACATAATTAGGTGGCGACTCCTCAATCTTTTACCCAGGAATCACCCGGACACGTCCGCGCTCCGCTTTGACCCGAGCAAGGTCGAAAAACGGGCGCGCACATCTGCTATATTATCCTTTGACTTGATGTAATCAATGGATATTATACCCGTGGTGATCAATTGCCTAACGGTCTTATGCCTCCGTCGAATATGACGAGACTTGCCGTTGTACATAGTATTCTGTGCCCTTCCTAGAGCCGACTGACTGTCGCAGTAGATCATTATCGAAGGTACGAGTTTGTTCCAACACGGAACATCCTCTAAGAAGTCATGAAGCCACTCAGCTTCTTCTACTGCTTTGTCTAAAGCGATAAACTCCGATTCCATTGTGGATCGGGCGATGCAAGTTTGCTTAGAGGATTTCCAAGACACAAATTTCACCACCAATTGTAAATACATACCCATTTGGTGGACTTGGTGTTCTCTATATCGGATATCCGGTTTGCATCACTGTACCGCTTCTAATGCAATTTGGATATCTCGAATAGTGCAACCCGTAATTTAACGTGTATTTCGTATTGTAATACCCGATTCAACGCCTTCCGGTGATTATCACTCGGATTACGGTGAACCTAGCCAACTTATTGATCAAGCGTAAGCAATATCGGTCAGTGCGCTTTGTTATATACATCAAACTACCGATCACCTGTGCATATCGCTCTGGTATACAGTGCACCAAGATTTTTATCAAGCTTTTGATTTGTATCCATTGGTGACTTTATCGGTGAACTGCCTAACATCTCAAACTTTCTCAAAACATCCTCGATGTAGTGAGGCGAGATAAGACGATCCGTCAGACGTCTTAGAGATTTTAATCCCTAAGATGACATCTGCGATACCCATATCCTTCATGTCGAAGCATTGTTTCAACATGTTCTTAGTCTCTAGGATTACCCTAGATCGCTTCACGTGATTAACATGTCGTCTACATACATGCATATCATAACAAATGAGTCAGAGTTACCTTTCGTGTAAACACATTTATCACACTCATTAATGGCGAACCCTTTCGATAGTAGAGTACTATCAAATTTTTTGTGCCATTGTTTCAGAGCTTGTTTCAGCCCGTACAGAGATTTGATAAGTCGACAGACTTTCTTCTTTTGCCCTTGAACCACGTACCCCTCGGGTTGGTCCATATATATTTCTTCTTCCAAATCGCCGTTTAGGAAGGCTGTCTTAACATCCATCTGGTGTATCTCAAGGTCACGCAAAGCTGCGATCGCAATGAATACCTGTATGGATGTCATCCGGGATACCGGAGAGTATGTGTCAAAGTAGTCAAAGCCTTCTGTTTGCCGATAGCCCTTGACTACCAACCTGGCTTTGTACTTGTCTATAGACCTATCTGCTTTGTATTTCCGTTTGAGTATCCACTTACACCCCAACGGTTTATTTCCCGGAGGAAGATCAACCAACTCCCAAGTATGGTTATGCAGAATGGAGCTTATTTCACTCTCAATAGCTTCTTTCCAGAGCGGTGCTTCTGGAGTTGACAACGCCTTAGCAATTGTCCTTGGTTCATCATTAACCATATAAGCTACAAAGTCAGGACCGAATGATTTATCCTTCCTGGCCCTTTTACTTCGCCTTAGATCCATCTCTGGAGTCTCCAAGTTCTGAGAATCTGGAACACTAGATTCCGGATGTTCAGCCACCTCGAGATTCGCTAGATCTGAACCATTCAAATTCGGGCAGTCAAGGACTCCCGGTTCTTGCGAGCTTTGTGCATAACTTCGTTTGAGAGAGGTTATGTCTTTTTTCTTTCTAGAAAAGGTACTTTCAAAGAATAGTGCATTCCTTGATTCCATTATTGTACCCTGGTGGATATCTGGAATATCTTACTTATGCACTAAGAAGCGATAAGCACTAATGTTAATTGCATATCCGATGAATATGCAATCTACAGTCTTAGGCCCAATTTTGACCTGCTTTGGCTTGGGTACTTCAACCTTTGCCAAACAACCCCACACCTTAAAGTATTTGTAGGTGGGTTTCTTTCCCTTCCATGATTCATATGGAGTTTTGTCCTTACCCTTATGTGGGACTCTGTTAAGAATCATATTAGCGGCAAGGACGGCTTCTCCCCACATGTTTTGGGGAAGACCGGAATTGATAAGCAAGGCATTCATCATTTCCTTTAATGTGCGGTTCTTACGTTCCGCCACACCGTTTGATTGAGGTGAGTATGGAGCCGTCGTTTGATGAATAATGCCTTCTTGGGCACAGTATTCCTCAAAAGGCGCTACATATTCTCCCCCTATATCGCTACGAATGGATTTAATCCATAGGCTCAGTTGGTTCTCAACTTCTGCTTTGTAACGTCGGAACGCTTCAAAGGCTTCATCCTTACTTTTCAACAAGTAAAGGTAACAATACCTTGTGCTATCGTCAATGAAAGTCACAAAGTACTTGTTCCCCCCTCTAGTTTGTGCAAACTTCAAATCACATATATCTGTGTGAATAAGTTCTAGAGGAGCGGTATTCCTTTCGACGGATCGAAAATGAAGCTTAGTAAGTTTTGCCTCTACGCACACCTCACACTTATGTTGAGGGTTTACGTCGATAGACGACAACAACTCCATCTTTACCAGCCTTTGAATAGACTTGTAGTTAACGTGTCCTAATCTATGATGCCATAAATTAGAAGACTCAAGCAAATAAGAAGAAGGTTCAACTTTATTTCCGTGACGCAATACAGACATGACATTCACTTTGAAGAGGCCTTCACAGACGAAGTCTCTCCCTACAAATGTGTCATTTTTAGTGAGTACAAACTTATTGGATTCAAACACTAGCCTAAAACCAGCATTAACCAATAAAGGTCCAGAAACTAAATTTCTTCTAATTTCTGGGACGTGCATCACTTCCTTCAGAGTAAGTTCCTTGCTGGAAGTCATCTTCAGGACCACCTTTCCAACCCCTAGCACGTCCGAGGAAGCGTTGTTGCCCATGAACAGCTTCTTGTCGGTGACCGGAGTGTACGTGGAGAAGGCATCTTTGTTGGAACAGATGTGTCTTATTGCACCTGTGTCCACCCACCACTGCATCGGATTCTCAACCAAGTTGGCTTCTAGCACCACGGCCGAGAGATCCTCAATCATGTCATCCAGGAGCGTGTCCTTGACGACGTTAGCTTGAGCCTTGCCTTTCGACTTGGCTTTCTGTTGTTGCTCAGTCTTGAGCTTGCGACATTCCTTGAACCTATGACCAGGTTTCCCACAGTGATGACAGTTACCTCTGAACGTCTCCGCTGCGGGGGCTTTGCCCTCTTTGTGGAACTTCCGCTTGTTGCTTGTTTTCCCTTTGGCCTCAGCCAGATTTGCCTTTGCCTCAGCATGTTGTCTACCCTTTGGCAAGGTCTTCTTATTATCTTCCTGGATTTGCATTTTGATAACAAGCTCTTCAAAGGTCATCTCATTTGTCTTGAGTTTCAAGTAACTCATAAACTCATTCCATGAAGGAGGTAACTTTTCAATCAGTGATGCAACCAAAAACTGCTCGTTTGGCTTCAGTCCTTCCAAATCCAGGTGATGTAAAATCATTTGGAATTCCTGGACTTGGGACATCATCGTCTTCTTGTCCACCATTTGGAATTTTAGAAATTTCCCAATGATGAACTTCTTAGTACCGCGTCTTGTGCGTTGTACTTCTTTGCGCTTTTTCCGGCTCTTTGGCGGTGCCAACGGTAGAATATATCGTGTAGAGAGGGTCTACCAAGCAGTTCAGTAAATAGTTCTTGCACATGAAATCGTTATGATTCCACGCATCACGAACCATCTTCATGCTGTTAACGACATGGATACCAAGGCCCCCTTCACCCGTTTCAAAGACGAAGAGTCCATTTCATCTCCGACTTGTGGAGGATCTTCCGTAAGGAACCGGCCATGCCCATAATCGTTAAGTAGAACATCATCTTTTGCTGCCATCTCTTAAATTCTGATCCCATGAACTTTTCAGGGCGATCATGGTGGTGTGAAGAAGAGGGGGGGGCTCCAACAGTCGGGAAGGCAGCAGTGTTACTTCCTTGAACGATGCGGCAGCGGCAGCGATGAAAGCGGCGGGGTTCTTGCCTTGGCGATGGCGGCGATGGCGGGAAGGCAGCAACGTTGCCTCGAGAGGTAGCAGCAGTAGCAGCAACATCGGTCATATTTCCAGCCATGTTATTGCAGTTACCGTAAGCACGATATTGTCTTAAGTTGTTGGGTATTACAAGGATTTGCAAGAAACGGAAATTACAAGTAACTGCTTATGTAAAAATTGAAATTACAATTCAACTAGAAAACTGAAAATTACAATATAACAACAAAACTAAAATTACAATATTTGTTGAACAAGAAGACCGGAAACTGCTTTGATTTTTGCTGAGTCGAGTGTGACACTCTGTCCTTAAGACAATATTGCCCCGTATGTATCCTTTATACGTCCCGGACAATTCGTCTCCCAAGATAAAACAACAATGGAACAATTGAGCAAAGGAAACTCAAGAGCTACCGTGAAGAATATTGAATAAGAAATGATGCTTGGAAGTTATAGGAAGAACTGATTTTCTGGTTGTATATTTTCGTGTATATCAAGTGTGCCTTAACAATGGTGTAAGGGGTGTTTATATAGGTGATGAAGGGACTGTTTGACTGCCTCCATAACAGCCATTATTGGCCAAATAATGGCCATTATGGAGGTAGTAAAGCCACCAAAATAAATGGTGAAAGACCAACGGATTTTGCCATTATAGGAGGAGTAATTCTGCCAAAATAAATGGCTGAATTGAGTGCTGGACGTTTCTGTTCCTGTATGCCGAAATTCTGAATTTCTGGAAACTTCAGGGACCAAACTGTACATCTTGAAACTTCAGGGACCGAACTGTATATCTTAAAACTTCAGGGACCGAACTGTACATCTGGAAAAGTTTTCTGGCCCAAAAAGATAATATCAGAAGGCCCGGAACCCGGAACCCGGAACCGGACCGGACGGGCGGCGGCGGCGCGCGTGATCTTTTCTCAAACCGAAGCACATCTAGGTCCTCCCTCCTTTAAACACATGGGATACCCCTTTGGGTCCCAAACCCCAAACCAATTTCGAGTTTTATATACACAACAATTCTTTCTTCCTCTACCAATGAGGGAGAATTGAACACAACACCACACTTTCCATGCTTCAAACACCTCACTTCGTGAACCAATATCTCTTTCATTTCTCAATGAAATTTGACGATTCTTGGCCCTACGGTTATCTACGTACTTAGTACATCATGCATGTGTGAAGAACCGGATTCTCCAACATACGTAACACTAGTGTTTAAGCCGTTAAAGTTGGTCGATCGCAACTCCCGCCAAAGGCTAATTTCCAACAACATCTTAAATGATTTATGGTGCGACAAGAAAAAGATACCGGCATTTAGATTTTACTTTCCCTAAAATGATTCCGAAATTACAAGTACGGGGGACTTTTAATGATATAAATAATAAGTAAATAAAATATTGGCAGAATACATAATCCTTGAGCTTGTTAAATTTTGTATTTAAAGACTTTAAGTAAAAGTGTGAACGATTGAACACCTGATGTATGTACAAATATGTCTATTGGAAGCGTTTTTATGTGCTATGAATTATCCCCTAGACAATTCATATGCGTGGCAAAAGAATATTCAGGCCTAACGTCGGTTTTGAATACGGATTTTTTTTTCCTATACGACGGAATTAGACCAATTTGAACTTTTTGGTTACTAGAAGGAAATAAAATAATTGGCATCACATTAAAGAAAAACAGAGACACTTTGAACGTGTTCAAATGACATGTTTTAAGGCGTCGAAGTTGGCTTAGTGGGCTGATTGAACCAATGACTTCAGTAGATCAAATAGTTCTAGGACAAAAAAAAATCGTTTTAACAATATTATTGTGCATCAACAATGTGTAATTTGATATTGCAAAAAATATTAGGATTAAATTTATGGGTAGTCACTTGAATTATATTGTATTGCACTAAAATCATTAAATTATTTTTTCTAATGATTTTCAAGTAGCCGAAATCCGATGTTATTTTCGGATTTAAATGTCAGCTCCAAGCTTGCTGCTACCCATTGGATTAGTCCAACCATCAACTTCTGCAAGCCCACAACTTAGCTTCTTCACTAAAGGTTAAAGTAGTAGTTCCAATTCTTGGGAGAAGTGGAAGGAGTTGGGAGGATGGAACACTCTTTGTTTTCAGAAATATGCAGTAATTTTGCTCAACTATCACTAAGTTACAACAATTTTTTACAACTAAAAATTGGGATAAGACACTATTATCTTTCTGAAATATATCCGAAGTTGCGACGACACACTTTATCTTTGCGGGGATCTATTACCCTCCTAAACTTTTTAAAGTGTAATAAATGTCACTCTAAGTGCTGACGTGGCATAGAGAACCAAACATTTGGCAGACAATGAAATACACGTGCTGCCACGTGTAATTTTATATTTTTTTAAATCTATTTCATTTTCTTTCTTTTTAATTTATTTTTAATTCCGAAATGTAATGGAAATATTATTTTGTATTTAGAAAAATGAAAAGGATAATTATTTTTATATGAACTTGAAAAATTATTAGAGGTGTTGAGCATATTCGAAGATTGTTGAAGTTTTAAAGTTGAGATTCAAGTGCTAAATTCATTCTAAATCCTTAGTTGTTGATGAGATTCGAAAATGAAAAAAGAATTTTGAATTCACCATTGTTGAACCTTGAAAAAGTTTACAACAACAACAGCAACATACCCAATGAAATCCCACAACGTGGGGTCTGGGAAAGGGTAGAGTGTACGCAGACCTTACCTCCACCATGGTAGGTAAAGCGGTTGTTTTAAAGAACAAAAAAATGGGTCTGTCGAAATTCTTGATTGTTGACAAAATTGATTATTGGGGGTGCGGTGATGATATCGTTGTGAAGTTGTATTTTAAATTTGAGCTTGATTGGTGCGTATTTAGCTGAGTTTTTATTGAATTTTGACACCAAAAAATAGATTTTGAGCTCTTAAAAATGGGTGATAAAATGAGGATGAACAACTCTTGAAAATCAGCTTTGGAACTGCCACGGGGCTATTTCGTATAGGTTAGAGCCTTTTTCTTTAAGTTCGTGCGCGCTTGAGGGAGTTGTTTTCACGCAGTGCTCCACGTCAGCAATAATGGTGCAAAGAATTATGAAAAAAAAGTTTAGGGGGATAATAGGACCCCTGCAAAGGTAAAGTGTGTCGTAGAAACTTCGAATATAGTTCAGGGGGAAATAGTGACTTATCCCACTAAAAATTCACCAAACTTAACTACATAGTGTGTAGATTTTGAAGAAGAGTATAAATAGGACATAGGAGTTTTCAGAATTTCCTTTTTTTTATCACAAATAATCACCAATAAATTTTTTGTTCTTTTACGAATTTGATATCTATAAATCTATAAATTCATTTTGTTCAATTGAACTTTCTCGAACTGTTTTATTTTTAAGAACCAAAAAGACTTGTGCCAAAATACCAGATGTGAAGAAGAACAAAAGTCTTTGAACACATGTAATGAATTTTGAAGTATTATTTCTACATCTCCCTAATTAAATTCGCCTACATTAAGATTACTCGTTAATGATTGATAAAATTTGATAAATTTGCCATCAAAAACAAGAAATTCTTATCTGAGGAGATAATATCAACCACTAGCTTAAATATCAAAAGAAGTTTACGTGTCAACAAGAACCAAAACCCATAAGTTATGGATATGGAGTTTTTAACTTTTTTTTTTTTTAAAGCAGGGCTAGTGGGGTTGCATTTCCATTAATAAGGTTTCATAAATGCCAAAATTAACACACCTTTCACGTGGAAATTGAGACATGTTGTGAAAGATCGAGGAAAGCTACTTGGCAAGAGGCATCATAATTACTTCGCGTTCCCTAAAAAGATATCTAGGGGTTAAATGATGGGTTGAATTAAATTTAAGCGGGTCAAAATGAGTTGAGTTAATAAATAGACGGGTTATTGATCCGTCCAAATGTTGCTCGAGCTGTGATAGATTGGGTTGAAATGGGCTAAAAAAATGGATCAAAACCTAATCAGTCCAATTCTTACTAAGCTTTAATTGCCTTATTTATTTTTTTATAATTTTTTAGTACCTAATAAATTTTTTTATTCTGGCGGTACATAACATAACAAATAAAAAATAAAATTTTAAACATATTTTGATAGATTTCTCATGAATGAGTTGAAATGTGTTAGGCTAAAATAAGTTGAACTAACAAATGGGCGGGTCAATAACCCACTCAAATTTGAAAGGTTAGACGGGTTATAATTTCATGAGTTAAGATTGCCATCTCTACCAATATCCAAGTCACAAGCCATTAGTTTAAACGTGGAATTTATTTAAAGAATGATGGTTTAGGTAAATATTTTGAAAGAATTAATCCCTTGATTATTCTTATTGAATGAATAGGTATATATACAATTTACAATCTCCAAATATGGAAAATCCTATTCCTACTATACTTCTAATATTCTAATTCTAATTGTACAAGAATTCTACAAGTATGGTAATTATACAACATTACTTTAATACTCTAATTTTGGTAAGCAACTAACTTTTTGGTAACCAACCGTGATATACATAGTATTCTATCACACCCCCGCAGTCATAGTGGGCGATTATCGTACGCTGAGATTGTCCCTAAAATCTTCAAATAGAACTGAGGGAAGACCCTTCGTAAAGATGTCAGCAATTTGGTATCTGGAGGGCATGTGTAAAATACGTACTTGTCCACGAGCTACCTTTTCACGAACAAAGTGAATATCCATCTCGATATATTTAGTGCGCCGATGTTGGATCGGATTGCCAGAAAGATAGACTACACTAACATTATCACAATAGACCATGATAGCTTTCTGAATAGGAAAGTGTAATTCTAATAGAAGATTACGCAGCCAACATGATTCAGATACCACATTAGTCACGCCTTGATACTCATCATCTGCACTGGATCGCGATAATGTAGCCTAGCGTTTCGCAGACCACGGGACCAAGTTATCCCCAAGAAACATACAATAACCAGATATCGAGCATTTGGTATCAGGGCAGTCACCCCAATCAGCATCTGTATATGACACAAGAGTAGAGACGAAAGAAGGATATAAATGCAAACCTATTTCGTCCACCGCCACCGTGGTGGCATCTGTTTATGACACAAGAGTAGAGACGGAAGAGCATCTGTATATTGGATCCACTGCTACTGCCACCACTGTTTCGTCCACCGCCGTTACCACCGCGATTGTCACCACGATTTTTGCCATTATTTTTACAATTTTGACCCTTTTTGCCGCCACCGTTGCTATGGTTTTGACTTGAGTGTTCAGAGAATGAGTGAGGGTCATCTGTCGTTATTATCATCACGATGGAATTTGCTCCATTAGCCGCCTTTTTAGCCAAGCTGGCCTTTTCTAACATGAGCATGGAACGACCTGATAAAATGGTGGTAGAGGATTACTTTGACGAAGCAGTGTGCCAACGCCATTATAGGCCTCAGATAGGCCAGCAACCATCTGGAGAACGAGATGATCATTGGTAACAGGCGCACCAACGTTACGGAGTTGGTCCGCCAATTCCTTGAGTCGTTTACAATAGGCTGAAACGTTAGAAAAATCTTCCATGTTGACATGAAAAAATTCCTGCTCAAGAGTGACATCTTGGAAATTTTTGTTATCATGGAATATATCATTCACCCTATTCCAGGTAGCCAGTGCCGTAGTGTCAGGTTCAATTATCGTCTGTAAGAGGTCTGTAGAGATAGTGAAGAGAATCCACTGGAGAACGGTAGCATCAAGGGTTGTCCATAACGTAGGATCTTCCTCGGGAGTAGGCACCTTCTCCATGCCAGGGACCGAGGGATTATGTGATGGAGGACTTGATGCGAGCGTGCGTGAACTTTGAATAATTTCGCCCACATCGCGTATTGGACATTTTCCATTTCAAGAACAATATGGATATGGTTCCTGATGTTGAAAACTGTAAAGGCTGGATGAAACATGTTCTTTGACGTAGACATAACGAAAGAACAATAGGCGAATTAGGGATGTAGAATAAAATTTGGGAAGGGAGGAGGAAGAAACTGCTCAAAAACCGAGAAGGGTTCTCAGAAATCGAGATAGGCCGAGAGTAGCAGAAGTTTTTGTGAGAGGAGGTAAGTTAGACCTAGATTTCTGATACCATGAAAGAATTAATTCATTGATTATTCTTATTGAATGAATAGGTATATATACAATTTACAATCTCCAAATATGAAAAATTCTATTCCTACTATACTTCTAATATTCTAATTCTACTTGTACAAGAATTCTACAAGTATGGTAATTATACAACATTACTTTAATGCTCTAATTTTGGTAAGCAGCTAACTTTTCGGTAACCAACCGTGATATACACGGTATTCTATCATATTTTATAAGTTTCACTACTAAAAAACTTTATTTTCTCAATGAAAATATTCAATGGTTATTTTTCACTGAATGTCGGTGAAAAAAAGTTAAACAGTAGTGCTTTCACACGAAAAAAATTAAGAAATTTCTCAGCGGTTCAAACTTTCAATAGGAACATGTTCCCCTCCATGCATTTCCCCGTTGAGTTGGTTTGGTGGGATTGAGGTGAAAAAAACATATTTAATTTTATAACACAAATTTTTTTACTGAATATCGGTGGGAAAACCCTTCATTTCTAATAATGTCCTTGACCGATCGTAAAATCTTATCCACGCTCAATGTTTATATACTAATCTACTACTCCTAATAGTTAAGTTATAAATTAAGGTAAGAATGTGTATTAATGAACTATGATTTAGTAATAAAAATACATTTGAAGACGGGATTGGATCCCCTCCAGGAGTGTTTTGTCCATTAATCCTCAACGGGGTATTTGATATGTGCCATGTGTAACAAGATATAATTAACGGTTTGGATTAATTTTATTATTCTTGATCCCTTAGTTCTCTCTATAATTTTATTATTCGTGAATCGTGACCCCTTAATTCTCTCTATAATGTTAAAAAGAAAATAACAGCAACAATATTCAGGATTATAATTTTGCCCGTAGAATCTTTGAACAATAAGGAAGCTCTTGCTTTCTCTTGAAAATTAATTAAATGGAACAAAATAGCACTTGGGATATATAACTATTAATATCTTGGTTACTTAACTTAAATATTACTATTGTGAGTTTTTTTTTGTTTATGTAAAAGAATGAGATATGGAAAATCTGTTTCGGTAGATGAACCAGCAGTATCGTGTTTCCTGTAAATTTGTTATTATGTTTCTTAGTTTACTCACATTAAATTAAATATGATAATTGACAATGAATAATGAAATTAATCCAACACGTTAATTATGTTTTGTTACACATGGCACATATCAAATACACCATTGAGGATTACTGGACAAAACACTACTGGAGGGGATACAATCCCTTTGAAGACATATGTCAGATGTTTACTTGTTTGATGTAAATAACGTGTGCAGATAAATTTTTACAAGAAAAGTCTTCTTCTCATTTTTTCCCTTTCTGATTTTCCTCTCATCTATAATTAATAGCTAGATATAGCTAGAAGAATTAATTAAAATAATCGTCCATTCAATTGCTTAAATTAAAAATAGCCAACACATATATAATATATGTACATACATATATCATATGCATAATTATGTATAATTTATATATACCGAATACAAAAAATAAACTGTAAGTCCATCCAGCTATTTTTTAAGCTATTCATCAATTCTATTTTCAACGGAAACAACTCAACTACAAAGGAAGAAAATATAAAACATTTCCTATGTTTCAATTTATATGATGTAATTTGACTTGGCACGAAGTTAAAAAAATAAAGGAAGATTTTTGAATCTTGTGATCTAAAACAAGTCAAAGATATTTGTGTGTTTATAGATCATTTTGTTAAGCGTAAAATGTAAATTTTAAAGTTAAATTATTATCAAATAAGAAAATGTATCATTCTTTTTCAAATTGTCAAGAAAGAAAAACGTATCATATAAATTGAGATAGAGGGAGTAATTGTTGGAGAGAAAGAAATGGAATTGTATTTTACTTCCTTCATCTAAATTAAAATATTAAATTCAACTTGAGAAAACGAAAGGAAGTTTCTTTATTTGGTTATCTTTTCCTCTCATTTGCCCACAATCAAAGTGAAAAAAATAATCTTATTCCTATTCTATTTCTAAAATCTTATTCTATTTGGATATTAACTATATATTTACGGTAATACAATTATTATGGTAAGTGTACAATACTAATTACATTACAATATTACCTAAGCTAGGATACTAAATATTACCTAAATATATACTCTATATACGGTACATATGAGGGGCTGAAACCCGAGAGCTTATATACACAATATACATATGTATATTGTGTGTATATTGTGTATATTTAACACTAAGCAAGAGCAAGGAAATCTTTGCTTTTCTTTCGTTTCATAATTTCAAAAAGTTACTTAAGATCAAGTCGTTGAGAAAGTTCTAAGAAGAGAATGAAAAGAATAAATAGCCAACATTTTTTGAATGTATGAAAGAAATACAAAACAAACTTCTCATAATCCTCATACGGTGCCGTTGAGATGGAGGAACACTAATTGCTATAATTTATCTTACCAAATCATTTTCGTTGGGTATAAAAGTTGAAGAATCTTATAAGCAAATAAGACAAGTATAAGAAATTAAGAATAGTGTTTTGGTGATATTTTTAGTATACTATAGATTGGTAATAATATCTACTGAGTAATTTGAATATTTGTCAAAAAAATGACATGTCTTGTTGGATTGAAATAACAGGCCGTCATGTGGAAGTCAATAATTGTAAACTTGATCAATGATAAATAAAACAATAAACATACTAAAAGAGGCATAATATACTAATATAATTTGATCAATTGATCTACATATGAAAAATTAATATAAAACATAAAAATTATTGAGAAAATAATCCCATCTTAAACAAAACTCAACGATTACATTGTGGATGCTATTGTATTATTTAATGAGAAGAAAAAATCTTAGTCTAAAATTTCTCTTTTAAAAAAGGACAAATATGATAGAGTAATTTTTTAAAAAGAAAAAAATTCATCAATTTTTTTTTGAAGTAAAATATATTTATGGTAGAATTCAAATACATATCTTAGGAAGAAAAACTGTTTTTTCTTATTTTACACATTCTAAGTTAACAAAATCAGAAAATATTTTATGTTTTCCTCCCCACAGAATCTCTGCGCATTGGTTGTTCATTCCCCTTACCCTCGTTTAGGGAATAATATATACACACCATATGACATTCAATAATTGATCATTTTTTTATTTTAATTTTTCTTTTAGAATTACTTTGAATAGTCATAGAGTTTAAGACAAGAAAAAATTAAAACTTGTGATCTAAACATATCAAATATTATAATTTAGTTAATATAAGATTCTAAAATAAAAACTCTTAAACATTTCATAATATTTGTATTGCTATAAAAATTTCTTATAAAAATAAAAAAATTAAATTCAATTTATTTAATTTAAAAAATTATTATTCTTTTTTAAAAATACGAGATAACGCTTCGTACAATATTTTTGTGTTCGGTCTTTCTCCAGATCTCGCGCATAGCGAAAGCTTAGTGACTCCCCTTTTTTTCTATTGTTAATCGTCGCAACGTGTCAATCATGGAAGCAGGGGCATTTTTGTCTTCTCGTAATCTTCACATATCGCTACCGTAATTGGACAACGCGTGGGTCCTAATTTCCTTCTTGCATGAGCTGTCAAATTACATTTCGTTGTCATCTGATGAGTCAGCAAAGTATTTTATTTTCCCATTCTGTCCTTATCTTCTTCCACGTCTCTTCACAATTCCCATATTTAATTCCTATAAATACCCACTTCCCTCCCCATTTCAAAGTCCCCTTTTGTGTACTCATCGTTTCACAAAACCAGAACAAAATTACTTTCAGCTAACATTTTCATCTTTGCATTCTTTCTCTCTCTATATATAATTTGTTCAATTAATTCGTCCTTCTCTACTATGGATTCGTCCTCCCCTTTTGATTCTATTATTTTCGGTAAGTTTGTTTCTTCAATTAATTAAGTAGGCGTGTGGCCATAGAAACCAGAAAAACTTCACTGTTTTTGGAATTTTTAAAGTTTTAGAATTTTTAAAGTTGGAGTTGTGTTTGACCATAGGTTTTGTAAATAATACTTTGTTGTTGAAATATACTTTATTAACAAGGTTTTACGTGTGAAAAATGTGAAAAATAAGGTTTTGGTTGTTTTTCAAATTACAAATAAAATTTCAAGTGATATAAAGTTGTATTTGGAATTTTCATGGCCAAATATGAATTTGTGAGAAAAGTGAAAAACCTTGTGAAAAAATAAATAATTCTTATGGCCAAACGGGTAAGTCTTACAGGTTTGTGTTCTTCCATCCCAATTTATTTATAGGATGATGGTTGATTGGATACGAAATTTATAAAAATAAATAAGACTTTTGAAATTCGTACTCTAAAATATATCATAGATATTTGGTGGATTGTTTAAGTTAAATTGCTATTTACCCTATCACAATCAATGTATCATTATTTTCTTTTTAATCCGTTCAAAATGATGTTAATATTTTTTATTAAGCAAGACTTTTGAAATTTGTACTCTAAAATATATCATAAATATTTGGTGGACTGTTTAAGTTAAATTGCTACTTACCCTATCACAATCTATGTGACGTCATTTTTTTTAGTCCGTTCAAAATGACGTTAATTTTTTTTATTTGACAACTATTTAATAGCACCATTTTTATTTTATCTTATTGAGTCCCTTTTAATTTTAAAAATATATTTATTGTGATGAAATGTTAACAAAAGTAGGTATTAAAATAAGAACATTTTGGTAAACATAATAAAGTTTTTTCGTATTTCTTAAATTTCGTATTCGATTTAATGATGACACATAAATTGAGATGGATGAGATATTAAATATTAAAAGGTATTATTTTTTTATGCTGACCGAAAAGAAAAGAGTATCTAATAAATGGGAACAGAGGAAATATTTTGTTGGTGGCCTGATGACGAATTCATAATATTTATCCGATCGCATATAGAATTGTGTGAATTATAGTTAATAGTCTTAATTTCCATTTCGTTTGCTTGTTGAGAAATTGTGTAGAGTGATCTGATAATATTTTTTAATATTTCCTGTTTAGATTTGGATGATACTCTGTACTCGTCCAAGACTGGAATTGGGCAATCCTTGAAGAAAAACATTGACGGTTTGAATTCTCTTTTTCCTTTTTTCTGGTTCATTTTTGTTATTAAGTAAACGGAAATCAACATCATGAGCTGTGATCGGTTACCTAAAACTGTGGTGTTTGGCTGAAAACAGATTTTCTAGTGGAGAAATGCGGTTTTCCGGAGTCGAAAGCATCCGCTTTGCGTGTTGAGCTTTTCAAAACTTACGGCAGCTCTCTCGCCGGTTTACGAGTAATTATCCTATTTTTAGCCTTAATTCTTACTTAATACTGTAACAGCCCAGCTTTGGGCCTAGGTGGCTAGGCCCACGACTTTAAAACACATCCCTAGAATGTAAAGCATCTCTTATGTGTTTTGTCGATGTGAAACTTTCCTCCTAAGCTAGAGTGTTAGAAATACTTTCTCTTAATTGATAGATAGTACTTCAAAAGTTTGCAATTAATCAATTCTAGAGGGTTCATTAGTTAATTGTTTTTCTCAATACCTTTGGTTCTTAATGCAGGCTATAGGCTATGATGTTGATGCCGATGATTATCACAGGTTAGATATGTTCGGGGAAAAAAAAATCTGCATAGTTTGATTCTCTAATTCCTCAACTTAGTTTTAGAGAAACTTAAAAAATGCGATTATTGTTCTGAAAATGCTCTCTTTTGTTTTTCCCTTCCTCATCAGCTATGTGCATGGAAGATTGCCGTATGATTTGATTAAACCGGATGCTCAGTTACGAAGCATCTTGCGTAGTATAAATCAAAGGAAAATTGTAAGATTTTTGCATAGATTAATCTTTTTAAGGAAATTTTGATTTTCGACAGTAGTGTAAAAATAACATCAGAATTCTAATTGTGATCGGCTGATCGCTAATTTAGACTTTGTGGATTGATTTTCAAAGTAATTGTGCAGATTTTCACGAATTCAGATCGAATTCATGCGATGAAGGCTTTGGATCATCTTGGAATACAGGATTGTTTTGAACAAATTATTTGTTTTGAGACGATGAATTTTAACCTCTCTAAGGCAACACGGTCAGAAGAGATCCCGGTGATATTGAAGCCTTCATTGGAGGCAATGAATATCGCCATCGAAGCTGCTCAGGTCAATCCTTGTCGCACGGTATGCTATGATTATCAAGCTAATTGCCTAATTGTTGTGATTCAGAGTCTAATTTTCCTTCTTTTTTTTTTTGCTCTTCTGTGAGTTTAGCTCTTCCTTGATGATAATGCTAGGAACATAGCTGCTGGGAAAGCTGTGGGGCTCCGAACTGTTTTGGTAAGTCCTTATTTTAGTTTGTGATTTTGTTTGGATATTTGTGATTTTACCACTTTGGTGTTAATTTCATTTGAGATGGGACGGTCACCGGCGGATACAAGATTTTTCACCAAGGGAGTTTTATTTATATAATAACATATTCAATTAAATTCCACGAAGTAGGTCCGAGGAGAAGGGAGTTTTATTTATATAATAATAACATATCCAATTAAATTCCACAAAGTAGGTCCGAGGGGAATAGAATGTACCTTACCTCTATCTTAGTTGATAGGGAGGCGGTGAATTTTATTTATACATAAAAATTAAATGGTTGTTTATTTTTAGGCCGATGGGAATGAACTGCCTTCGGCCCCTCTAGCTCCATTCCCGGTGATATTTTAACTGCGACTCACTTCCAATTTTGATATAAAAAAAGAAATAGCCTATTACAACTTATTCAATGAAATTATACTTGTGTATTACATTCCATGAAGTATGACTCTGTTTGGACCAAAACAGTGAGTAATTTTTAATCTGTTTTTAACAATTATCTTGGCCGTCCAACTGGAAACTTGAGTGTTTAAATTTATAAAAGTTTTACATGTGTAATGGTACTAATCAAAGTGACAGAATTATATAACAATAAGGTACACATGGATGGCAGGTGGGTACAATTTTGCGGATTTCGTACAGCACCCGCTCCAGTTGGAGCGGGTATAGGTAGGTGGTGGATTTGCAGTTATATCCGTCTGCCCCGCCCCACCCCGCATCCAACCGCCCGCTCGCCCCAAATTCACCCGTCCGTCTTTTACCCGCCAATTATAATTTTATTTGTACAACTTTATATTTATCTAAAGTCCAAATAATTTGACACACATAATTTTAGCAACCCATAAGCCAAATAATAATGAATTTTGAGGTAAAATTCTACTCACTTGGGTGATGGAGCGGATATGGATTTAGGAATATACCCGCCTAGGCAGATATGAATGTTGAAAATGTATCCGCCACGGATGGCGGATAAGTGACGGATATAAAATTTTCGAACGGATACGAGTGCGGGAGAGAGTTACCCACACCTGCCCCGCCCAATTTGCCATCCCTAAACAAGAAGATATTTCAGCTTGTGCTTATCCCGAATAGTATGCGACCCTAATGTCCTGCTTTTCAACAAACAGAAGTTTTTAAAAGGTCAATAACTAACATAGCCTCGATCTATGAGTTAACAATATAAGGATTAAGTTATATGTACCGATAATGTTAAGATTTTTACGTCATTAATATAGATTAATATATGATAGTAAGTTAGTTACATTACACTATTAGCGCATATTAAGAACATGAACTCGTTATATAGAATCTGATCTGCTTGTTGATTTCCGCAAATTGAAGGTTGGAAGAGCAACCAAAACGAAAGAAGCTGACTATGCATTAGAGATGGTGACAGATCTGGTCCAATTAGTACCAGCAATATGGTTCAAGGAAGATGAAGAGCAAAAAATTACACGCACAAGAAGTGAAATGGACTTTCTTGCAACCACAGCTGTGGGTGCTTAATTTATGTAAATAACCCCCAAGCTGGCTAGTGTTTGGACCACAGTACATATATGTACAAATATACATATCCCTCTATCTCCATCTCCATCTCCATCTCACCCTTGTAATCATCTTTAATGTATTATGTATGTGAATGTACTTGTATGAATATATCATGAACAAAATAACAAAAGCATAACCACAAGAAGGTGGTCGTTTCCAGAACTTTCGTGTTGATTCTAGATAAGCTCAACGAATTTGAAATTTGGAAAATAGTTTTAAGTTTATTCCTGAAGTATTTGATTTGTTCTTCATTTGCTCTTTCTTTTCCTATCGTCTTATAAAAGCTCCATAGTTGATTCTAGATACTCTTATTAAATTTAAATTAAATAACCAACATTATTACAAGCATATTGTATAGTTTGATATCGTTATCTGCTGAGTCAGTGGATGTCTTTAATTTGTCAACAAGGATGGTTAATGACTTACGTTGATAGCCTATAAAAACATTTTATTTTTGAGGTCCCTCCAACGTCATTGGTATTAGATGTTTTGTTACGCATGTACATTATAAAAGAAGAAAAAAATTGACTATGAAATTCGTTGCTCATTTAACAATAGATAGTCCATAGTTAAAATGGTATTTTTTATATATATAATTCATCGCTAGTCAATCATTAAAAAGAATGAGTAGTGGATCTTTATTACTTAACAACATAAGTTTTCTAATGCTACTTTTAGAAAAATTAAATTGTATACTTTCTAAACAGATATCCTCCGCGTAAGAATCAGATAAAGATGTGAACCACATGCCACTCAGGATCACAATATTTAAAACATTATTATCGTGACGAGGTACATGTCTGTAATGTTTATTTGTTTAATTTGATTGATATATAGGTGTGAAACAAACAAGTAATGTTGCTCTCGGTGCCAAAGTTGATGTTATATTTTAGTTAATCATAACTAAAATATAACATCAACTTTTTTTAGTTATGGCTAACGCATATTATGCCATTTGATATCGTTATGGGTGCCTTTGTCCCTATACTCAGAGTTGTTTGGTACGCGGACAAAATTATCTTGAAATTATAATTTTGAAATTATAATTGTGGGATTAATTTATTCCATCTGAGAGATGGGATAAAATGATCCAAAGCTTGATGGGATTAGGTGGGATATCCAACACTAAGTTTGAGCTTTATTTTATACCTTCTACCAAACAGAATATAAAATAAAGTCCAAACTTAATGCTGGGACATCCCATCTTATCCCACGTACCAAACGACGTCGTTTGGTACGCGGACTAAATTGTCCTAGGATTATAATCCTAGAATGATCGTTCTAGGACTAATTTATCATATTTGAAAGGTGGGATAAAATAATTTCAAGTTTAATGAAATAAGGTGGGATATCCCATAATTAAGGCAGGGCTTCATTTTATACTTTGTTTGGTAGAAGTATTTATACCTTATTAATCCCAAACTTAATCTTGAAATATTCCGCACTACCCCGCGTACCAAACGACCCCTTACTACTCAATAAGAATGGCTAATGACTTAGATTAATGTTGACAGTTTACAAAAACATTTTCTTAAGGGTCCCTTCAAATATCCAAACATCATCAGTATTAGATGCTTTGTTAGTTTTTACGCGTCCGATCCGAATTATAGATTATTTATATATGCTAACTTGGCTGAGCAAGAATATGATTGTGATATGTTGACACACCCTAACTAGAACTGAATAGACCTCTATTAGCTGTGAATATATATCGTGTGTATGTTGTAGAGTTTATAAATCAAATACTCCTTTAAATTTGGAGAGTAGGTCTATTTTCGTCCATATATATTGTCTTGACCATTTATGAACTTTTAGGGTGTGTCATTCGCACAAATATCCCTATTTTGGGGTGGTCTTTTATTTTTGCTCTTCATCAGTTTTGGCGTGGTATAATTTTTGATTTCGCTCGATAAATTTTTACTTTTCGATAGGCATATGTATCATAATATCCACACAAGTTAACGGGACATGACAAACTTTCAACACTCAACATAATTTTAAAAAGGCATAAGTTTGGATTTCGCTCGGCAAAATTTTACCTTTAGATCGGATATGTATCATAACATCCACACAAGTTATGCCAAACACGGCAAAACTTTCAACACTTAACATAATCTGAAAAATACTACACAACTTGTGCCGCATAACCTAATTCCTATAGATATTATCCCGATCGAGGCAAAAGTTAAGTTTCAAAAGATAAAAATGTTACAGAACTTATGCCGAGCGAAACATGTCTGAATATTTTCATTAAATGCGCAGCAGGGGCAAAAATTAAAGATCACAGATACAAGGGGCAAAAATTAAAGATCACAGATACAAGGGGCAAAAATTAAAGATCACAGATACAAGGGGCAAAAATTAAAGACCAATACGTTTGAAGGGAAATCCGTGCAAAAACTTCTGTTTGGTATGAAGGAAAACATTTTTCAGGAAATATTTTTCAATTTTTCCATGTTTGGTTGGTCAAATTATGTGTAGGGTAAGGCTGCATACAATAGTCCTTGTGGTCCGGCCCTTCCCCGGACCCCACACATATGTTTTTTTTTTGATTGGTCAAAATATGAAAAAAAAAAATGTAGCTAAAGTGTTTAGCCACATATATTTTCATATTTAGTTACAATGTATTTCATAGATGTATATGCATATATCATAGTGAAACATAAAATTTCTCCAACTTTTTTACTTGAGAATAGGTAATATATTAGAATAGGTTAGGTCTATTTATGGTAATATAGAATTTGGTAATTATGGTAATATAGAATTTGTAGTCCTATTAGAATCGGGTTACCATTTATCCTATTTGACTAGGAAAATGAGTATTTTACCTTTATATAAGGAGGTCATTATGATGACTGAAAATCATAAAGAATTTTCTCAATATTCTTATCTCTTTAAATTTCCACCCCTATCTCGATTTTAACATGGTATCAAAGCCACGTTAAAAAGAACACAAAACCCCTAAAATAATGACAGGTAAAGAAACCGGCGACACCAATAAAGGAATTGCCAGTGATGAAAACAAAACCCAAAGAAAAATAGTCTCTCCCTACGACATTACGTCGAATGATAATCCTGGAATTGTGGTGACACACGTCCAATTGAAGGGGGGAAATTATGAAGAATGTGTTAGATCCATGAGGACACCCCTAAGAGCAAGAAAGAAGTTCGGCTTCGTCGATGGTACAATAAAAAAATCGGACAAAGAGTCGCTGGACTTGAAAGTGGACTATAAACTCATTTTTGGTGTCGTGGATTCGCAACACCATAGAACTGATGCTTCACTCAACAATTACACATAAAGAGAAAGAGGAAAAATTATGAATGAGCATCCGAGAGTGGTTCACGTTATTAACAGCCCACGAATGCAACAACTAAAGGCGAAACTAGCGGAGTGCAAGCAAAAGGGAAGGACCATAGTGAATTACTATGGAAAACTTCCTAAGTTGTGGGAGAAATTGGCTAATTACGAACTGATCCCAACATGTACGTGCAGAAAGTGCACGTGCAATCTAGGAACGGTCCTAGAAGCCAAAAGAGGAAGAAAAAATGTATTTTTTTCTCATGGGATTGGATGAGGGAACGGTGAGGTCAAACATACTGGCCCAGTAAGCGTTGCCATCATTAAACAAGGTCTATTCGAAGTTGGTGCAAGACGAGTGTGTGAGAGGAGTCATACGGAAAATAGAGGACCAGAGTTAAACCATAGCTTTTGCCGTACAATAAAGAAACCCTTACCATGACCAAGGTAAAGGAAAAAATAATGGTGCATTCTGCACACATTAAAAGAGATCCGGACACATTATAGACGGATGTTTTTGACTTATTGGTTATCCAAATTGGTGGCCATAAAATATAAAAAAAATGAGAAAATCGGAGAAAGAAGACGAGGACAACAACAACATCAGAGGTGTGGACCGAGATTCGAATGTGGAAAAGATAACTACCCGGCTAACACCGTGGTTGTCAAAGAAGGAACTCAGGCGGAGACATGATTGGTGAACACAAGTGGCACAAGACTTCACAATTTGAGCGATGAGATCCAGAAGACTATGATTCACATGTTGAATTCCAGAGAATAAACCTGAATTGAAAGATGGATAGTAAGACCGAAAATTCATCTTGGATCATAGACTCAAGAGCTACCAACCATATGACAGGTAATCCAGAGAAACTGAGCAATAAGCCAGACATTCCTAAGTGTCTGATTGGTCTTTCAGATGAAAGTAACTCGGTCGCTACAAACGAAGGAACAACCAGACTGAATGACAGGATATGATTGAAGAATGTTCTTTATGTTCTGGATTTGACATGCAATTTAATTTATGTATCACAATAGTTGATTATTTATATTGTAATGTGATATTTAATAGAACTATGTGTGTTATACTGGACTCCACCATGAGGAAGCTGATTGGAAAGGGTGAGCGTCGAGGCAGACTTTACTATTTTCGGAATGTGCCGCTGATATGGGCCATGAATACAGAGGAAGTTGATTGGTTCGATCTTTGGCACAAACGGTTGGGTCATCCTTCAGCACAAGTAACGAAGTCTATTATTGCATTAGGCTTAAAGGAGAGTGGTGATAGATTGAATAGAGAATGTGATGTATGCCAACGAGCAAAGCAAACGAAAAGCATTTTTCCTTTAAGTGATAATATTACTTCGAATACTTTTGAGATGATCCATTGCGATTTATGGGGACTATATAGAACTCCTTCCTCGGGTGGTGCTTCATATTTTTTACTGTTGTGGATAATCGTTTACGAGTCGTGTGGATCTTTCTCTTAGTTGATAAGAAAGAAGTGTCTCAAACCTTGAAGAATTTTTTCGCTCTTGTGGAGAGGCAGTTCAGAAAAAGGGTGAAGATAGTTAGAAGTGATAACAGAACCAAATTCACATGTATGAAGACTTATATCTTTGAACATGGAATTCTGTTTCAAACATCTTGCACAGGAACACCTCAGCAGAATCGAAGAGACGAAAGAAAACACTGTCACATTCTTATTGTGGCGTGAGCATTGAGATTTCAGAGCCATCGTCTGATTAAATTTTGGGGAGAATGTGTTTTGACTGCGGGGTATTTAATCAATAGAACACCGTCTTCAGTTTTGAATGAAAAAATCTCCTATAAAATTTTGTAGGGGAATGCGCCCTGTATGATCACTTAAGGGTGACAGGGTCATTATGCTACACACACACAAAGGGAAGAACGAGGAACAAGTTTGAGAGTCGAAATGTGTGTCTTCTTGGGATACCCCTACGAAAAGAAGGGTTGAAGATTGTATGACTTAGAGGACGATGAATATTTGATCTCAAGATATGTGGATTTCTATGAGACTAAGTTCCCCTTTGTTGTAAGACCATGTAACTTAATCGACATCATAGAAGCAATACCAAACGGAGGAGAATCTCCGAAATAAAATTGTGTTAACGTGGATGAAATGGAAAGAGGAATAAACCAACACAACTTCGAAGAAGATAAGACTAATAATATAGGTATGAACAAAACTTAGATAAACGAAGTACATACACCGAATGTCGAACCTACAGATCAGTAGGATTTAGACCGAACAGAGCTCGGCCTGGATAGAGATAACATGGAGGAAGTACAGCCGCAAGGTATCCGTACCAACGAAATGCACTCGGACAAATAGCTGGGTCGAGGTAAATGTCAAAAGCATAAATTAATCTGGCTACGCGACTACTTCACTGAACTTTTTCAGAAACAAAGTCCATCTACTCATTCGCCCGATCCCAACAATTTTTTCTGTGCACCTTATCCTTTAGCTAACTATATATCTTGTGATAATTTTTCCTCGCAACACCAAAGGTTCCTTGCAGCAATTATCACAGAAATTGAACCAAAAAACCTTTACGGAGGCAATAAAAAGGAATATTAGAAAGTAGCCATGCGGCAAGAGATCCAAGCGTTGAAGGATAATGGAACATGGATATTAGAAACTTTTCCACCAGATAAGAAAGCACTCGGATATAGATGGGTGTACAAAATCAAGTACAACTCTGACAACACAATCGAGTGATATAAAGCTCGTTTGGTCATCTTAAAAAATAAATAGGAGGAAGAAATTGACTACAACTAAACTTTTGCTTCAGTTGCTAAGGTAGTAACTATTTGGAACTTCCTGGCTGTTGCAGCTAAGCGAAATTAGGACTTGCATCAGATGGATGTGCATAATTCTTTCTTACACGGCGAGCCTATAGAGGAAGTTTATATGAAATTACCACCGAATTTTCATGTTCCTAATCCGCGACAAGTATGTCGACTCCGAAAATATTTGTATGGTTTGAAGCAAGCTCCAAGATGTTGGTTTGCAAAATTGTCAAGTGCTTTGATGAAATATGGTTTCAAACAGCCGTACTCTAATTATTCTCTATTCACTATGCACCGGGGAGGTATGCAACTTAATGTCTTAGTCTATATGGATGATTGAATTATCTCCGGAAATGACCATAGTGTCATTGAACGATTTAAAGACTATCTCCGCACCTATTTTCACATGATGAATTTTGGCCCTCTGAAGTATTTTCTGAGAGTTAAAGTTGCACGTGGACCAACTGGTTGTTTCTCAATCAACAAAAATATGCCTTGGATATAATGTCTGAGTCCGGTTTACTAGGAGCTAAACCAATAGATACTTCTATAGAACATAATTACGATTTGACTTTGGCCAAAATGAGCTATTTTAGGAGATCCTGAACCATACCGACTTCTGGTCGATAGACTAATATACCTTAGTTTTATGAGACATGAATTGTCGTATTACGTGCATGTTCTGTCCCAATACATGCATCAACCAAAGGAAGAACACTAGAACGCAGCTCTCCGTGTGGTGCAATACTTGAAGAAGAACCCAGGATAAGGCATTGTGATGAGAAAAGATTGTGATCTCCAGTTGTACGGATGATGTGATTTGGACTGGGCCGGATGTCATTGACTCGAAAATCACTTACCAATTGGTTTATATCCCTCGAAAATTCACCCGTATTATAAAAAATCAAGAAGCAACAGATTGTCTCTCGCTGGTCAGCAGAGGCGGAATATCGATTAATGATAATGACAGTCTGTGAGTTGAAATGGTTAAAGAAAATTTTACATAGTTTGGGTTTTGAACATAAATCTCCGGTGGAAATGTAATTATTGCAGTAGGATAATGGCTAGGAGGATTTGAAAAGCATTATGGCATTACGATTGTGATAGTCAAGCAACATTGTATATTGCGCGAAATTCGGTGTTTCATGAACGGACTAAACACATTGAAGTTGACTGCCACTATGTCCGGAACGCGCTCTAATACGGAATAATACTTCCCAGTCATTTGTCAACCAATGAGCAATTGGCCGATGTGTTTACAAAAGCTTTGGGCAAATCGCAACATGAATATTTACTTGGCAAGTTGGGCATTCGAGACCCTCATGCTCCGACTTGAGGGGTATTAGAATATGTTATGTCTATTTATGGTTATATAGGATTTGGTAATTATGGTAATATATGATTTGTAGTTCTATTGGGATAGGGTTACCCTTTACCCTATTAGATTAGAAAAATGAGGATTCTACCTCTATTTAAGGAGATCATTATGGCTAATGAAAAACATAAAGAATCCTCTTATTATTCTTATCTCTCTGAATTCTTGTCATTGTCTCGATTTTAACATAATATTAGCCGTAAGTGAATATTAGAAATTTAGAATTGTAAGATTTTTCAGGAATAGTAAGATTCGAAAATTCATGGGTTTTAG
Source organism: Anisodus acutangulus (assembly GCA_029783415.1). Classification (NCBI taxonomy): domain Eukaryota; kingdom Viridiplantae; phylum Streptophyta; class Magnoliopsida; order Solanales; family Solanaceae; genus Anisodus; species Anisodus acutangulus. The sequence goes on from CM056502.1 coordinate 10,624,345, forward strand.
TTAAGGTCTAGCAATTTGTGTAACTAAAGTTTAAAGTCAATAATAAATGTGATAAAAAACATGTTTAAGATATTTGGTTTATGAATTTTATCAGTTTAATTCCACCACTATTTCGTTGGTGGTCTTCAGTTTTTTTTTTTGGTTCTCTTTACATTTGATTGATAACCTTTTATGCTATCGTCTGTCATTTTAGTTGGATGAACAATCTTGGCTCTATACTAAGTATTACAACGAGTCCGCTTGGGCAGCTCAATTGGTTTCAAGGGGGATATTTGGAATAAGAGACCAAGGATCGAATCCCGTCAGCGGCAGTGTGGGGGTTTCTTCTTGAAATAAAGGAGGGCTCCTTGTGCAGTGGTCTAACCTTTGAAATCAATTGAGTCACCATGATTTACCTCCTTCACAGACCTGTCGGACCGGAGTGTGGGGGCTCCTGGGGTGGGAGATTCCACCTTTTGGAATAAGTATTACAACGACAATAACTAAGCTTCAATTTCAAGCTGGTTGAGATATCAACGATACCATTTCTCTCTATTCAAACATAATAAATTAAAAACTAAAATATTGTAATATCCCCCCCCCCCCAATTAAGTTCCACAAATTAAGCCAGATCTATACTATGTTCTCCCCCGTCTCAAATTATCTGTCATTTTTTTTATTTTACACGCCTCTTAAGAAATATTGTTAATTAGGAAGGGTATTTGATTACTTTACTCTTATTATGTCTAAGTTATAGTCTATCTTCATAAAATGCTTACTCTATTTATGTGTCATCTCATTAATTAAGAACAAAATTCTACTAAGGGTAAAATGGAGAAAAAATAATTAATTATGTCTTGAATTTCTAAAACGACAAATAATTTGAGACAAATATTTTTAGTAAACACGACAGATAATTTGAGACGAAGGAAGTATGTATTAATGACAGTAATATTGACATAAGCATTAAATAATGACAAAATAATTATATCACACGTTAAGTACAATTACAATGCCACCATAATCATCAGTATCATCTTACAAATCATACACTTGTTTGCCGGTAAACTTGACTTCAATTGGGCTTTTATTTTTGCCAATGGATCTAAAATTCTGCCCAACTCCTTCACGGCCTGGGTTCACTTTTTCTGGGTACACACCATCTTTTGGGTGCAAATATTGGACTTCACCATTAGGGAAAACTCTATAAAATCTGTAGTTAATTTTGTATTTGGACCTAAGCCTAGTACCAAGTGCCAAGCACTGTTCTTTACGGGCCAATTTTAACAAATTTGGGCCTTCTCTCATAATAGCAGCACCACCAGTGGGCATTTCAAAGATTTGTTCTTTTGGTGATTCCCAAGTGATCACATAAAACTCCTCAACTTGGGCCTTACGTAAAAGCCCACCAGTGCTTCCACCAAAGATTGGTGATGGGGTGTTTGGGTCCAATTGTGGTGGTGTGAAGCCCACTGGTGCCTCCGGCTCGGCCTCTTTGGTTGCCGATTGGGCCTTCTCATCTGCCATAGCCTTGATGGGACGGTGTGTCACGACGGACTTCAACGATTTAGGGGCGGAGAAGGAAGAAAGGGATTGCTTCCATGGGGCGGTGATGCGGAGGTCGGCGGTTTTCGGGGTGGAGATAGATGGGGTGAAAAGGGAAGCTTGGGTTGCCATGGCCATAGGAAAAATGGATTGAGAAGTGTGTGAAAAATGAAAATAAGGAATGATCAGAAATAGATCATTTTTGTTGCATATAGAAGAGAAGATGGGTGGTGGAGAAAATAGATATAGGATAAGGTGATATATAGATTTGTACCAATTAGAATGTGTGTTTTGATACGCACACTGGCCAAAGCTAAGATCTCCAGCTTTGTATATTGACATGTCATGTATCCAAAAGGATTTGGTTAAAACACGTCATGCAATCCATTATTTTTTTGGAAAATAAAAATAAAATGTACGTCCATCTATTGCAGGTGAACTAATATATTTATTTCTTAAATCATTAGAAGTTCCATCTCCAAATTTTTAATCAAAAAATGGAAAAACACTTGGAAGAACATAAAAGTGGAGTAAATAATAAAGTAAATAATAAAACAACATATATCTTTTATGGTTGTGTAAGAAAATAAAGAGATTAGGGTGCATATTGAAGAAAATAAAATAGAATAGGGTCCAAATTATAAAATAAAGTATACGTTAAGGGTACAAAATGCCCACAAAAAAAACGGGTACATAAGTTAAATTCTTTGATGTTTTCTAACCGGGTTAAATGGGTATAACGGTATAAGACATGAGTTGGAATTGGTTAAATGGGTTTGGCCAATTAGTTGAATTAAATGGATTGATGAGTTAAATAAATTTATTATTAAAAAATAAAATATTATGTGATATGACATGCCAATCATGAGAGATGAGTTAAATAAATTTATTATTAAAAAGTAAAATAAAATAATATCAATAAAAAACAAAATAATATATGTACGCAATTCTCAATGAATGTGATTTTTTTTAGAAAATTTAGTCCATAAAAGTGTACTAAATTAGTCAGCTATACATCAATCAGAAACTAATTCGAATTGACTATATGAATTCCGTGTAATTACATAATTTTAATCCATTTCATTCTAAAAGGACAAGAAAACTTAAAATAACGACAAAGTGTGACAGAATCTAATCAATTATTTCAACATCATAACAACTCTATGCTAAAATTTTGGAAATCTTGCTTTCTCTTTGTTGAGTTAGCTCTCAAACTATATTGGCTTGTAATATTGTTTTTATAGTTTTTAAATGTTTAAATTTTATTTTAAAATATTTAAAGAATTATAGTTAAAATTAAGTATTTTGACTCCTATGCTCCAAACTGAAAGAACATTCACAAAGCATCTCGCATTTACACGAGGAAATTATGTAGTCCAAACCACTTCACATAAATTGGGACAGGGAGAGCAACAATAACTACCTATTCTGGGTAAATTTGCTTGCACCTGGTATTTGTACAAAGTAAATGATTGCAAAACATGTGGTGATAATTTAATTTGTAATTCTCATGGTTTAATTAATTGATTTACTACAAATATCGGGTATAATTAAATATATCAATTGGTTGTTGTAGTGTAAATACAGGGTTTGGATAAATGTTGTCTAAAAAAGAAGTAAAGTTGATATGTTTAATTTTGTAGAAATCAAATGTATTAAAATGTTCTACGTATTCAAATGTATTAGAATACAATCTCTAACTTGCAGCACAGTTATGGAGTTCGTAGGCAGAGTGGTGAAAAGTGAAAAACGGAGAAGATAGCGGAAGGCTGACACACTTGAAAGGGAAAAAAAGTATATAAACTGAAAGAAATAATTTATTGATTATTTTCATTAATTGAAAGAATATTTATACAAGTTACATATTTACCTAATAGGAGAATCATATTCTTATTCTATTCATAAAACATTATTCTACTTGGATACTAATTATACAATTATGGTAATATAAATATTATGGTAAGTATACAATACTATTTACATTACAACATTACCTAAACTAGGAGACTAAAACCTTACCTAATTTATCTACCATGTACACGATTTGTACACCAAAACCTAGAGCCATATTGTATATTTAACATAAACATTTACATGCATGCTGTGTAAACAACATATAATTTGAAACCCGGAGAATGCACCATTGATTTTGTCCTCAATTAATTATGCTTCCTAGTGTATTAAGAAGGTTTCTTAATAAGTCAGGGCTAGAGGCAGAGCAAGAATATGAGTTACGAGTTCATCTGAGAGACGGTAGCTTTGGTCTAAATGATGTATTGTCTTGAATATGTATAAATCATAATTTTAGAATCTAGTAACTTAAAAGGATTAGATTTTCGAACTCATAAACTTTAAATCAGGCACCGCCTATATAGTTAGGCTATTAATCTTGCGTCAAAGTTGCTTGTCAACTTAACTTATAGGATTAGAAACATATATACACCTTTTTTTATATAAGTGCATTCAAAAATTCGAACCCATCACTACAATGAAAACTTCCCTTTCTGTCAAAGGAATTCAAAAGTTTATATATATATATATATATATATATTATTTTAATCCTATTTATGCTATAGTATAATTTTCCAATGAAGGGGATTCATTGAACCCCTTCCTTGGTTGTGGCTCCGCCACTGCTTCTTGTTCTACATCTTGTAAGAATTGTTGTCTGAAGAGCATGAACGCCAAGTATGCCTTTACCTTGTAAAATGTAAAAGCAAAAGCTGGTAACAGTAACTAGAAATTAAAACATTGTTGTGATATGCTATGTTTATCACATCGAAGGATAACCATTGTGTCGTTTTGATTCTTGACAGTGATGAATTATTTTTAGGGAAGACATACCGTTGAAGGGGAAAACGAGCAAGTCTAGGAATTGGTTTTTTTAGCTTAAAGTATGACCTTAGGAGGCGAGGATCAAAAGAGGGAATTTCATAAACATGTGAACTTAAGAAAAAAGCTTACCAGAATTTCTGGCACCAATAAGTTCAAGTTGTGTGATTTCACATTCAGCAAGCCATTTATGGACATGTAAATTCCCTTCCCAGTAAGTCCTGTTGTACTCTTGTCACCTGAGGCATTGGGGTATAGTAACGTATAAGGCATCTGTATACAGGTCCATTTCTACTCTTTAATATATTGTCATTGTTCCTATCCATTATTCTGTTTTCAATTTCAACCAGTTTGTCACGGAATCTCTCCAATGCATGTCGTGGTTGAGTATCAGAAGGCCATTCAGGAGGTGTCTCTTTGCCCGAGATAAATCTCATCTGAAGAAATGCATGGATAACATCTCTATCAAAGAGATGCCAAGAAGAATTCGGAACTGAGCCGTGATTGTCTTTAGGTAAGCAACCTCGTGATTCGACTCAAGCTCAGCATACTCAGGAGTGCCTGGCATGGGCATAAAGCGCCTGCTTATGGTTGGGCGATTTGGGAGGTAACCAGCGTAAGGATATTGCCCAAGATTAACTGCTGCATGAATAGCAGAAGCCACCCATATTATTAATTATGGTGCATGTTTGGACAAGTTCAGCTCTTGTTTGCATCTTAGGCCACCATGGTTCTTTCAAGTCACCATGCACTACACCAAAAAGGACTTTTAGCTGCCATTATTTAACGGCAATAACTTAGTTGCCGTTAGTTACTATTCTAGAGTCAATTTTTTCCTGGCAATTAAACTTTAGCTGGCAAAAGAAAATCTTTCACTGGCAATTAGTTAAAACACCATAAACACTTTTACAGTAGTTGAAAATCACCTTTATTATTTTGATCTTCCTCCCATTTTTTTCACTCTAAAATTCCATCGGTTATCCCAACTCACTCCTGCAAATCTCGAAGCCTACGATCTCCTTCCATGGTTATCTCTCTATCTCCAACTCTATTCCTATACAATTTGAAAACATATTTACTCTATATTTTCTTTGTAATACGCTTCCTATAATCTACGATCTAAAAACAATCTGAATTTCGAAGATATTATGCATCTTAATATCTCCTTATATTAAATGATTTGGGTAATTGAAGCACCTCTTGCTGTTCAGTATCAGTGAGGGTAATCGAATATCCTAGGGTTCGAATTTCAATTCGCGCATTGTTCTAGGTGCGGAGTGTTTGAAATACCTAGGGTTCTCATTGTGCCCTAAGTTATCTTCATCGCATTTCTAAAAATATGGAGGGAAAAATGTGATCTCCGATGACCACGGTTGTTTTTTCTTATCTTATTTCAAAAATTTGTAGAAATATGCTCCTTATAATAGCTTAAAATGTTAGTAGTTCAATGCATGTATTTATAGTGTTATTGTATTCATAAACAGATGAAATCGGAATTGAGGAAGATGAGAGGGATGAAAATCCAGTTGCTGGGGATGCAGTGGATGAGCGGGAGGATGAGGATGAAGACGAAGAAGGAGAAGGTATTTGCCCTAATTTAGTATGGTCAGATTACTCGACTCTCTTCTTGTAGGTTTATGTCTTCCGTTGAAATTATTACAAATGGATTCTCCTTATGCAGATCACTTTCATAGTTTGTCTATTTTTATGCAAATGAATAAGTAGAAAGGATTACCTCTGATGTGGAAGGTCTAAATATATTTACAAATCGAATGACAGGTACAATGGCGCTCTTAAACACACTGGATTGATGAAAGAGAACTTTGGAAAGATTGGTTCTTTGCCAGTACAAACTTTGTGTAATGATCACTACTCTTGGTTGCTTGATCATGTATCTCATTATTATTGGTAAGTTTAATTTTTTAGTCTCTTGTTAATGCTTCTCATGTGCAATGTCCAGGCTTCAGAACAGAACAAGTTGTAGTAGTTGGTTTTTCATAAACTTCTTGTTGGAAATTAGCCTTTGGCGGGAGTTGCGACCGGCCAACTTTAACGGCTTAAACACTAGTGTTACGTATGTTGGAGAATCCGGTTTTTCCCACATGCATGATCTACTAAGTACGTGGATTACCGTAGGGCCAAAAATCGTCAAATTTCATTGAGAAATGAAAGAGATATTGGTCCACGAAGTAAGGTGTTTGAAGCATGGAAAGTGTGGTATTGTGTTCAATTCTCCCTCATCGGTAGAGGAAGAAAGAATTGTTGTGTATATAAGACTCGAAATTGGTTTGGGGTTTGGGACCCCAAGGGGTATCCCATGTGTTTAAAGGAGGGAGGACCTAGATGTGCTTCGGTTCAAGGAAAGACCACACGCGCGCCGCCGCCCGTCCGGTTCCGGGCTGTCGGGCTGTATCTTTTTGGACCAGAGAACTTTGCCAGAAGTACAATTTGATCCCAGAAGTTTCAGATGTACAGTTTGGACCAGAATTCTTTCAGATGTACAGTTTGGTCCCTGAAGTTTCAAGATGTACAGTTTGGTCCCTGAAGTTTTCAGAAAGTCAGAATTGGGCAGAAGAGAACAGAAACGCCAAGCACTCAATTCAGCCATTTTTTTGGCTGAATTACTCCTCCTATGATGGTCAATCCGTTGGTCTTTCACCATTTATGTTGGTGACTTTACTACCTCCATAATGATCATTATTTGGCTGTTATGGAGGCCGTTTTTGAGTCCCCTCCCTCACTTATATAAACACCCCCTTACACCATTGTTGAGACACATATATGATACACGAAAATACAGAAATATACACAAGGAAAAACAGTTCTTCCTACAACTTCCAAGCATCATTTCGTTACTCAATATTCTTCACGATAGCTCTTGAGTTTCCTTTGCTCAAGTATTCCATTGTTGTTTTATCTTGGGAGACAAATTGTTCAGGACGTATAAAGGATACATACGGGGCAATATTGTCTTAAGGACAGAGTGCCACACTCGATTCAGCAATAACAAAAACAGTTTCGACTTTTTCTCGTTCTACAATTGTAATTTCAGATTTCTAGTTGAATTATTGAATCTTTGTTTATCCTTTCGAATACTAGTAATAGTGATATACTTCCCGTACTGCTTTATAAAGTACAATAGAGTAAAATCTCCCAACACTTCTACTGTCAAAAACAATTTTCAATTCCTTGTTAAAGTTCAAATTAGTAAAAAAGAGCCTGAATAATGTGATATGCTGAAGTAGTTTGAGAGTCTACCTATGTAAAGGTTTCTTTGATAAATATCTTATGCATGATGACATCAGATATGCTTGAATATAAGGTTATTGTAGGGTTTGGATGTGTTGGGGATACTTAGTGATTTAGGAAAAGAGAGTGGAACAATGGGGGTGACAAGGGTTGGGGTCGAGAGTGATGGATTTGGGATGTGCAGGTATGGCGGGGCTAAGAAAGAGAGGAAATTGTGGGGTGGGATATGTAAAAACGGGAAGGGCTAAAAACCGGATAGGGGACAGCAGAGGACTGTGATGAGGGGGATAGAGTGATGGGTTGTTTGGGATAGGGGTGTGGAGGGGTTGTGAGGGTGGTAGTGAAGAAGGGTCGTCCCAGCTAGGCCGGGGAGGGGAGGGAACTGTGAGGTGGAGCTTGTTGGTTGCGGGAATGGTGTCAATCAAATCTTTGCCAACACTATGTTGACGGTAAAATTATAACAAATTTGGTGTTTGTGCTGATATCACAGCTACTTAACAGTCTTACTAAAGGATGTTAATGGCAAGAGAGGTCTTGGTAATGAAACAACAAAATCGAGAAGAGGTCCTTGGTATTTTTCAAACTAGAAGGAAAGTCCACTTAGTTTAGCAGTCCTAGAGGAGATGTCCGAAGTCCGAATTGATTCGCCTACATTATGAGTGTTTATATGTGTTCTATTTTTAAAGCTTGTTTGGATGGGCTTATGGATTCAACATCTCGGGATGAGAATCGCTGAAAGAATAGAGGCGTTGGGATAAGGCCAAACTCATCGGCAGACCCTTGTGGTCGTCAGATCTTTCACTTATGCATCTCAACTAAATCTTGTTCCATTTAGACCCCGACTGTGTCATTTAGATACTTTTCGCTGAATCGGCCAAATATAAAATGTATGTGTAACACACTCGCCGATAACATGATAAAATGACAAATTAAATTATGACATGTGTCATTTGATTCCATAATAATATAAAAAATAATTTTTGAGTAAAACTAATATTTCAAAAAAGAAAAGAAAATTCTATTTTCTAAACTCTACACATTATTAACACAAAGAAAACACATTTACTAACAAAAGAAAAATTTTGAAATCACGTTCTTGATGTTCTTCACCATTTTCATGTGTGTTCTTGTTCCAACCACTATTTTAAAAAAAAACTCCTCCAAATTTGTTATAACTTCAGCTAAAGATTCCCACGAAGACCCGAAGACAACCCCAATATTAATTTATCAAAATTCTCATCAAATAAAGTAACGCATTTTAAATCTTCAAGCTTTCTAAAGAACCTTTGATGGTGTTTCGATGAGTTCCTTTGATTTTTTTCTTTTTACTAGGAGAGAGCAAGAAATTAAGTTGGATTAAAATGTAATTAATTTTTTTCCGGTAGTGATAGCGGCCACGATATCGGTGATGGTAAGAAGATGGTAGAAAAAAGAATGAAGAAGAAGGAAATAAAAAATACAAACAAAAAAAAAGAATGAAGAAGAAGAATGAAATAAAAAATACAAAAAAAAAGAATGAAGAAGAAGAAGGAAATAAAGAATGAAGAAAAAGAAAAAAATATGATTTTTGGCCTTTTCACGCGCCTGTTTGGTGTGAAAAGTACACAACTTGCCAAGTCACAAAAAAATGTCTAAATGACACAGTCGGTGTCCACCTCATGTGTCTAAATGGAACAAGGTTTAGTTGAGGTGTTTAAATGAAAGATATTGACGACCACCAGGGCCACTGATGGGTTTGGCCTTGGGATAATTATTGGCATGCTCATTACTTAGCTATCCAAAATGCAGAATATTCATATGTAATTGTGCATGCTTGGAATCTTTATATATTTTTTTGACGATGGACTATTAATATGCTATATTACTGCAGTTGCAAGTCAAGGACGATGCGCTGGTTAATTTCAAAAGTGAGTTTTCAGTCGTCGAAATTGAGATTCAGGTTTGCTTCTTGTATCACTGGTGTGATTATAATTTTATTACGTCAGATCTTATTGTAATTTGTAAGTATTTGATGCATTTGCATACAAGTTATAACAAACCTATGGTCCCTTGTGACGTGAGTATTTGTGGCGTGATTAACTAGAATGTGATTTATGAAATATGAAATTGTCCACACTTTGAAGTTGACACTTACCGAAAACAAGAAGAGAAATGTTAAAACGGTTGATATTCCAACCTTTGTGTGGGGCTTCAACTCTAGTAACCGGCAATAGCAGCTTACAGAGTATAAAGATAGCGTGTGTTTCATTTTCGTTGCAGGTTTTGGTTAAATTGGCTGAAGAAATTGCTAAATCTGATATCCCAGTTGGTTCAAGGAGAATTAATGGGAGATATATCCAGTCACACTTATGTTCAGGTTTGGAAGGTATTATTACCTTACTATATGCTTTCCTTAAACTGATCATCGGACTCTTTTTTAATGCCAGAAAGTCCCGTCTTTGTTAGATTTTATAGTTATGTTTATGGATGAGTTTAACCAGACAAGAATATTACTTTAGTTCCTACTATTTTCTTGGATTTGCTCTCATATACGTCATAATATGCATTTTGTCTGCAATAAATTCTTACTGTGTGACACGAAAATGCAGGAGCTTAAACAAGTATATTTGGCTCAAGGTCACGCAAAAATAGCTGCCAAGAATATCACAATTTTGTTAGTAAGGGAAGCAGAAGATCAAAAATAAACCAGCCACTAAACCTTTTGCCATAGTTTCTTTAGGAAAAATAACATTGTGGCTCAATATCCTTGCTTCTTTGTTACTGGACGCATTCTTTCTGTTTTGATAATGATAATTCATATTGTATGATCGCTAGGAGATTAAAAAGTGGTCATGTTGAGTTTGATTGTTCTTGTTTAAGTGAATGAATTTTTTTTGAGTTTGATAGTCCTAGTAATAACCCGCTTCTAACTTTATGATTCTTATTTTTAATTTGATGCTATAAAAGAATGATTGGTTAAATGTGGATTAAGGTGAATTCATGGCCATCTTTAGTAGCATAATATTTGCCACAAAAAGAGATCATCTTTACTGGTAATTAGTGCATCTTTGCAGGCGGGCAATAACAAAAGCCGCAAATATGCTAGACAAAACATTTCTAAAGCAGCTTTACTGGCAATAATAATTGCCTTTAAAAGTAAACTACTTTTAGCGGCAATAATATGGGTCTTTACCGGCACTCAAGATAAATGCCGATATAGGCTTTAACGACCTTGGTTCTAGGCATTTAATCAATTTGCTGGTAAATGTTTTAGCGGCAATAATATTACCGCTAAAAAGGAAAATGTATTGCCACTAAAAGCTTCTTTTGGTGTAGTGATGACCCACGTTGCGAACTTCTGTCCACCATGATTGGAGTTCAGAATCGTCTTAGATCATGTCATCTACTGAGTAATAGAATGAGGAATACTCATTCACCCAGGTTTCAATTGCTGACCAAATCTCAAGTCCATCAACGGCGTAAGGATAATCCTCTATTAGAAGTCTAAGGCCATGAGGCTGGCTTGGGTCTGGCACTGCCAACCCTCTGAAATTAAAAAAAGAATTGAGAGCTTTTAAGTAAAATGGACATTTTAAATGAGTTTTAAGGTGTCCCACCTCTGAAGTAAATCTGCAGCGAGTGCCTGTTCAGTGAATACCCAATTTTTATAGATGGAAGAACACACTCCAAGGCATACTTGGATGGGAATAGTGTCAACTCAAGAATACTGTCAACTCAAGTATTCCACTGGCATTCTATACTTGGATGAAAATATTTTTCTAAAATTAGGGTTCTAATTTGGAGAAGAAAGCATTGATTTAAAGGGAAAGAGGATTTTAGCCACGTGGACTACTAGGTGGACATCTACGTCAGCATTTTTTTTCCATGCCGAACTGTCAGTCAGCATTTGTGGCAGTCCGTTAACGAGAGGGTCATTTGTGGTCCCTTGGAGTGATTTGGGACCAAAAACAAAACGGAGGGTATACATGGTCTATTTCGGATAGTTCGAGGATAATTTTGGTCCTTTTCCGTTTTAAAAATATAATAGGCTCGACGCTAAGAACCTTAAACGATAGAATCCATAAAATTTAAATTCTGGATCCGCCTTTATTTTAAGTCATAGTGTAAAAATTCTTTTACAATGTCACTGGATAGAAGTTTAGAGAGATTTAAGTTATAGAGAGATTTCAATTATATGGTTTAAATATCATCAATATGGTTTAAAGAAACGAAGGTGGGTATGTAAAATACTAGTTCTATCTAGACATTACTTGTTGACTAAAAAATTTACTTGAATGTGTTAAATGAGAGGGAAAATGAGGGGATAAGAAGTTGTACAGACTAGCCAAGGTGAGGGAGAGGAGGGCACGCGACTTAGATCACGTGAGGTGCATCAAGGACAATGACAACAAAGTACTGGTGGAGGACGCGCATATTAGGCAGAGGTGACAATCTTACTTCCATAAACTCTTGAACAAAAAAGGAAATAGAGACATTGTGCTGGGAGATCTGGAGCAATCTTGTAGGTACCAGGACTTTGGGTATTGTAGAAGCATCAAGATTGAGAAGGTTAAGGGTGTTGTTCGCAAGATGCGCAGGGGACGAGCGACCGGGGCGGATGAGATCCCAGTTGAATTTTAGAAGAGCATAGGCAGGGCAGACTTGGAGTGGCTGACTGAGTTATTGAACGTCATTTTTAAGACGGCGAGAATGCCCGAATAATGAAGGTGGAGTACAATGGTTCCTTTGTACAAGAATAAATGTGATATCGAGAGTTGCGACAACTATAGAGGTATCAATCTGTTGAGCCACACTATGAAAGTTTGGGAAAGGGTCGTGGAGATGAGGGTGAGAAGGTACGAGTCTATTTTCGAGAACCAGTTTGGATTCATGCCGGGGTGTTCGACTATAGAAGTCATTCATCTTATTAGGAGGTTGGTGGAGCTGTATAGGGAGAGGAAGAGAGACTTACATATGATTTTCATCGACCTCGAGAAGGCATACGATAAAGTCCCCAAGGAGGTTCTTTGGAGACGTTTGGAGGCTAAAGGTGTACCTGTGGCGTACACTAGGGCGATTAAGGATATGTATGATGGAGCCAAAACCAGGGTATGGACAGTGGGAGGAGACTCGAAGCACTTTTCTGTGATGATGGAGATGCACCGGGGATCAACTCTTAGCCCATTCTTATTTGCCTTGGTGATGGATGGACTGACGTGACAAATTCAAAGGGAGGTGTCATGGTGTATGTTATTAGCAGACGACAGTCCTGATTGATGAGACTCGCAGCGGGGTGAACGCTAAGCTGGAGGTTTGGAGACAGACTCTGGAATCTAAAGGGTTCAAGTTGAGTAGGACCAAGACAGAATACTTGGAGTGCAAGTTCAGCAACGAGAGCGACCGTGAGACATGCTTGGAGGTGAGGCTTGAGGCTCAGGTCATTCCAAAGAAAGAAAGCTTCAAGTACCTCGGATCTATCATCCAAGAGAATGGAGAGATTGATGACGATGTCACACATCATATTGGGTAGGGTGGATGGAATGGAAGCTTGCATCTGGAGTCTTGTGCGACAAAAATGTGCCACCAAAACTAAAAGGCAAGTTTTATAGGGTGGTGGTTAGACCGACTATGTTGTATGGGGCAGAGTGTTGGCCAGTTAAGGCGTCGCACACCCAAATGATGAGAGTGGCAAAGATGAGGATGCTCAGATGGATGTGTAGGCATACGAGGAGGGACATAATTAGAAATGGTGATATCTAGGGCAGAGTGGGAGTGGCCTCGATGGAAGACAAGATGCGGGAAGCGAGGTTGACATGGTTTGGACATGTGCGGATGAGAGACACAAATTCCCCAATGCGGAGGTGTGAGAGGTTGGCTATGGACGGATTCATGAGGGGTAAAGGTAGGCCGGAGAAATATTTGGGAGAGGTGATTAGACAAGATATGGAGCAGACGCAACTTACTGAGGACATGACATTAGATAGGGGGTTGTGGAGGACACATATTAGGGTAGTAGGTAGTCGAGCGTAGTCCTATTTACACTTACAAACTGGTAGTTGTAGTGTTATTACTGTAGGCATGCTTATCATATCATACGAATAGGAGTAGTATTGCTTTATAGTCTTCTCTAGTTTATTTCTTCTACTATGCGTTCTTTAATGTACTTGTTTATCTCATTTATCTGTGTTAGTTATTGCTTCTCTTTCAGGATGCAATATCATGGCGTATTCACGTTTGCTATCAGCATTTTCTTACTGCTTACTGCTTTAATTTTTTGATCGGATCTGACTATTTTTTGTTTTGCTTGTCCTGAGCCGATGGTCTCTCGAAAACAAAACTAGAAAACTATAAAGAAAGGGAGGCTAAGGTTACGAAGTAAGGTCAGCTGGTTAAGGAAAGCTCAGGTTATAAGAGATCCCTAAATATCCATTTGAGAAAATAGATGAATAGATAGGGCGAAGCAAAAGGGGAAGGTTTAATAAAGGAGCTGAAAGCCACTTGCTTGACTATAAAGTTCAATAGACCTGCTAAAGCCCCGAACCATAGCATACTTAGTACTGGTGCCACAGAGAGATATGTTTTTAGATCTCTCTTTTCTCAATTTTTTCTTCAATACAGTAAATCTTACCCCCTCCCTCCCCCCCCCCCACCCTTCCTCTTCCTTTTTCGAGGGTCTTTCTGACTGGATTCAAAATCCTGCCGCCATGGCACCTCTAAATCGCCATGATCGCCAGAGAGAAGGAGAGAGGAGAGAGGCGGGTGGGTTTTAGCATAATGATTCGACGAGACTCTTTCTGGCTTCGGGCAATCCTCTAGACATTCCTTTATGCAACCGCCCGTTGAGGAGCAGGTGGAGGTGATCAGGTTCAAAAAGATGGATGAAATTGCAAAAAAGACTGAAAAAAGAAGGCGAAGGCTTTTTTCCTTGATTGCACGAGCTAGCCAGCATTAGTGAAATAGGGGGCGCTAACGCGACCTTCCTTCAGCTGGCTTCGCCCTATA